>JAMDHS010000056.1:0-148081 GCA_029717555.1 Peribolospora baueri | reverse complement strand
TCCCCTTTCTCCCCTCTCCTTTCCCTCCCCTTTCTCTCTCCCTTCCCCCCTTCTCCCCTCCCTTTCCCCCCTCTCCTTCTTCTTCTTCTTCCTCTTCTTCTTCTTCTTCTTCCTTCTCTCTCCCTCTTCTTTTCTCTTCTTCTTTTTCCTTTCCTTCCTCCTCTTTCTTTTCCTTCCCTCTCCCTTCTCCTTTTTTCTCTCTTCTTCTCCCTTTCTCTTCTTCTCCCCCCTTTTTCCTTCTTTCCTCCTCTTTCTTCCTTCCCTTCTTCTTCTTCTCTCTCTCCCTCTCCTTCCTCCCCTCTTTCTCTTCTCCTCCTCTCCCCCCTTCTTCCTCTTCTTTTCCTTTTTCTTTCTCTTCTTTCCCCTTTTCTCTTTTTTTTCCCTTTCTTTCTCCCTTGGGCGCGGGACAACTGGACTGGACTGGGCGCGAGCGATGCGGTGTGGGGTACGGCACGGCTGTGGGAAAGGAGTCGGAGTTTGCGCCGTCGGTTGCAATCCATCGTTCTATCGTTTGTCGACGTCGACGTGAAGGGTGGCTGGGCCGCCGAACGACTCGAGAAGGGGACGGGGACCCGACGCAGATCAGACGCACGTGGTCCCGTCGTGGTCGTTGAGGGATCTCCCTTTAGTGGGCACGTGTGATGTGCGAGAAGAAGAAGAAGAAGAAGAAGGGGGGAAGGGGGCGGTCGTCCATTTTCGGCGCCTGACATCGATAGATAGATAGATTGATGATAAATGGATAGATGGTGGGACAAAACGCGTCAAGCCCAGCCCAGCCCAGCCCAGCCCAGCTGACCGACCACTTGCTTAAGGCGCCATGGCCGCATCTCTGTCTCACCGCTGCGCGAAACCTGATCGTCCACCGGGCGGCGGGGCGGCAGGGTCCGTTTAGGCGGCCGCTCACGCGAACCACATACATACGTACAGACATACATGGCAGTTCGTTGCGCCTCCTCGTTTGTTCGTGTTTGTGTTCGCGTGTGTTTTTGTTTGTGTTTTTCGCGGTTTGGATCCGTCCACTCCATCCGCCCCTCCGTCGGGTCGGGCACCGATGACGGAGACGGAGACGGAGGCGGAGACGACCGCGCACGGCGAGCCTGGTCTGGTCTGGTCTGGTCTGGTCGCAAGCCCCTCCCCAACCAGCTCAGCCACCCCTCGCTGTCGCTTCGACTCGACTCACGGCTTCGACTCAACTCAATTCGATTCGACGCTGCGCGATGCGATGCGATGGCGTCCATTCGATTAAACACACGTCGCACCCGAAAAAAAAACCCCAAACAGGATAAGGAAAAAAAGCCTCGAGCCCCCAAGGTCCGAAAAAAATTCCGAAAAAATTCCCAAACCACAAAAACTCCGGAATGTCAACAAAGCCCAAAAGAGCGGACAGCGAGAGTAAGAAAAGAAAAGAAAAGAAAAGAGAAAGAGAAGAGAGAGCGAGGCGTGGGTGACGTGACGTGACGTGACGTGACGTGTCGGTCGGGCTCCGGTGGGTCAGGTTGGGGAGAGGTCGACGATTAGTCGGGGAGAGGTCGACGGTTAGTATACAGGGAGGATGTTACGGTGCGGCAAAGTGCGCATGGAAGACGGGGAAAAGGGGGAGATGCTAGACGGGTGGCGGGGCGAACGAACGCAGGCCCCCCTTGGGTCGGCCGAAGAGGGTCGGCTGGACCGGATGGGAGATGCGAGGGGGCGGAGGGAAAGAAAGTTGCGAAGGGCGAAGGTGACCAAGAGGGCGGCGAGGGGAAGGGAGGCGCAAGTACAGCCAAGACGGAAGGAAGACGGACTGAGGCAGGGCGCAGATGACGAAAACCCCCGAAAAGGGCCGAGAACAGAAACAACCAAAAAAAAACGAAAAACGAAAAACGAAAAAAGGAAAGAGGCCGAGGCGAGAGGCAGTGTGCGTACGAGCGGTGTGACAATGCGTGTATGGTTGACGGGTGCAAGTACAAATGGAGGTGACGAGGCAAGGGAAGAAAGAGCCCAAAGCGAAGCGAAGACGAAAGCCAAAGAGAAAAGAAGGAAAGGAAGGAAAGAAAAGGCGGGAAGAGGGACGGACGGACGCGATTCCACCGATGCTGGCCCGGGTCGTCGTTGTCGTGGGCCCTGGAAAATGACGAAAGAAAAGGAGGAAGGAAGGAAGAAGGGAAAATGCGAGGCGCTTCGTCGGGACCGGTGCTAGACGTGTTTGTGGAAGGCGACGAGCGAGCCGGAGGGCTAGGCCAGCCAGGCTAGGCGACGGCGCTGTCCATCGACATCAAGGTCATGTCGAGGCCGTCAAAAGACGACCGTGGGCCGCCGCCATTGGTGCCGGGGTCGGCCTTGGAACCGGCACCGGTACCGCCCCCGCCTCCTCCTCCTCCGCCGCCGGTGGCTTGCTGCTGCTGCTGCTGCTCCTCCTCCTTGCGCTTCACCTTCTTCGCCCACCGCAGACCACAAGCATTACAAAGCGTCTTCGGACCAAGCGGACCCTTACGCCACTCGGGCGAATCGACGCGTCCACAATCCGTACACACGTATTCTCCTTCTTCTGCTTTGGATTTTTTGTGCTTCTTCTTTGCTTGATGATGGCCGGCGACGGTAGTAGTAGCAGCGGCGGCAGAAGAAAGATCGTCAAAGCTGGGTCGATCGCCGACGCTCCCGTCCGCGGTGGCGGTGGTGCTCGCGCCGCTCGTGGTCGTGGTGCCGTGAAGGTCCCACGAGGCGTCCCCCTCGCTATCAGCGTCGATGCTGCTGCTACCCCGTCTGCACCCGGTGCCGACGCTGACGCTGCTCAACACGGGGCTCGCCGAGCTGCCGCTACCGCCGCCGCCGAGCGCGCCAGGCGGGATCGTGCCGGGCGCGGTGCCAGGATACTGATGGGCGGCGGAAGCGGAACGGATGTTGGCGGCGGCTTGGGTGGAGGAAGAGTGGGTGGGCGGCATCATGCTCACGTCCGCCTCACACGGCGCTCCCGCGCCCGCTCCCACACCAGCGTGGTTGTTCCCGTAGAGCTCTCCGAGCTGAGACCTCAGTCTCTCGTTCTCAATCTTGAGCTCGAGGAACGAGTCGATCATGGCCATATTCTTGCTCGGGTAGAGTCTAGCCATGCCGAAAAAACATTTTGCCTCGCCGTCGGTGGAATCGGGGACAAAGTAAGGGTGGCCGGTGACTTCGAAGATGACGTACGAACCGTCCTTCCTCATGAACCGATAGTAGAGCGTCAGGTCGGCGGCGTGGTGGAGGACGCAGTCAAAATCGCGCTGGAAACAGGCAACGTCGTCGGCGTGGATGAACTTGGTGATCTTCTCGCCCACCACCTGCTCCGCCGTCCAGCCGGTGAGGTCGAAGACGCTGGGGCTGGCGAAAAGCAGCCGTCCGTCCGGACTGAGGACGTGCATAAAGTCCTGCAGCTCCTCGACGATCCGGCTCGCCCATCCCTTGCGCTTGGTGAACTCGAAGCCGGGCGGGCGGCGACCCTGCTGACCCTGACCTTGACCATGACTTTGACCCCGACTCTGATCCTGGCACTCGCCCGCCGCCCCCGGCTGCAACGACTGGCTGACCACAGATTTGGGCGAGGTGCGTGCCGAACCCGTATCTACTTCCGCTGCGCCGCCGCTGCTGCCGCCGCCGCCGCCGCCACCAGCGTCGGCCGAAGACGCGACGAAAGGATAAGATGATGCGCCGACGCCCATCGTCGCTATCGCCGTCAAGGCGGCCTGATCAAAGCTGCCAGAGTCCTGGCGCGCGCCGGCGAACGGGTAAGGCGCGACGCCGGCTTGCGCTTGCGGCGGTCCGGGTGCGGGAGCGCCGGTGAAGTGGTTGGTGAGGAAGGGCATGGCGGCGGTGGTGGTGGTGGCGATGTCCTCCTGGGCCTTGGCTTGATCGGACGACTGGACATCGGCAGGTTGCGGTGGATGGGAGTCCGAGTGCGGGTGGTGGTGTTGTTGAGCTTGGACGAGCTGAGGCGGCAAGGCGGCACCGGTGCCCCAAGGCCCCGGCGGGGCGGTGATGATGCCCAAGGGATGGCTGCCTGCGCCGGTGCCGGGCGCGATGGGACCGGAGAGCAGGCCGCCCGCGCCGCCGCCGCGGCCGATGCGGTCGTAGAAGGAGCTCATGAGCTCCCCGATGGTTGTCGTCTGCATCTGTACCGCCGCGGCCGGCGGCGCGCTGACGTTGGTGAGGCCGAGTGAGGGGGCGGCGTGCAGAGGCTGCTGTGACGGCGGAGGGGAGGAGGAGTGGGTAGGGAGGGGGGCGACGGCGGCATAGGGTGACGGACGGGCGCTGAAGAGGTTGGAAGGGGGGGGCACGCCGAGGGACAGAGGTCTGTCATTGTGGTTGTGGTTGTGAGCGTCGTCTGGGGGGTGGCTCGGGTGGTCGTTCATGTCAACGTCGTCGGCGGAAGAAGGGTCGGATGGGAGGGTGTTCTGGTAGTTGATGAACATGGAGCTGAGGTCGTGGAAGGAGGCCGAGGGTGACGACTCGGCTGGCCCGTGGAGCCGTTGGAGATGGTGGTGATAGAAGTCTGGTCGGTCTTGTGGTCGTCGGTCTTGATGTCGTCGGTGGCGCTGCTGCGGTGACGTCGACGAGCTGGCGGCGGAGGCGGCGTTGGCGTTGGCTTTGGCTTTGGCTTCGGCTTCGGCTTCGGCTTCGGCTTCACCTGCGGCCGGTGCGGTGTCGGTGTTGGAGCGGGGCGGCAGTGGGGGTTCGTCACCGGAGGGCATGGCAGAGGGGCGGCGGGGGTGTGGGAGGAGGGGCGAGCGGGAGAGGGAGCGGGGCGGGGGAATGGAGGCGAGCATGATATGATATGATATGTGTTGTTGCGTCTGTGCGCTCGCTTAAGTACGCGTATGCGTATGTGTACGGACGTGCGTTGGCAGGGGGAGGGTGGGGGAAGGGTGATAAGGGAGTGGTAGAGGGAAGGAAATGGAAATGGAATGGAATGGAATGGAAACGGAATGCGATGGAAATGGAAATGGAAATGGCGTCGGTCGCGTCGTCGGCGGTCGGCGGTCAAGCGGATGGGATGCCCGAGGCGCAAATGAGCGCCGCGCAGGGAGCGAGTTGAGCCACGAGAGCGGATGTCCGACGACGACAGAACGCGCCTTGTTTTCCTTGCGTAATTGCTGGCTACACTAGCGGCCGGCGATGGACATGGATCGGGTGGGGGCTCCGGACGGGCGACGGCGACAAGTCGGGTGAGGTATAAGAAGGATGAAGGATGGGAGGGCGAGTGGAGGATGGATGGCAAGGTGGATGGGATGGGATGGATGGTAGCCAATATGAGCGGGTTGAGATGGCTGAAGAAACAAGGCAGGAAGAAAAGGAGGCTTGCGAAGGAACAAATAAACACTCTGTCTGCCTCTGTCGAGCCTCGCCTCAGCCTTGCGTCATGTCGTGTAATCACATCACACCACATCCCATCCAACTTGGGCCGCCTTTCCCCGGCCGCCCGCCAAACGAAGCGCAAAAAAAAAAAAAAAGGAAAAAAAGAAAGAAAAAAGAAAAAACCACAGACAAAGCCGGGCATGTCATTCGTTACGTCACCTCGCCTCGCCTCGCCGGCCCCGCCCGGTCGGTGTCGCCCAGCCAGCGCAAGCAAGGCCCCATGACGTCACACCCCCCGCCCAGCCTGCCCGCCCGCCGCAGCAGACCTCCACTGTCCGACACTTCCGACGGCCTACTCGTCTGTCTGCGCCTCCGTCTTCCGTTTGCCCTACCGTCCCTGGTGGGTGGATATCCGTGCGCGGGCCGCGTCCGTTGTCAGCAGGCCAGAGCATACCAACGGGCAAGGCGACGACTCGACTCCACTTGCTCCCTCCCTCACTCACTCACTCACTCACTCACTCGCCTTTGGACCCGACGACCACGTCGTGCTTCTTGCGGCAAAATCATCATTGGACAGTCCGGGTCGATGGGATAGATAGATAGGTCAACTTGAGGCCCCTCTCCTACACGACAAAATATCGGTCGATCCATCGAATCGCGGCCCTGCATTCGTCCCTCGCGGTCAACGTCGAGGGCGGACGCGGATGGGGCTGGGAAGGTCAAGCCGAGACTGCCAGTCTCTCCACGCCTGCCGCCTCCATGTACTATCCAAACGGTTCCCCCACAGACATAACTACAATGAGCCCGTGAGCCCGTCTCTTCCATGTCGTCCTCTAGAACTTGCATCAGTATAAACCAGTCCACGTCTTTTTTCTTCCTTGGCGAGCCAAGCCCTGCGAGCGTCTCATGTCGTCAGGGGCGGGATGAAAGTGCCGCTCACCACGCGTTGTCCGCGACGTCTTCTGACCGGTAGCAGGCCTTTTGACTTTTTTTTTCCGTCTCTGCATCCCTTTCCGCTTTGGCTCGCTCTCCGATAGCGTACCCTGTCTCGTGTCCCAGAGACATCAACGTTGGCCGCCTCGGATTTCGCTCTCCTCTCTGCCTGACGTTCGTTTTATCGAGGACCAACGTTCAGCACCTCCCTCCCTCAGGTGCGGGGCACCGCCGATGCAATTCTCCGCAACGTCGAAACGGGCGTATAATAATGGGCGCTCTCAGAATCGGCGAAAAAAAGCTTGACTTTCCTCTGGCATTCTCATCGTGTCCCCCTCAGATTCACTGTCGGCTTGCCTCTCACTCGTGCCTCCTCTCCTTTCCTTTTCTCTTAGCGATGCTGCAAGGCGAACCCACAATGAGGCGAGCCGGTTGATCCAAGCAGCATAAGCAGCTACCTGTCCTCTGCGCGCCCTTTCCTCTCGCAACGAGGAGCCACTCATCGACATCTCACTTTATCCACTCCTTCATCGTCTTTAGTGGCGACACGGAGGAAGAAAAGAAAAACGCCCGACGTTGTGCTTTTCGCACGGGCCGTTCTCGCCCGTCGTTTCATCTGCGCTCACCGAACGCGTCACGTCCTTCTTTAACACAGCTTGCAGTTCACCTGTTTTGGACGAGGCTGAGGGCGAGGCCTCTGTCATGGGAGTGATTAGTGTCGTTTTGTGGCGGCAGGGCCAGCCCACAGCCCTGAAAGCGTTGAGTAGACGAACGACGCTTTCTCTCCAGGCGTACGCTATCGACCCGGCCTCCCCAGTGATGAAGGCAGCCGTGCGCTACGGCGGCGATCGCAAAGGTAGCCTCCGGGAGGGAGCAGCCGGGGCGGGCAGAGTTGAATAAAGGTACCAGATGTCTGCAGCACAGCGTCCAGAGAATGACAATGTTGTGAGACTGGGGATGCCCTCGCTCGCAAGCCCCACCCTCAATGAGCGCCGGAGCGCCGTACGGTCCCCTTCCGACGCTCTCTCTCTCTTCTTCACACATCCAAACCTAGAAATGGTGAAAGATAATGATTTAAAGAGTCGATGAACGACCACTCCCCGTTCGGCCGACTTGATGGAAGCGACGGAAGGGGCGACGACCGTCTCCATGACCCCTGACCATGACAGGACACCCTACCCCACCCCCGTTGCCCAGACAAATCAAAAATCAGGCTAGAAGCAGGCTCGCGGCGACGAGTGCAGAGCCGGCGAACGCGACGGTCGGAACGCGCGCCATGAGCGCGCCGTCCGTCGACGACGATGTCGTCACCTCGGTGTGGGTGTTGCTGCTGCTGCTGACGCCGGCGCCGGTGGTGACGGTGGTGCCGGACGGGCCCGAGCTCACGGAATCGGCGCCGCCGGTCGTGACAGAGACGGTGCCGTCCGGTCCGACGCTCGTGGAGGCAGCGCCGCGCGCGGCGAAGGGCGGCAGAATGGTGGCCCGCGGCTTGCGACGGACGGACGGAGTGAAGAACGGCGGCGGGGAAGGGTGGAAGGGATAGGAAGGGTTCTCTTTCAGTACTTCCTCCGTCCGAGGAAAGAGGGACAGGAGGGAGTGCCAAGCAAGCTCACCTGGGCGGCCGCCGTGTCGGCGGCGAGGACGGAAGAGGAGGCGGTGAGAGCGAGAACGCAGAGGACGGAGGAGAAGGCCAGCTTCATGGTGATTTAATCGTCGACGAAAGAAGGCGAAGGGAAGGGAGAGTGAGGATTGGAGAAAGGGGACACCAGGTCCGGAGGAGAAGAGGAGGTTGGGATGAGGAACCAGCGACGGTCGGTCTCTGAGCGGTGTCGCTGCTTTTAAGCGACCCTCGTTCGACCCGGGCCGGCGTGGCCGGAGCACCAGCGAAGCGCATGGCACGTCACCGCTTGCTGCCGCGACTAGGCCCACTGACTGCTTACAAGTCGAGCGCGCTCGCTGTATTCGAAAGACGGAGAGCAGTTACGAGACATGTACATGTACAGTGCAATGTGTAGCCGTTGTAACCTGCCTTCCGCGGAGGGGCGGAAGAGAATAGTGGGCGCCGCTCGACGCGTCCCCGACGGCGAGCGGGTGTGGGGCGGAGGCGGTGACGCCGAACTCGAAGGTCTTCGATCACAACGATACACGGCACGGTCGAGCAGCCTTGTGTGCGCAATCGTTGGACGAAAGCATGATGAGGGCGACGTCAAGGCATGTATGTGGCCAGCAAGACGATCTCGACGCCAGAGAAGCGCCGCTGCCTCTGCAGGGGCCGCACGTCCGCGAAGGCACCAGCAGTGGACGAGCAGGGCTACATGTTTCGGGACGCTGAGCGGTTTGTGGTCGCCGTAAAGCTGCGTAGGCCCGACGATTGCAGAATGAGGGAGCGGTACAAATACAGGACGTGCGCAAGTGATCTCACTAGAGAGGAGGTGGGGCAAGCGACCGGCACCTGAAGAGGTGGGAGCCAGTTGGGGAAGGGCAAATGGGCGCTGGGCAAAGGTGTTTCAACGATGCCTCAGGGGCGGGTTGGCTAGGAAGCCCTGGTGCGCTTCGAAACGGCGATCGAGTCGACCGCACCAGGTCGACAAGACAATGCTATCTAGCAATGACACCGCTCCGAGAACTCCCCCTCGCCTCTGGCCTCGACTTGATCGTGGATCTGGACCGGGACCGGGACCTGGAGCGCCCACGGGGAATGGAAGGCCGAGGAAAGGAAGACGAGGAGAGTTGGTGGGCGACGTGTTCTTCGAGGAGAATGCCTGTCACGCGCGCGTGTGCGGGCGTTGCAGACAAGCGGCGAAAGGAGAGCGTGTTGAGGTGAACCAAAAGGTGGAAAGAAAAGGTGACATGGTGAGCGTGAAAGTGAGATGGCGCGGCGGAGGACCAAGAAGCACGCTCGCCCGCCTTGGCTTGACTCGACCCGCTCACCCAAAGCCAGCAAGGCACTCTCGTCAAAAGCGCGATGCATGTCCTTTCGGAACAGTTCTAGACCTGGCCAGGAGGACTGGCTCGTGCTGAGCTCATCGTTTCCTGGGGTTCGTCCCCGTTCCTCGTCCGCTTCGTCCTCCTCGTCCTCATACGGCGATGACTCGCTCTCGTCCGAGAGCAATTGATCTGTGGACTCGGCAGTCTCCGCTTTAACCTTCCTCTTCTCTTTCCAAGAGAGCCGGGGCGGCGAGGGAGGTCGGAGGAGAGAGCGAGAGGCGTAGTATTGCGCTGCATGGTGGTGGATCGCCGTTAACAGAGACTGGAAGAGCAAGCGGCCAGACGGGGGAGAACAGGCGATGGGCGTCTGCATGATCGAAAGCGTCGGTGGCGACAAAGCGCCGTTTCGCGCTCACTCACCGACGAAGGCAAACCACCCAATGGCCCCTCCCCTCCCCTCAGATCGTCCAAGAACTCCATCTTTGGATCGTGAGCGAAAGTGTGCATACCCGATTTTGTCACCCGCCACCTGGTGCGAGGCGTCTCGGCCGCATGCTCTCTTTCGGCGTCTGCGTCGGAATCACCGACACGCGGTGATATGGGTGATGAAGGAGTCGCAGGACGAGTTGGAGCGTCGGCCCCTTGAATATCGGTCGTCCCGCCGCCGCCCTCGCCGGCGCGTGATGCAGCCGTCCCCTCCATATCCCAGTCGGAAACACCTTCCGTCGTCTGGTTGGACCGGTTCGCCTTCTTTCGAGCACGATCCAGATGCGATCGCCTCATCCTCTTCACGTCTTGCACTCCATACGCGTCGGAAGCCTGCAGGAAGCCGTATCGGTCCGGACGTGCGATATCGCTAGATACTCTCGTCCTCATTCTGCTCCTTCCGCGCTGCTGCTCTCGCGCCTGAGTGTCCACAATGTCGTGAGCCGGCACGAGTTCGCCATCAACTTTTGACGGTTGCAGTTCGGAGACGAGAACGGCTCTAGGGCCGTTAGAGGTATCCCCGTGCAATGACCGACCGTAGCGGAGGTGGCCGTAGCGCAAAGAGGACACGTCGTACAGCGTCACCGGTCTGCTCGGCGCCTTCCTTCTCCTTTCCTCCGCAGTGTTCGTCTCGACCGCCGCGGGGCGCTCATCTGTGCGCGCCTTTTTTCGTTTGGGCGGCATTGGCGCAGGGTGGGGATGGAGGGTGGAGAATGGAAGTAGCCCCTGCGCTTATGTACTGGGCTGCTTCGTTTCTGAGCTGACCATGTCAGAGGCAGAAAGTCTGGTTGTGGTCGCTGGGAGAACGAGAAGGTGACGGAGCAAGTTCGGGAAGAACGTCGTCTCGTCGCCGACTCGATTACCTCACTCTTGGATTCATGGCACGTGACCTATTTCGTCGGGTAAATATGCAGATGTTTGGGTGCGTTTCTGCACGTCCTCTCCACATTTTGGACCATCGTAAGCGGACAGATGTTTGTCTCTCAGTCGTGTGGAGCTCGCAGGTCGATCTGAGCTGGTTTCTCGAATTTCCTGATCCAAGGGCTGGCCCGAATCTGCTTCGGTGAGGGTAGGGCGGGAGTCCCGCAATTTAAGCGTAGCGTTGACAAATTTCTTAGTATTTTGATCGCTCAAGTCGCTTCCCATCGCTTTTGCCGCCCAAGGCTGTTTGGCAACAATGACCTGGACGAGTGTCACTCTGCAATGGATATGTTTACGCCGTCTTGCAGCTCCCATTTGACGACGGTACTCGCTGGGCTTGTCAAGGTGTCGTGGAACGAAGAAATGGCGGGGCATGCACGTTCATCATGGAAAGCTTGGCCGTCCTCTTTTGTCATTCGGCTCAACTCGTGCCTCATCTTTCCGTACCCAAGGCTCACGCCTACGGATGTGTCCAGAGCGGTGATGCCAGCATTGGTATGTCGTATATTTTGATGGGCTGGTTGGACGGACAAGTCGCGTCTTGACTAGATGGAAAGAGCCGACCTCTGACCACGGACGCTCGCCACAAGGTGTCCCGGTAGATCGCTGCCTTTAGCATAGACCTTGGTACGGTGTCATAGTCTTCCCTCGAGAATGCGCGCCTCCGTCCGCTGCCAGACGATGCGGCGGCGGCGGAGTAGATGGTAGCCTCTGTCGATCGGAAGGTTAGAGACTTGTTGACGGGTGGAAGGGGTCCGGTTTCGCCTTGACGTCTCCCGTGTCGTTTGTCGTCACCATCGGGAGTTGACCGGCCTATTCCTCGAAAGGGTGGCGCCGACGAACAACCTATGAGGCGCCCGTCACCGAGAAGGCACATGGAGCCGAAAGCCAAAGGTCGGAGGTTGCGGGAGATGCCGCGTGAATGGGGGAATGGTTCCGACGGCAAGGCTCAGGGAGTGGCAGGCCGCTGTCTTTATCTGCAGGCTCACCTCAACTCATGTTCCCCAAAGTGTCTAGAGAGCATATTGCTCGTTGTCCTTCCCCATAGGAAGAAGATCATAGATAAGGTGCCCGGCGCCCCTCCGTCTGTACACGGCTACGAGTAGCCAATGACGAACCTCGTGGTGTCTGCCATCCCTGCGTCGACCGCGTGGAGAGCAAAGTGGGAGGCGGGCGTAACAGACGGGTTGGCGGTGGCGGTAGTGAAGGCAAGGGGCATACGCGGACACGTGTACCCAGGGCTTTTCAGTGGACTGCTGGTAGAAGGTTTGGCGGTAGTGGCGAAGGAGGAATGGATAGAGGGAGAGGAGAGGAAGGTCTGGACGGTCCTTTATAGAGAGCCCATGCTCTTCTTTCCCGACCGATGCAAACTCGCCAGCCAGCCAGCCAGCCAGCCAGTCTTTTTTTTTTCCCTTTCACCAAGAGCTCCGGCTGCCACGCCTTCCTCCAACACAGCCATCATTGGCACTTACAGACACGCACTCGACCGCTTTCTTCTGTCAAGCACATCCCGGCGGCTGTCAAGTTAAACGAAATCGTCGACGGAAGGACGGCTCTCGCCGTGCATTTTTTTTCTTTTTTTTCTTCCGCCCAGGATTCCCCTCTCCGTTCTGGGGGCATCGTCGAGCGGTGGAGAGGCCTGGATAGGAGCGACGAAGCGACGGAGCGCCGGCCAGCGCAGTCGCGACGCGACGGGCGCGTCCGCTGTATGGAAACAATGGACGGGCAAAACGAGCGGCGATATGTCAAAAAGTAAGGTTGTCGTGCGTCCTCCTATCCTTTTCATTCGAAGGGAGTTGGGGCACCGCTGTGCGAGGAAATGGACGGGAGAGGAGCGACAGGTAGAGAAGAGAGGGAGGCCGAGAGACCATTACATAGGAGCCTTGTCGAGACACGCCTAAACAGCGCCATCTCCTTTCCATCTCTGCGTTCGAGGAGATGGAGCGTGAGAGCGAACGAAGGAGCCGACGCGCGCTCGGGCAGCTCGGCCCGCTCCTCGATCCCTCCAGCCAGCGCTCGCACGGTGGCGGAGAGAGAGGTGGGACTGAAATTAGCTCGCTAGGACAAAAGGCTCGTCTTCCTTCCTGCTCCACGGCGTGCGTTCGCGTACATCCCTGTCTCCCTCCCCATGTGGTGGTTGGGCGAGCCCGCGCAACAACAATATGTGTTTCTAACAGGCCGACACAGGCGCGAGACAGAGCGAGGGGAACACAAAGGAAAGGAGGCCGCCGGTCGTCGTCGTCGGAGACCGAGGTTTCGCCTGGACCGCGCCACACCCAGGGAGACGGGGGAGTCAGGCAGTCAGAAGGTTTCGTGCCATGCTTTCGCATTCCGCCCCGCTTTCAGGGCGTGTACGGGAACGATGGAGGAAAAGGGAGAAAAGGAAGAAAGGCGTGTGGGCGCTGTGGCGAGGGCGCTGGCCCTGAGCACGACGGCTCGGCACCGAACGAACGAATGAACGAATGGGCGAGGTGAAACACAACGCTAGTCAAATCTGTATTTGTGTGCCCTCCGCTTGGCCATGCACTCCAGCGGCCAGGCCAGACGGAGACGGACTGGAGGCCGAGAGGGCGAGAGCAAACCAGCTCCAACTCGGCTCTGGGCTCAGCCGCATGCATGTCGCGTTTTCCGCCAAGGTCGAGCGTTCTCGGGTCGCTGCGCTGCGCTGCTTGGAGTGACTTGGCATAAAGGCGGTCCGGCCGAGCCCGTCCGCTGTCTGCGACTGGCTGGCAGAGGAGAAGGAGTGGATCCGGATGAGCTGTGCCAGCGCGCCTATGGATGGGGAGGAGCGAAGGGGAAAGAAAGGGTGAAGCGGGAAGAAGGCCGGCTGGCTCCGTTCAATCCGCCTTTTTTCATTTTCGTTGATCGCCGGGGCCGAGTTGGGTTTGCTTTGCTTTTTCGTTGCTGGAGGATAAAAACGAGCTGCGGCAAAGGCGTCCAGTCCTTTCCTTGCTTTTCGCTCGTCGGTCCGAACGGCCGCGAGCGGTCGGACGGATGGAGATGGATGGATGGAGAGATGGAGGCTTCTGCAGAACGCGGCTATGGTCTGTTTGTGTTTGCTTTTTTCGACGGCCTGCGCATTCCTCGCCAGCGCCCTCCGTCCGCCCACCGTGCGCTGCGCCGCCTTGCCGGTCCGCTCCGTGCGTCTGTCGGTGGGTCCCGTCGCTCCCGGCGCACACTCACCGGCGAGCGTGAAAAAGAAAGAAGAAGACGACGACGACGACGGTCTCGCGCGGCACAGCGCCCACGGCAATGGTAACTGCCATGGCACGGTCACACCACCTGCCGAGCTGGCAGCTGTATGTATGTCCGGACGGGAGCCAGGGCAGTGGCGACCGACGGTGGGGCCGACGCGACCCGCTCGTGCGCACGGAACCAGAGTGCGGCTGGCCGATAAGCGACGCGAAAGTGAATGAACGGAGGGACGGACGAAGGGAGGGACAGCTGGCTGGCTGGCTGGCTCGTCTGTCTCCTCCAACCCTCTTTTCCTTTCTTTTTCCTTTTTATCGCTCCTTGTGAGCCGTCTTTGCCTTCTTACCAGCCGGCCGGTCTGCCCTCGCCCCGACTAAAATCCCTTGGGGCGCTTGTGCGCGACCGACCGACGGGCGGATGGCGCTAAGGCGCGAGCACGGTGCATTTCTTGCTCCGTTCGGGTCGTCGTATTGCAGCCGGCCATGCACCTAGGGCAGTGGCGGCGGCGGCAGCAGCGGCGGCGATGGCGATGGCGGTGGCGACGGCGGCGACGGCGTATCCTTTGGTCAGCCCAGAAGCACGACACGACGGCGCTCGCCGCTCGGAGCGGAAAGGACCCACTGGGGCCGGATGCGGAAAGGAGGAGGAGGAGGATATCTTCCTCCCTCACTTGCATCACCTTCCTCCGTCGGTGATACGGTTCTCTTCCTGCTCCATTCTTCGTCCTCGCCGTCGCCGTCACACCCGCCCCGCGGCTAGGCCGCGGTGCTCGGAGGATGGATGCTTCTTTGTTTGGCAGGGCGACGGCGACGGCGGGTCCGCAACAAGCGCACAAACGCAGCTCACAAAGCTTACAACGCTGTGGTTGTGGTTGTGGTTGTGGTCGTCTCTCTCTCCCTCTCACCCACGCTCGACTCGACTCTCCCCCGTCCCGCATGTGCTCTTCCCAGGCCAATCATCAAGCGCTCGGCCTTGACCGCACACCCAAGCTCGCGCCGGCCCGACGTCCTCGGCACTCCCCTTCTCCGCTGTGAACCGCGCCTACGTCGGGCGTACAAACGAACGCACAGGCTCAGTTCATGTTAGACTCCCTTTGCCATTCGTCCTCGACGCACACTGCGTCTCCTTTCCTCCCTGCCCCCGCTTTGCTTCCCTGAGATCCCTTCGTCACCCTCGCCAGCCTGTTGACACCTTCCCGTCCGCGACCATTGTCGGTCGTCAGCCCGTTCGGCCGGCTCGACGTTACGGCCTTTTTCTTTCCAGATCCACCTTTCTTCCTTTCTCCGCCTCCCCTCCTCATATTCCGCATTGACATCCTCCTCCCATTCTCGCTCCCACGCATTGGCTTTCCTTTACCCTTTCATCTTCCGCCCCCAACCTCTTTCCCTTCTCGACTTCTACTCCACTCACTCACACCCTCGCTCGGACGTGGCCCGATAAAAGGACCGCTCTCGCTCTGGCTACCCCCTTGCTTCCCGGTTTTCCGCAACCTACTTACCTACCGCCGGCCTCTCTCTGCCTACCACCTCGTGCAACCCTCCGTCCTCAACGCTTTTCCATTTGACCTGCTCCCAACTCTCGCTCCTCGCCCTCTTATCCACTTGCGCTCTCCTCGACTGCGTCGTCTCTCGAACCAGCCTCCGTGAGGTTGGACAGCCCCTCTTCAACCCGAGTGGCGTCTTTAAAAAGGGAGCTAAATGGATTTGGGCGATGTGAGTTTCTGTTTGTCCCCCACCCTTCCATCCTTCGTCTATTTCGGGCCGTTTTCATCTGGCCCAATCGCCCCGTTGGACGAGCGTTGGGGGATCACACCGGCCGGCCGATGATGGAGCGGCTGTAGCTGACAGATGCCTCGATCCACGTCTCGTTTGATCTCCTCAATGCCTCTCTCTGTGGCACGCCGCTCCATGTAGCTGCTGCACGACAATGAGCTGGACAAGAGAAGGTGCTTCCCGTGCCCAGAGTGCCACAAGAGATTCACGAGGAAATCCGACTTGCCAAGGCATATGAAGACCCACAAAGGCATTCGGTGAGTCGAACGGCCTTTTCCTTCGCCCACACACTCCACGGCCAAGGTCAGTCCGGTCGGCTGACCTCGAAGGGGCTTGCTTTTCTTTTCGACTGCGAACAGCGATTTCATATGTAAGATGCCAGACTCGGGTGATCCGAACATCATTTGTGGCAAGAGGTTTGGCCAGAGGTCCGCCCTGACGGTCCACATGCGGTCACAGTGAGTGGACATGCTCGGTTCAGGCAAGTTGGGGGAGGCACGTCCAAGGCGTTTTGTTTTCGTACTCGTCGCTCGTCCGCTGACGGCAAACGCCCCGTGGTCGTCGTTCACAGCACGGGCGAGCGTCCATACGTATGCGAGACCTGCGGCAAGTCCTTTTCCGACTCGTCCTCGGCTGCACGGCATCGTCGGACCCACGACCCGGCGAAGCCGTATCGGTGCGAGGTGCCGGGTGAGTTTTCCTTGCCTGCGCTCTGATCAGGCTCTACATCATCGTCCATGGCCGCCTCTCTAACTCCACATCCCTCTCCCCGGCTGATCCGACGGCCCTATAGGATGCACCAAAGGATTCAAGCGGAGCAGCGTACTCCGTGAGCACTGCAAGACTGCCCACGGCGGTTTAGGAGCCTCGTATGTGAGGATGGCGAGCCGATCAAGAACGAAAGAGGCGAAGATCAAGTCGTCCACCTCGCAGAGCTCCAGGCCGCGCTCGGCAGCGGCGCCCTCACCCCCGCCAGCAGTTGGCATACGCCTTCTCGCCGAGTCCAGCGGCCTCGATGCCTTGGGTCCAATCCACGCAGGGATGCCCACCACTCCTCTCCAACACGACACAGGCGGGTACGAGAGTGGTTTCTATTCCTCGACTGGATCGTCCACAAGTCCCCCACACGCATCCCCCCTGACGCCCCCCGACGCGGCCCATCACCTGGCCCAAGGTTCCGGCAGCAAACGGACGTGGGCCTGGTCGCCGACGGCCGCCGGTGTCCCACAGAGACCGTCGTTGTCACCGAACCCGGAAGAAGCCAGCTTTCACGGCTCTCTCCCTCACCCGAGCTATGGGCTCGCCGTCGTCCATGGCCCCGTGCGCCATTCCAGCGCTCCCACGCGTCCTGCCTCGAGCGCCCCTTCCCAGCCATTGCATTCGAACGAATGGATGCCTTTCCCTAATCTTCATGGGCCGGTCCCGCCATCTTACCAACACCCATATGAGCAACAGCCGGCACCACCTCCGTACTACCAATACCAATTCACCCCACCCTTCCAACAGGACGTATACCACGGCCGCCATCACGGATAGTGCGCCGGATCCGTACCGCGCTTTGGTTAGCGCGGGAAAGCTGGTTGGCTTCCCCCGGTGTCGTTCTCTAATCTCCTAGCCAATCGCAACCAATGCGATCCGATCGTATCGTGGTCGGCCGGCCACGGCGCTTCTTTGGCGCCTCTTTCTCTTTTTTTTTTGTCTCCGTCCCTTTGTTTTGGGTCTCTTTGGTCCGGTGGCGACATGAGACGGCGTCCGTTCGTTCGTCTTCCCGCCAGCGACCACCCTTTCATGCTCCCTCGTCGCAATGCCCCCGTAGCCATGTTTTCCGTCCGTCCGTCCGTCCGTCCGTCCGTCCGTCCGTCCGTAGATCCATCCATCCATGTCTCCCTTCTCATTTTCCTACTAGTCCACCGGGCGTTCCATTTCCCGTTACCGTTCCCCCGCGTGCTCACGAGTCCGCTCCTCGTGTCTGTAAAATAGCCTTGGTCTCCCCCTGTCGTCCTGTCCTGTCCTGTCCTGTCTCCGTGCAATCGAACAAACGAATCAGTGTGCGTCTCGAAAGCGGTCTCTTTGCTTGCTCAATCCGATTTGGCGGTCAGGGTGTGCGGCGCGGCGCTGACTGACCGACCGACCGACTGACTATGAAGAGGAACGTCGTTCGACGGACCGGTTTTATTTTTTATTTTTATTTCTTTTCCTCTACGTAGTCCTGGCTCGGACATCTTCGCTCACGTCCGACCCTCCGTCCTTCCTTAAAGCGTGCGTGCGTGGCCCCCCGTCCGTTCATTCCAGCGCCGTCGATGGTGCCACGCCCGGTCCGGCTCAACGCGGAGCGGGAAAAAAATCACGTATATGTGCACTACTACTCTCCGAACCGAACCGGGCGCGGAACACGGTTGGTGCAGAGCTGAGCTAGAGAAGTGGAGTTAGTTGCGCTGCGCTGGCTGGCTGGCTGGTGACGAAATTGCATCATATACACGCGTCAACGGGACGATGGGACGGCCCGCCCTTGGCCGTGGACGTGGACGTTCTAGACGCACGCCTCCCGATGATGATGGGGCCGGTTTCTGTTTAAACCGCAAGAGAGCGTTCTTCTACGACGAGCGAAGGGATGGATGGGATGGAACGGAGAGCGCGCGCGCGCCTCCGTGGGTGCTAGTTAGCCTTGGGACTTGTGTGACAGAACAAGTTGCCGGGCGGAGGCCGAGCCGATCGATCGATCGATGGTACGGACGCGTCTGCGCGGTGGACAAGGTTTGTTCCGGGTAGGAAAAGGAAGAAAAGGAAAAGAAGGGAAGGGTACAAACGGCAGCCGACGGAAAAGGACAGAGAGGGAGCAAACACAAGCGCCGGCTGCAGTTGTTCGCCCGTCGGGTCGGCAGTGGTCGCGCCAAAGAAAGAGAGCGACCGAGCGAGCGGATCCTCGTTGTGGCGGCGTGTGATGTGATGAGGAGGTTAATTTTTTCGCCAGAATGCTCGCCGCTCGCCGCTCGGATGGTGGGTGGATCTGACCGACGCCTGGCGCCGCCGAGGAATGAAGCTAGATAGCGCCGATCTGCTCTGCTCTACTCAGCTCCACCTTCGTTGCCTCCTCCATCCCGCATCTCCGTCCCTTGGCGCTTGCATGCAGTGCCCACGGATGGTCCAAACCGCACAGCCGTCTGCGCCAACGGTCGGTCGGGAAACGGCCGAAGGTTTAGGACAAGGGCAAGGGCAAGGGCGAAAGGTGGCCCAAGGACGACGGACGACACGACGGACACCACACAACCACACAGTCGGTCGGATGCTCGAAGGGTCTTTCTCATGTTGTCGTCGTCGTTGTCCAACTGGGCGGGCGGGGCAAACTTGCGATCCACGTCCGTATGGGGACTCTACTCTGTCTTGATGCGCTCCAAGGCGGTGGGGTGGGGTGGAAGCAAAATTGGGCGGCAAACGTTTTGGGTCTCGTCTTGTCTTGTCTTGTTTGTCCGCTTCGTCCGTCGTAATCCATATCGTATCGTCGGATGTGCGGTGCGGTGCGGTCTGATGAAGGCCAAGTCTGAACTGAATTGAACTGAACTGAACTGAAGGGGAGGGGATGGGAAGGAGGGCAAGACATACACGACATGGGAGATGACCATGAACATGAACATGACGCCCCTTCTCACCTTTCCCAGCACCCTCTTTCCTCCGTTCCCTATTCGACCGCGTTTCGCTTTCCTTCCACCCCCCCCCCCACCCCCACAACAGACGACGTCAGCAGCTCGCTCACCATCATCGGCTCAGGTAGGATAGCCGCGAGCTCGCCTTGTCCACGACCCGCCCGCCCGCCCAGTCCGACTGTGCAGAGAACAACCACCCACACCGAGAGCAGGAACAAGTAACGCCCCACGCGGGGCCACAACAAAGGTACGGAACAGTGCTATTGCTATTTCTGCACATCGAAAAAAAAAAAAAGACAACAGAAGCGAAGGGCCCATGTGCCGAACGGACAGGACGAACGGATGACGGACCGGACCGGAGCGGTGCGGAGCGGTCAAAGAAGACAAGACATCGGACCTAATCGTATAACCGCAACCGAGAGTCCTCGAGGGGCGGTACGATACGATACGTCGACCCAGGCGCGCGCTCCTCGCTCCTCGAGAGACAGGATAGCACGGCAGCACGGGGATGGAAGGCGACGGCAGGAAAAAAGGTTGTCGAAACAAACAGACTGCAAAGAAGGACATCGATCGGTAAGATGAGTACGTACACGAAGGCGGTGGCCGCGGACGGAGACGACGGACCGAGAAGCGAAGTGAATGAACGTTCATTTACACCTCGGCCTTCTCGCCGCTCTCCTCCCGATGCTCCGTCTCCCCAACGCCGAGCTTCTCCAACGACAGGCCGAGCGGAGACGCGGAGGTGAGCTCGACCGACGGCGTCGTGTCGGCGCGCGCCGCCGCGCCCATCGTCTCCGACTTTGGCCGCCGCTCCTCCTCTTCCGAGTTGGCGTTCGACGTACGCGAACCGCGGTTCGTCAGGCCGGAAGCGTCCTCTGCCCGCGCCGTCGTCCCCTGCTCGCCGGTGGGGAGAATGACGTATCGGGCGACGGGCGAGGAAGGGTTAGAAGGCAACCTCACGGGCGTCATTCCCTTGACGTCGGTAAAACTCCGGTTGCGCTTCTCGGCAAACGTGCTGCTCCCGCTCCGCGTCCTCGATCTCGGCTTCCTCGACGTCTTCCTCCCGCCCGCCGCCATGTCGCCCTCGGCGCGGCTCTGGGCGTAGTCGACCATGCCGAACACCGCCTCGTAGTCTCCGTCCTCCTCCTCCGAGTCTACGTCCGACTGCTCCGGCGTGTCGCGCGGCGTCGAAGCCAGGCTCTCGCGGATGGACTTGTAGCGCGCATAAGAGGAAGAGGCGCGACGGCCCTTGGACCAGCCGAAGAAGGTGTCGTCGAGCCAGGCCATAGGGTGCGTAAGCATGTCGCCCTGGCCGTTCGAACTCTGGTTGCTCTTCCGCCGCCAGAGCATCGGACGATGCTCTGGCTCGGCCGACGGCGGCGGCGTCGAAGCGGGCAACACTCGGGATCTGCGGCGAGACGAGGGAACAGAGTAAGTAGGGTGCAGGGTTGATCTTCCGATCGGACCGAGCCGAGCTAAGCACTCACTCTTCGAAATCCTGATACATCCTCGGCCCATACTCCTCGATAAGATCGTTGAGCTCGTTGGACACCTCCGTGCGCGTCGCCTGGAGCTCACGCAGCGCCTTTTCGTTACCGGGAAGGAGGGAGATGAAGAGCGGGCGGAGAGACCTTTTGTGGAGGTAAGAAGAGAAAGGTAAACGGAACGTGCGTCAGCTGGCAGTCCGCACCATCCGAGTTACCTCGCGCCAACTCACTTGTACACGTCGATGCCGACCTCGCCGAATTTGAGTGCCGAGTAGCTCATGGTGGGCAAGACGATCATGGCCCAGATGGGAGCGAGGTACTGTTGCTTCCGAGGCCACCCCTTGCGGTGAGCGTAATAGGCGGCCGCGATGGCGTAGAAGGCGTACAGGAAGGGCGCTACGCCGAGGGTGACGAGCACCTTCCACGTGCCCACGACGTCCCGTCCCTCCAACTTGACCTGGCTCGCCGCGAGCGCCTCCTTAGCCTTGCGACGGGAGATGATTTTGGCGAGGATGAAAATCGGCGAGTTGAGTATCACGCCGGGGAGAGCGAGGAGGCCCCAGAAGCCGAGGAGCCCCAGGCGGTAGCCGAGGAGACCCAATGAGCGCCAGCTCGCTCGCGTCGCGCGCTCGACCTAAGCGGGGCGGAGTAGAAGAAACGTGAAGACAGACGCTATGTGGTCAGCAGAAAAGATCCATGGGTGCCGAAACAAAGACGGACGGGGGGAAATCCGCGAACGCACCTGATGATCCCTCAGACCGAGATATCTCAACATCTTATTGTACCTCAAGATCTTGGCCTTGAGCGCCTGTACGCGCGGTTCGTCCTGGTACTTGAGGTAGCCGGCGATGAAACGCTTGTTCAGCTCGACCACCTGGCCGAGGGTGAGATGCTGGCCCGGGGCCCTGTACATGCGGCGGCCAGCTTGGATGACCTGGACGGCGAGAGGAAAGAATGAGCGGAGAGGATCAGCCGGCCATGGCCTCGAGACGGAGGGGAGAGAGAGAGCACGACGTATGCTTCGACTCTCACCATGAGCGTCTCATAATCCGGTGCTCTGACGGTAACGCTCTTCAAGCCATCGAAAATCATATCCATCATCCTTCCACAAGCCTCGCGCTTCTTGGGCCCACCGGCGCCGAATAGCTCGACGAGGTCCCTGGGCACATCTACGGGCTGGCCGAACTCGACGACGGCGCGGGAACGGAACTTGTGCGGGTGGAAGTAGGACAGTCCGACGGGGACGATACGGACGCGGAGGTTTGGGTTGGCATGCATCGCCCCGAGGGCCATGATCGTCACACCGGCTTTGAGCGGGAGGAGGTCCGTGCGGTCGTGTGAGCCGCCTTGATAAGGGGAAGGGAGAGAGAGGGTCGGCGGTCAGCAGATCAGGATCGGGAGCGTCGACAAGAGTGCCTGAGACCTGCGCAGCGAGTCCAAAAGGAGCGCGGTAGGACAACGAACGCCGCTCACCTTCTGGGAAGATGCCCAAACAACCGCCTTGCTTGAGCCTCGCATACACGTGCGCATACATTTCTGTCTGATCAATGTACGGCAGAACCTTCCACTCGCACCCCATCCCGTCCTTGCCCGAGCCTTCCTTGAGAATTTCCCTGGCTCGATCGTTCTTGAACTCCTTCTTAATCCGCACCAGGTCGTCGGAGAGCACTTCGACCACCTCGGCCGAGGCGTATTCGGCCGACTTGGGAAGCACGACTTGGCCGCGTGGGACGAGCTGCTTTGTAAACTGGGTGCGGTGGCCATGGAGGAGGAGAGGGTCGTTCTTGTCTACCGTAAGCGTGCCGATGCCTGGCTTTGCGTCGTCGGCGGCGCGGGCGACGGGAACTGGAGGGACGGAGGCAAGAAGAGGTGAGACGGAGGATGAACAAAAAAGAGGGCGAATTGGATGCTTACTGCTCTGCATTAACCTGGCCGCCATGCCGATCCACCTCCGGTTCATGCTCTTTGATGCGATCAGGAAGGCAACGCGCCGGCCGGCCTCGCGACGGACTTCGGACGCCAGGAGGAGCGGGTCGAGGAACTGACAGGGAAGAGAAGGTAAGGACCCGAACGAGCTATCCATCTGCCCACGCCGAGCCAGTCCGTCGTCTGGAGGATATACGCACCTGGTTATGATGAGGGGCGGCGACAAAGATGACAGCGCCCTCCTTGGGTATGTTGTAGCTACCCCTGGGTCTGATCTCCCTGAAGAAGATGTTGATCACGACCCTCCAGAAGAGGAGGGTGATGTCGAAGGCGAGGGAGGAGGCCATGACGTTGCGACGGGCGAGGACGCGAGCGGCGACGCGAAGGAGGAGGTTGGGTAGGAGACGATGGATGGGTAGAGGGAAGGCGCTCAGGAAAGATTGTAGGTCGGCTAGGGTGCGCGAGACCTTGGAGGTGGGTGGAGGTTCGGCTGGGTGAGAGGAGGGACGCGGTCGATCGGCGACGGGCTGCTTATCGGTTGTGTTAGACGTTGTCGTTGTTTTTGTCGCTGCTGCTGTTGTTTTTGTTGTCGGCGGCCGCAGCGGCGTTCGTGATGAAGGTGATGGTGGTGACGGCGCTCCTTGTCGTGGCTCCCCCGAGCCGGCGGCGGGCGGTGTTGGGGACGCGGCGGAGGGATCGCCCTGGCCCTGGCCCTGGCCGTCGTTGGGCGGCGACGGTGGTGGAGGGGAGGAAGGGCCGGGCGCAGGAGTGGCTCGGGAAGGAGAGGGAGGGGTTGACGTGGAGGCCACGCTGGGCAAGATGGCGAAGGAGGAAGACAGAAGATGGCTTTGGCGTTACGGGCGATGACCGCGACGGCGTCGATGTTGGTGAGCGTCTCTCTCTGTGTCTGTCTGCGAACGAACGTCGGTGTCGAGTCGTGAGTGATCAGCGCGCGCAATGGAAGATGTGACTGCGGCAGCCGTCGTCAGTGGGGCAGCCGTGGGACGCCGAGAGGCGACGACGCGGGTAAAGAAGTCGAGCCGAGCTGAGCCGAGCGGTGTCGAAGAAAGCTTTCCTTTGCTCGCTGGCAGACCGTAGATAGACGCTTCGTTCTTCGTTCTCCACTCGTATCCAGGTCGTATATATCCTCTCCTTCCTTCTCCATACACGTTCGCCTCCCTCGCCTCCACGTCCATCGCCGCCGCCGCCGCCGCCGTGCTCGTCGTCGTCACCCCCTCTCCCGGCCCGCCCCATCTTCGGCCGCATTCAATCCGCTTCCCCACAACCCCATCCCCATCCGATCGTCCGATGGGGCGCACGTGCGCCCCGGCACCGGCACCGTAGGGTTGCGTCACGTGCAGCCCTACGCGGTGGTGCCACTGCATGCGAGCGGGAGCGCACGCCGTGGGCGGGTGTGTGTGCATGCAGGCAGGCATTCGATTTGGGCTTGTTGGGAAACGGCCGAGGTGGCGACCCCAGTTTCGTTGGCAGCGGGTGAGAAGAGGACGACGACCAACGCTGTGCCCACACTCGCATTTGTGCTCCTGATGTCGTACACGCGTGTCTGCGAGAGAAGGACCCAAGACGCCGGGGGGGGGGCACGGCAAATAAAGCCCAGGGTGGGCCGGGGGAGCCTGAGGACGACATACGTCCATTTCTTCTTTCATTGACAAGAAAGAGACTCTGACTCTGCAAGGGGGGCCGGACAGGGTACGAATGCGAAAAGGGAGAGTGAAAAGATCTGCGCCGATGGTGCTCCACAGATGGAGGTATAAAGCTACGTGTATAGAAGCGCGTTCTCGGAGTCGAAAAAGTGGTTGGAGGAGGGCGGACTAGCGGACTACCAGGTGCTAAGGCAAGTAGTCGCCGGAGACAAACGTGAGCCGACGACCATGCGAGTGCTCCGCACACACACACATACACACACGCATACACGCACACACACTGTCCATGCTGACTGCTTGCAAGGGACCGAGCGAGCACTCGAGTCTGCTCGATAACGCGCAGGCCGAGGTCGGTGAGCTCGGCGCCGAGAGCGGTGTGTGCGTTGGATGTGGTGTGCCTGCCACGCGCAATGACGCCCGAGAGCGAGCAAGACGTTAGCAAAGTTGGCAGCAGCTCCCTCCCTTCAGGCGCGAGGTCGGAAAAGCCACCGTGGGAGCGCTTCTTTGCTGCCGCCGTCCATGTGGCCGTACGCGTGGCCGACGGGGGGGTAAGCTGGGCGACAGCGACGAACCGACGTTTATTATTAGGTCACGGAATCCGAGGCGACGCAAGAAGCGAAGCGAGGAACGTGTCCGAGGTGGGACGGATGGAGGCAGGAACGCCGGCCCTGACACGCCCACCGGTGGTGATCATGTTCTGCGAATACAGCGGTGCGCATATACGTCACCGACGATGTCACGTCTTCGTGTCGCAAGGAAGAGAGAGACCGCTTGAGTAGCTCGCCAGGCCACGACCACCTTCGCCACCGCCGCTCCTCCCGTTCGGACAAAGGCCACATGCTGATGCTGGTGTACGCCGGCCAAAGACCACCTCCTTCCTGACATACGTGCGTACGACGGCCTCCTTCGTGTGCTCTCGCTGATACCAGTTACGCCATGTTGCAAAATCCCTCTGCCAAGGGCCGGATACCCGCTGGATTGGCCAAAGAGCGGCGGCGTCGGCGTCGTCCGTCATCTTGGTGTGTGTATGCCATCGGCCAGACGTGGGCGTCCACAGTATGCGAAGGGGAGCGAGCGAGGTCGCTTGGGCCCGTGTTGTTGGCATTTCATCCCATTCATGACGAACCGAATCGGCGCTCCAACCTCGACGACCGCAAGTGGCCTTTGTCTCGCTCCTCGCAACACGTCCCTCCTTTCTCGCTCTCTCGCCTTGGTTGGCTCGGACCCCTCTTTTCATCCACCGGCGTCCATGAGCGATCGCTCCTTTCGAAGCGCACGAGCCGACCTCGCCGCGTCCCTCTCCCATATCACAATGTCAAACAACATTTTGTTGCAACTGACCTCGAAATTCGCGGACGGCAAGTGAAGCGCGTCCGCTCGCACTTCCGTCTTCCCTTCACCTCCTATCCTGGAGACAGTAGTCCAACCGGCTCGAGGCGGTATGGAAGGAGCGCTACGACCTCTGAGCCCTCATGTCAAGGGGATGCTGGGCCCATGGACAACAGGGGAGGTTCCATTGACCGACGCCTGGTCCTTATTTAAACCGGCTAGACTCGCGCTGGACTCGGACGACGTCTGCGACGTTGGTATTCCCTTCGACCCTTTCTCGCCAATCCGCCTTATTTCACTCCTAGCAGGCCGACCAAACGCGTCCCCCCGCATACAGTCATCAACGACTGGTCGAAGTGAGTGTATACGCATATGTCCACTTCCGTGCTCGAGCCATTCAGAGCGTCCTTGGACTACCGATGGTCGGCGTTGACTTGTTTCGCCTCTTCCGCACATCGCCATGGACACCGCACAACGTCGGATGTCAAGTCTTCTCATCGAATGAAGCGTGCCACCCGCAAGCCCTTTCCAAAGCTGGACAGGGTGAGCTTCGTTGAGACCGGCCAAGCGTGCTCGACCGCTTGTCCCCCAGCGTCGACGGCTTCCAGCAAACCTGAGACGGCCCGTCATGTGGGGAAAACGGACTCCAGCACGCCCCCTTTCCTTTTCCAGCGCCGCCGCACAACTGCCTCCAGCCGTTCCGAGACCTCGCTGTTTCTCAAAGGCAAGCTCTCTTTCGATCTCTACAATGGTTTGAATCTCTTCAGGCCCTTCTCGTTGCCAGATCTCCGGGCGCTGCAGGGGGAGGGAGCCTCGGCCGAGGGGGAGGGCATCTAGAGCGCGATTTTGGTCCCTTTATGAGGGGGAAAGGAAGAGAACGAAGCGTTCGAGAGGACGCCGGGAGTCGTCCCGATAACGAGACCCCCAACACCCAAGTTGAAGAACTTGTCCCGGACGACGCATCGGTTCGGTCGTCTTCGACGATCGCCCGGTACGATGCGCTCCAGAGGACGCCCGCCGACTTTCGAGTAAAGAGACCGCCGAATCTAACGAGCGCGTCCCGGGCGAGAGCACATCGATTCCGTCGTCTGCAACTCTTCCCCGCCGAGCTCCGTCTACAGTCGCGAGTGAAGATGACGACGACGGCTCTGTCGCATCCACCCAGTCATCCGTAGCCATCCGCGGTGAGCAACCCCCGAGGCAAGCCGGTAGCATTGATCCAAGTGACGGCGATGATAACAACGACGAAGATGACATGCCGGGAACCGACTCAAGTTTGATTCAACACGTCAACGTTTCCTTGCCTTCACCTTCACTAACACTCTCACCGCAACTATTCGGCACGTCCTCCCCTCAGCGTCCTCCTCAACCGCCCTACGCCTCAACTGAGGGCAAAGGCAGGGAGCCGGGATTCAAGCCGGCCGTCGACCCCGAGATGACCTTCCTCGATCTCCTCTCGCCTTCCCAGACTGGGTCCAACCGCGCAGACCCTCCAGTGGCGAGCGTAAAGTACCCGACCGATGAGCCCTTGGAGTACGCCCGGGTCCGTGGACACTGGAGAAAACGCCTTCGCCGCCATGCGCACATTGCTTGCGGAACTCGCCCGCCCTTTCCCTCCCATGCCGTCTTCTTTGCCCTCCGAGGGGGACAAGCATCGTTCCTACCCCACCCCCACCTCCTGCGGCGAAACCGGGAACGAGAGCGTATCGGCTTCCTCTTCTTCACTCGTTTCGTCGTCCTCGTCGTCCATGAGATCCTCGTCAAAGGCCATGGAAAACCCGGAGCAATCCAACGCGGCAACTCCAACGTCTCGGGCAATCGACTAACAGCGCAGATTAGCGATGAAGATAAACATGATAATGCGGGAGCAGGTGGTAGCGTCGGCGGGGGGTCTGGTGGTAATGGTGATGATGGGCGTGTAGGTGGCCTTGGGAAGCAGTTGGAGACGATCAAGGAGTCCGAAGGTGAGGTCCCTCTGGCTGTGGCCGACCTTTCCCGGAACTTTTTGTGTTTTCTCCTCTGGTTTAATTTTCATTCTGCAGAGACAGAAAACGTGGCTGACCGACTTTATGAATTTCCCTCATGTAATCTCCACTTCTTTATTTAAAGACGAGTGGGTAGAGCACACCGAGCGCTCGACACAGGCCACCTCCACTTCGGTCCCGGTTCACGGTCATATTGAAGCCAGCGAAGCGGTGGGGAGTGCCGCTCATGGTCAACGACAGGGTGTCTGTCACATGCGAACAGGATCCATCGATGGCAAGGAGAAGATCGATCAGAAGCAGAAGGTGCTCACTCCCTCCGATTTCTGGACACCATCACGACGCACCTCTGCCCCTGGCCAGCTAATGCGCTTGGGACAACCCAAGGCTGTCGACAAAGGGCGAATGGATCAACGCCTAGCCCAGACTCCACCAGGCCTCCATCCGGCCGTCGTCTTGTCGACTAGCGTTCACTCCGAACCTTCTTCTCAGGGGCGCCCATCTACCGGCACAGAGGGGCCTAGCCCTGAGCACCGTCACCAGCCGAACAGGCTGATGGAAAACTGGGCGCTTGACGAATACCTGTCTCGGTCGAGCGGCAGATTCGTTCGACAGACCATGGACGACTTGATCCCGCTCGCGCTCAAATCAGCCGTAGTCCCGATCGTGGCCGAGCCGATCTCTGAGAACCGATTTGGATTTCCCCGTCGAGCACCTCTTGCATGAGGGAGCGCTTGAGAGAGTCCTCGAGCACGAGCTGGGACGGGCTCACTTCATAGAGTGGTGCAAGGGGGAGGGGAATGGAGCAGAGTTCAAGGTGGACATGTGGCGAGAGATTCGGACCCTCGACAGGCTGGCGCTCGGCAAAGTGGCATGCGACCCACTTGTACCGTGAGTTGTGCTCCTGAGGCTCATTCGCGTGCTAACGCCCTATCTGTGAATGAGCCCTTCCGCTCAAGGCTTCCAGGTCCAATTCTGGCTGACGTGTTCGTGCTCATCCCGCAGGTGCCTACGTCGTGGACAACTCTCTGACGTGCTTTCCGCTCGAGGCAGAAAACCAAGGAGAGCTCAATTCTTCCTTGAATCAGATCGCATCCCTCAAGCCGCTGTTCTCGAGGTCCCAGAGTGAACTTTTACGTAGCCTATACGATGTTCACTTCAAGCGTTACATCCGGCACTGCATCGCCGAGGAGAGCAAAGTGCTCCTCACAAAGCCGCACCTGAGCGCAGACGTGAGGTCCGGGCTGGGCGACTGTTTCTGTTTGACGAACCCACGCCAACCTGGTAACCCCGTCGTCGCGGTGAGTGACCGCTTCGTCGCGCTTACGGGCTACACACGGAAAGAGATCGTCGGTCGCAGCTGCCGCTTGCTTCAAGACCCTGCGACAGCGCCTGATGCGGTGAGGCACATCCGAGCAGCGCTCAAGGCTGGACGGCCCTGCTGTGAGCTCCTCATCAACTATCGAAAAGATGGTAAACCGTTTTGGTGTCTTCTGTGCATCATCCCCGTTCCAGACGACGTGGGAAGGTTATGCTACTTCATAGATGGGCAAGTGGACATCTCCGGTCTCTGGCCAAGTCGACGAACCTCCCCTGGCTAATGGAGACGTACCCGACCTCCGCATCCGAGCTAACACAGCGTCAGAACTGGAGAGGACGACACCTGTCTCGAGCCTCATCTTCGGGAATTGGCCGGATCCTCTACCGGTTTCTCCTTCGGTCGTACAGCCTCCTCAGGAGAGCGAGGAACGGAATCAGCCCTTGAAGACTTGACCGACCCGCTGGAGGAGCAGTTCGTTTCTTTCCGGTCCATGTACTCGAAGGTGTTCATCCTCGAGAGGCGTAAGCGGCGGACGGTGTCTGTGAGCAAAGAGCTCCTACAGTTCCTCGGTGAGTCACAGGTCTCTCCGTTAAATCGCATCGCAGCCAGCAGCTCAACGATATCTTCTGCCTCCGGCTTTTGTTTATTCTCCTTCAGGTCTGCTTTGCTCAACTCCCAGGGAGCTCTATCATTCGCAGCTCATGTACAAGGACTTTCTCAATGGCTTGACGGCCGGCCAGAGAAAAGAGACGAAGGCACTCAAGTCGAAGATCAAGAAAGGCATCCGTAAGGGCTTGCCCATGTCAACCATGTGTGGCATCCGTGTAGGGACAGACAAGAGCTTGGGCGAGGACGAGGGCATGAACTCTCGCTTCCGCATTCTCCATCTCACGCCGCTCAAGATGAGCACGTAATCATTTCTCGCTCTTATCAGGTGTGCATGCTGACAGGCCCTTCCTAAACCCATGCTCCTTCAGCAGAATGAGAGGAACGACGTCACGGGCTACATTGGTGTTTTCGTCTGAAGAATTGGCAGGAACGGCGATGTTCGCGCCCGCCCGCCCCTTCTTCTCTCGCCCCATTCCTTTATGTTCGACCTCATCGTTGTCGGTTCCCCCCTCCACCCAACCATCCATGGATCTTTCTCCCGCTCATCCTCCGCATTGCGGTATCTTTTACTAATTCTGAATGAAGGTGATGACGACGACGCTGCTCCCTCCACCTTAGCTGTCCCGCTTTGCTCGTTCCTGTGCTTTGCCTCTCCACTGTCCTTATCCTGAAACAAACATGGCCCCTCGTGGCTCCTTCTACCAACCGCGCCTATTCTTGATGATGCCGTCGAAAAAGGAGGACATAAGACCGGGTGTTCGCCGCTAAGGACCCCTACCAATAGGTAGGTACGTCGCCTGAGCAGGACCAAGTCGTTCGCGGCCAGATGGGAGAGGACGGGAGTATGTGTGGTACAAACAAGTACGCGCAGGCAAAAATCATCGTATCCTCCGTCACCAGCTGTTTTTGCTCTATCGGCTCTCTTTGCCTCCGCCTCTTTAGTCTACCAGCGCAGCGCTTCTGCAGCGATTAAACAAAAATCCTTTATGGCCCTAGCCCTAATGAGGGAGCAAGTCCTTCAGGAGGCACGAGGGAGGATAAGGACGAGTGGGGGGGGTCACTGACTCCTTTCTCTCTTCTCGTTCATGGGGGAGGTAAGACGGTACAAGTACAGAGGAGCTTGGTTTGGTGGACTGGTGTAAAGGAGAAGAAGACGGCGAACGGTGCCGAGACGTGCGGGAGACGTGGGGTTGGGAAGAATGGGAAGGAATCCAATGAAGCAGATGGTAGAAAAAATATCGGGTGGAACACGCCGGGATGGCGTTCGGAATGAAGGCAAAACAGAGAAAAGAGTGCGAACGAAGGAGATAAGATGGTGAGAAAAGACAAACAAAGAGCCGAAAGGAACGACAGGAAGGTGACGAGCTCGCAAGCGTCGCGCTTCGTCAGGACTGAGCGCCGCCGTCAGGCCTCCAGGCGGCCTTTTTGAATGCGGCGAAAAGTTCGGTGGAGTGGCGTCGAGTCTTGGAGCGCAGGTTGGAGAGGGCTACAGCCGCCCTGCGCTGAACGTCCATCATGCCGTCACTTACGACCTCGTCCGGGCTAGGCGAACCGCCATCGAGAATACCGGCCCCGCTTCCCCCATCATGGCGGAGCACGCGTCCGGGCGATAACGGTGGGTGAGCCCGGCCGCCCACTTCGCTCCGCACATCCCCACCCCCGCTCGCGTCCTCCTCGGCGGCCACAATTCGCTCCAGGTCGCCCAGACTGGGGACGGGCATGAGCTGCGTCCCTCCGGCAAACTCGGTCCGCCTGCGCCGCTGGCGCCTTCTGCTCTGATTCTGATGTGCGCTCTCCCCCTCCCTCTCTCCCACCGGTGTCGCCATCCACGAAACTGGTGCCACGTCCGAGAACCTTCGCAGTCGCGTATACGCGTGCCCTCTGTCGTGGGCATCGGCCATCATCTCAGCCGCAGCCGCAGCCGCAGCCGTCCTCTCACGATCCCACTCTTCGCGCGCCCTCTCCCACACCGCATGTCTGTCCTGAGCGGCTCTGCTGCCGCTCGATGCGGCGGCCTGTGCACGAGCGTGGGAGGAGGATGGCGCTGGGGGTGAGGAAGAACATGAGGAGGACGAGCGGAGGAGGGTGGACAAGTCTGCCGACGCCGGTCGTCGAGAGCATCTAGGAGAGCGCAGAGCGGCAGCGGCCGCTTTGGTGGGGAAGAGGGCGCGATTGGCACAAGGGTTGGTAAAATAGGTGGCGGTCCATTCGCCTGGAGTGGAAGAAGGGAGGCCGGTGGGATGCAGCAAGGGACTGGTGGACGGGCTGGCGCTCCCGCTGGAGAGGGCATCGTCGTCGAGGGCGGCCATGGAGGGGAGCGTGCAAGTCGAAGCCTCGTTGTGAGGCGAGCGAGACTTGCGACGCGAGAGGGAGAGCATCCTCTTGGGCAAGAGCGGAAAGAGCGTACCTCCCGCGTCAGCCGTTGTCGCCTCCAGAGCCGACGACGGGGACGACACGTCAGGGTGGGAAAAGAGGCGAAGAGAGGATGGTCCGTCCGGGCGCCAGGCGGCCGCACGGCTGCTGCCGACGTCGGGGTGAACATGCAAACCGAGGTTTGAAAAGCCTTCGTGGGACGAATGCGGCGCAGGGACAGGAAAAGGACTGAAAGGTGGCGACTCTCCCTTGCTCTCCTCCCTCTCCTCCTCGCTCGACTTCCTTAACCTCGCCTTTCCGCCCAGGAGAGGGCTCTGAAGCCACGATAGACGTTTAGGCGATTTTTCACGCTTGCCCTCCCCGTCTGACGTCGGAGACTGGACGACGGGCGAGGAGTCGTCCGGAGACAAGGACGGGCCGGCCCCTTCGGAGCGGTACTGGCGATCGCGCCCCTCGCTCGACTTGGGTACCCGTGCCAAGGCCGCCGTCAGAGTCGCGTGCTCATCAGACGCTGACGAAACAGAAAGTCTGTCTGCGTCTTGCAGAATGGGCAAGGGAGTGCGCACAAGTTTTGTGCGAGAGGGCGGACTGGAGGGACCGGGGGAGCGGAATAAAAGGGAGGAGCTGGCAGAGACGGCGGGGGGTTTAGACGTAGACAGGTTGGCCGGCGTAGGACTGCGTGGTGATCGTGAGAGATCATCCCGACGAACGATGGGCGAAGGCGAGGGTCGAACGCTGGGCTGCGTGAGGGGTGGGGGGCTAGCGCCGTCACATTTGCTAAGAGGATAGGAAGTATTCTGGAGTGATGGTAGGGCGCATGGAGAGGGGTCCTTGAGCGAATGGCACTCGGTGGAGACCATCAGAGACGAACTTGAGCGCATGCAGGATGACACTCACCCTCTTCACGACCACCAAGCTCGTGCCGAACGTCATGGCATGGTCGAGGAGAGGGAGATAACAGGCGCACGCGAGAACGACGGCGAAGCAAAAGATGCATTGTATTCGACCGAGGACGAGCTGATAAGGATAAGGAACGACGATGGACGCGATCGATCGATGGTCAGCACGTGGAGCCATTCGGCTGACGACACGCGGTAGAGCCGGAGTGGGACTTACGCATGCCAACAGGGTTCTGACCAGAGCGGTCGCAACGCCGATTCCAGCGAACAAGGCAGCGAAGACGCCGATCTTCCACGAAAGCGAGAATTCTTCCCACCGTCGCCGTGGGGCATGTGCCGACATGACCGACGGCTGACGGTGGGCCGAGATGGTGGCGAATTTGGTCGAGACAGGAGCGAGAACGGATGGGCCGCTGGAAACGAGAAAGGGCGCGTGTGACGTAGCGTAGACCTCGGCTTGTTTGACGTCTGCCGCCAGGGCTGCTCAGGACGTAAAGTCGGTAAGAAAGAGTGGATCAAGTGGGAGACTACGAGGTCGTCATTGAGGTGGAGGAGGGGCGTAGCGACCAAGGCTTGCCTACGTGATTCGAAGCGGTCTTTGTGCTGCCCGTGTCCAGCTGAGTGAGCTTGACGCCGTGCGCCTGCGGTGTGGACAGGGCGAGATGACGAGATGAAGGCGATGCCGATGAGCGCTGACTAGGAGAGAGAAGGAGAGAGGAAAAGAAGAAATGAGCGCGCAGAGAGGGAGGGGCGGAGCGAGGGTGTTCGCGGGTGGACGTATAGCGAGAGGAGAGTGAAAGCGGAGTGAAGAAGGTACGATGAGCAGCAGCTTGACTGACACCTGAAGACGATATAATCTGATCTGATCCATCTTCTCTTCTCTTCTCTCTTCCTCGACGGGCTTACGACGTCGTCCCGGCCCGGCTGCCCCTGGAGGCGAGGAGGAAGGGGCAGGGCGGGCCGGGCAGCTACGGTGGTGCTGTGGTCAGCTAGCTCGCTCTCGGCAATGCGTCTCCGAGACGGATGGATGGTCCCTTCCTTCCTTCCTTCCTTGCCTCTTTCCCTCCTCCCCTCCTTCTCCCTCCCTCCTGTCTCGCTCTGCTTCCTCCGTATTCCACGCGTGATTCGACGTCGACGGAGGTCGCAGGTCGCAGATTGCGACGACGCACGGAAGACGTGAGCCGTGTCAGCGGAACTCTCCTCCGACCGACGACCACCGCCGGCGTCTCTCTCTCGGCGTTAGGCGCACTTCCGCCTGTCCTGGCAAGCGGACGCTTACGGGCGGCCCGCCCGGCATCTGTCTGTGCGAGGGCCAAGGCAGGGCCGAATCCTCCGATCGTTGCCAAAACTGTCGCAGTCAGATCAGACCCGGGAAGTGCCCGGCCGGGACGAGACATATGAGATCGCGATCATCTTGACCGTTGCCCTGGGCAACCGGGGAACCAAGGAAACCAGCTTTGGCTCGTGCACGCACTCCTCCTTCTTCGGCCTCGTCGGACGCCGGCGTCGGCCGACGCCGTAGCCGGTGCTAACATCCGCATCGCCGCTCGTGCTCGAGCCCCAGCGCTCGCATCCATCTCCATCCTCCGGCCCGTACGTCGCCCACTCTTGCTCTCACTCCCTTCTTCTTCTCTAGACTCGCTCGCCTGCTGCCACTGCCCTCGTTCGTCCGCTTTCTCTCGCAGCGCATGCTCGGATCGATCATGACTGCCTACCTCTCGGCACTGGCCAGCCTGCCCTCCAAGCTGCTAGCGCCCTTCGGCCTTGCCCCCGCGTCGGCCACGAGGGTCAATGTCGAGTTTGCCTGCGCAGACAGCAACGGCAATGGAAGGGACGTCCAGGAGACACACAACGGCACCGACTTGCGCGCCCTCGTCGCCAAGCAGTGTCCCAGCCTCGTCGACGGTCACTTCGAGCCCACCTGGTGGTTGAACAAGTGAGGCAGGCAGGCGTATGCTCGGTGGAGCCCCGCGGCTCGGCGGACGTGGCGATGGGCGTGCTCACCAAACGTCCTCCCGTTCGCCGTCTCGGTCGTCGCACGCCAGCGGTCACTTGCAAACCCTTTACTGCGTCCTGGGCGACTCTAGCAAGACGAAGGCGACGTTCGAGCGGTGCGTTGGCCATCGATCTCTCTTCGATCCCTCCGTCTATTCTCTTCTTCTCACCTTCTGCCTTACTTCTCTTCTCCACCTACGGCGACCACGCCTTCAGCCGCGTTCTGCTCTGCCCCGACGGAGGCACCCTCGCCCTCGACTTCGTTCCCCCACGCCTCGCCCCTCCCCACCCTGGCGTCCAATCGAACGGCGACGCCTCCTCCTCTCCGCTTTCCGTCTCCGGCTCAGACGCTCAGATACCGACCGTGTTTTGCTTGCACGGCCTCAGCGGCGGCGAATCGGGAGTGTTGGAGACTTATATAAGTTCTTGCTTCTCCAAGTTGACCGCACCCAAGGAAGAAGGAGGATGTGGCTTCCGAGGTGAGCTGGGCCACCCACCGCTTTCGCTCGTTTGGTTCGGTTCTTCTTGCGCAGGCTGACGCGGGATCCCATTTCTCACAGGTGTGGTCATGAACTCGCGCGGCACGGGAGGCACCCCATTGACTTCCGGCTCCCTCTACTCAGCATCCAAGACGGCCGACGTTCGCTGCGCGCTGCTCTACCTCACAAAGTGCTTCCCCGACAGTCCGCTCATAGGCCTCGGCTTCAGCCTCGGCGCCAACATCCTCGCCAAGTACGTCGGCGAGGAAGGCGAGGACACGCCGCTTCAGGGCGCCGTCGTCGTCGGCAATCCTTGGGATAACGTCTTGGCCGGCGACGAGCTCGAGAATGGCGGTTGGATGCAGAAGGTGTATAGCAAGACGATGGCGTCAAACTTGACGTGAGTTTTGTCTCCTCGCGATGCATGCGATGCGGTGCGACGATTAGCCTTATCCTCGCCCTCTCTTATTTCCCCTTCCCACAGCCGAGTCGTCTCGCATCACCTCCCCGCGCTAGCGCTCTGCCCCGTCATGGACAAGCCCCTCGCCGCTATCCTCCCTACTCCGGACGGGCGCAAGCCCTCGCACACGCTCAGGAGTTTTGACGACGTTTTCACCTCCAAGGTCGGCGGATTGAGCAGGCCCTTGGGAGAGTTCCCGTTCAACGGCGCCGACGACTACTACGCCCACTCCAGCAGCATCAGGTTCCTCGAGGGCGTGCGCCGGCCTCTGTTGTGTCTCAATGCTTTGGATGATCCCGTCGTCTCTGGCAAGGTCGTCGCCGGAGTGAGGAGGACCATGGGTCTCGGCGGCGAGCCCATGCCGTCGGAACTCAAGGCGGGTAGGGTGGGATATGGGGTAGGAGAAATGGATGGTAGTGCCAAGGACAAAGATACGCCGGACGGCCCCTCTGCCCACAAAGCGAACCAGAACATCGTCCTCGTCACGACCCCCGGCGGAGGCCATCTCGGCTGGTGGACGGGCACTCGCCCGACGCGGTGGTCGCCGCGTCCGATCGTCGAGTTTATCTCTGCCCTCGTCGGTGAGATTGAGCGGCGCGAGGGACCGGGCTACGGCTCTGTGCGGGCGGGGACGAGCAGGTGGGCGAGTGCGGATGGGACTAGCGAGGTGGAGGTCGAGGTGGAACTCCGAGGCGCCTTGCCTCCTTCTCCTTCTTCTTCGGAGACGCCTCGGAAGCTTCGTACCGCTTGGCTTCGCACCCAGCTACTGGACGTCTCCCTCTCCCCCACCTACAAGCTCTCCGACCCGTCCAAATCCTCCGACCCGTCCTTGCGTGACCAGCCAAGCGAGACGGTCAAGCTGACTATGTACAGGGATCAAAACAGGCCCGAGGTCGGGTTTGCGGAGGTGCCTATGGAGTCGCTCGGCGGACGGAACGACGAGGGGATTTTTACGGTTGGCAAGACGACTGGCGTTTTCAAGGGACTGTGATGGGGCGAACTTTGGCAGGGTTTCACGCTGGCGATGCGACGGAGACAAGAATGATCGGATCGGGATCTTAGAACTAACGGGCATAAATTGGGGGCCATCATTCCATTTCTATATACCATGAATACATCTCGTTCGTTTGCACGTAGTCCCGAGCGCGTCGGATGGCCGCTGACGAGGAAAGAGCGTAAGCGGGATGTCTACCGTGCCGTGCGCATCGTCCGTTCCCAAAGTGCATCGGAAGACGGAACGGCTGAGATGGGTTGTGGGACACGCCAAGTTCTGGTGTCCGTCGACGCTGGCTGGCTGGCCGGCAGGTGACGCTTGAGATGGGAGTCTGCCGAGGTCCGTAGCCGGGAGTGCAGAGGACGCGCAGCACGTGTCCGAAATAAGTCCTGCAGGCTATCCTTGTATATGAAGACGACTCCAGGGCGACGGCCGGCGACCACGACGTCGCCGAAGCGGCCATCTATCTATCAACTTGCGTGCCGCCCGGTTTAAAGGACCGAAGTGTCGATTTCACAAACAAACGGCGGCGACATTCTTCCTTTGTCCATGCGCATCAGGATGGGTTGGTACGGCCAGTACCAGCCGAAGTAGAGTTTCCGCTCCGAGTCGCCTCGGCACCTGCACTCGCGCTCGTCGTCGACCGGATGTCCGAATACGCTCGGCTAACCTCTGACGAGATTCAAAGAGCGATGCAGAAAAGAAAAGAAACGGACTTGTCAATCCGGACGGCGTTCGCGGAAAATTGGCCTTTAGCCGAAACGATCAGCCTCGCTCGTCCTGAACACAGCAGCGCGTTCGTTACGCGCTCACCATCCAGACCGCGCCAATTAGCCCTCGCGACCTCCAAGTCCTTCAACAGACCGTCGGAAAAATATTTCAGCGACTGCAGCGACGCGCGCATGGTGCGCAGCGCTTCCAGCTCTGCTGTCTCTGCCGCTGTCGGTGGTGGGGCGGATGACATCTTTGATATGCCGTGTTCGTGATGTGAACACCATGCGCTCAACTGGATGGAACGAAAGTGGGTGGAATGACCAGATCACGTGCGCTCACGTGCAAAGAGCGACTCGCATCGCAAGTGGCAAAGTCACGTGCTTTCGGTTTTCCCCCCCCCCCCCTCCCTCCCAAGCAGTCCAGCGCTCGGCGGACGGCAAAGCGGCAGCCAGTTGTCCGCTCGTCATATCGCCCATACACCTCTCACCCCCCTCTTCCGTCTTGTCCGCACATGGTCAGGGCTCCGGATTGGAGCCCGCAGCCAAGCTGGACTACCTTCGCTCTTTCCTCGGGCCGTCCCGAGGCGCGTCGGCGTCCCGCGAATTCACGATCACGCGTGCCACCACGTCTGCGAATGGATCGACGGAAAAAGCGAGCATGGAGATCGACCCGACATTAACCGCGGGGGACGAGTTCTTTTACGATGACAAGGACGCCGAGGGAAGTGAGGAGGATGCAGAAGGGGAGATTGACGAGGAGACGCTGCAGCAGCAGGTGAGCCTGGCGGAAGACTGAATGCGGGGTGGAACGCGTCGCGTCTGCTACGCGCGTCGTTCGGTGCCCTTCTGGGGTTGGTAGGAAGGAGAGTCTTTTGTGGTGCGGGAGCGACGAGAGCTTCTTGTCGCTCCTCCATCTTGTCTGCTCGCTGTTCTCGTGTCCTTGTCGCGTGCGAAGGGTAGAGACGCTGCTGCTCGTAGACTCTAGGTGAGACAGGAAGTTCTGACGTGCGCACGGATCTTCGTGATCGGTCGGCCCTTTTTCGACCAGGGCTACACCTACCCGGACCCTTCCCAGCCTTCGCCCTCCTATTTTCCGCATCAAAGCCAGGTCACTCAGTCCGAATACTTTTCTCGTTCCGGCTACGCGGCCGCCGCCGCCGCTGCCGCTGCCAGCGGCCCGACATCCAGCGCTGCTTTCGACCGTCCGTCCCCGCCGCCGCCTGTAGCCCCCTTCATCGGACCGGCACCCCCGCCTGATGAGCAATGCGCGTTCTGTGCGGGAACCATCGAGGAGAACGGCGTTACTGGTCAACCCGAGCAGATGCTCAGTTGTGCAGAGTGTGGTAGCAGCGGTGAGTATGACGTTTCAAGTCGGACCGAGGGGACAGCGTCTGACTGACTTCTCTGAGGCACCTTCACTCCGTGTAGGTCATCCTAGTTGTATGAAGTGGGGGCGGGGAGCGTCACGGAAGTTGGCCGTTGCCAAGGCGTATCGCTGGCGGTGTATGGAGTGCAAGACTTGTGAAATCTGCGCGGAGAAAGGCGACGACGTGAGTGTTACATGCTGCTCAGTCTTGCTTACTGCTGTCTTTCTTCCGTCTTGTTGCTCATTGTAGTCTTCTTCTGACCTTCCCGTGCAGTCTCGGATCATGTTCTGCGACCGTTGTGACCGTGGTTGGCACCTCTACTGCCTCGACCCTCCACTAGACAAGCCTCCAAAAGGTGAGCCGAGGGGACTTTTTTTTTTCTTGACCTTCCAAAGGCCAGATGATAATGGCACATTGTCTTCTTTTCACAGGGAGCTGGATTTGCCCCACATGCATCGCTTTAGAGGCGCACATCAGGAAGGTGCGCGGAGCAAAAGCTCCAGCAGGAGCGAAGAAGAATCAGATGGAGAACGGCACAAGGTCGCTCTGGTCGCCGCCGAACGTGCCCGCCATCGGTTCGCCTCTCGCCTCGTCGTACGGGGCATGGGAGTCCGGCGCGTCAGCTGGTTGGGGCATGGACTATGGCCAGGCTTATGAAAGGGTCTCCGATGAAGGTGTCGGAGGAGGCGGCAAAGCATACCGGCCGAACACATTCCCGCCTGCCATCCCGAATGGGCCAGTCATAGACCCTTTACTTGCCGACGTTGATCCTGACGATACCGCACCTTCTGACCCTGGACCGAGCAACGGTAGACCCTCTCGCCGTAGGGCTGTCAGCACCGCGTCACGCCCTCCCGCCAACGCTCGATCTCGTTCGCCGAAGACCCGTCGCGCCGCTGCTCCTCAACTCAGGCAATTGCGCACTCCGTCAGCCGCGTTTGCCCTGCCGGCTTCCTCGGTCGCCGACGATGAAGACACACCCAGCCGTACTCGACGGAAGGGCAAGGGCAAGGCCGGGGAGGATCCGGCAGACGCCCCTATGCTCGTCCGCCTCCGCATACCTAGCGGGACCCCTCCCGCAGGCAATTCGTTGAAGAGACGCAAATTGAACCAGGCTGGCGCAAGGGTAGTTGTCGGTCCACGTCGAGGCCAGGAGGCAGGTGGGCGGAAAACAGGCCAGAGGCGAGCCGCTGATGACGACGACGTGCGGGCGAAGGATATCATCCTGGATGATGAGGAAGAGGAGGAGGAAGAGGAGGATGTGATGCACACGGATGTTGGTGCCGACAGCGATGATGCAGGAAGCGAAGGGAGTGATGTATCGAATGAGGAAGAGGAGGAGGAGCCCTTTGGCGGCATCATCGCGGGACCAGAGGCGGACACGTCTCTGCAGACGCCCGGACCAGAGGACAAGGCAAGGTTCGAGAGAAGCAGAAAGTCGGCAGAGGTTCGTGTTCGCCACCCACTCGTCGTCTGCACCGCCGTAAGGGCGACGACTCACCGATTGCCTTCCATGATTTGCTAACAGGAAAAGCTCGGCAGTTCAGTGGCAAACATAACTTCAGCAAACGGCCCTTTGACTCCATCTGGCTCGCGAGCCTCGCTTACTGGTCAAGCCACTCCGACGATGTCGCTATCACTCGGATCCTTAACTGGGCTTCGAGCTACGCGAGAAAGGGATCGGATTCTAGGTCTCAACGGTGGCTCGCTACCATCCACACCCGGTTTGGATGGGGGTAGCGAGCCACCGACGCCGGGACCGCGGACGACAACGGCTACTGCTGCAGAGACTGGTACCGCCATGCCGATCCGGATGGTACGCATCGGCGAGTTTGACGTTGACACTTGGTTCCAGGCGCCCTACCCGGAGGAGTATTCTCTCGTGCCGGATGGACGGCTCTGGGTGTGCGAGTTCTGTCTCAAGTACATGAAGAGTCGATTCATGGCTCAGCGCCATCGAGTAGGTCTCGTGGTTCCCTTTTCTTCATGCTGGTCCTCGCTCAGCAGGTGGCATTTTGCTGACTGGGTCGTTTCACTCACTGACTTTAGATGAAATGTAGGGCTCGACATCCTCCCGGTGACGAGATCTATCGCGACGGCAACGTGTCCATCTTCGAAGTGGACGGTCGGAAGAACAAGATCTATTGCCAGAATCTATGTCTGCTTGCCAAAATGTTCCTCGATCACAAAACGCTCTACTACGACGTCGAGCCATTCCTCTTCTACGTCGTCACCGAAGTCGACGACCTGGGCGCGCGCTTCGTCGGCTATTTCAGCAAGGAGAAGCGAAGCGCGCTGAGTTACAACGTCAGCTGTATCATGACCTTGCCAATCCGACAGAGACGCGGCTGGGGCAATTTCATCATCGATATCAGTGAGTGGGTTTTGCACCTTCGTCGCTCAGCAAGAGAAGTCGTCTGACCTTGTGTTCGCTTTCTGCTGTAGGCTACCTCTTGTCGAAGAAAGAGGGTCGCGTAGGGTCACCTGAGAAGCCATTATCCGACCTTGGTTTCCTGAGCTACAAGAACTATTGGAAGCTTGCCGTTTTCCAGTATCTTCGCTCGGCACCAAATCATGTCACACTCGACGGTGAGCGGTCGGTGCGACAGCAGAGTCATCGACAATGGCGTTGACCTTTGTTTCTCCGCGTCGACAGATATCAGTTCGGCGACTTCGATGACCCTCGAGGACGTCTGTTTTGTGCTTCGGGAACATGACATGATTACCATCCCCGACTATGCCTCAGGTGGCCGCTCCCCGGTGACAAAGTACAAAGCCCGCGACGGATCGTCCTTGTCGCGAAAACGAGCACGTGCGTCGGGCGGCAGCAGGGCCGCGAACCGCCAAGCCGCCGCGGCGAAGGACGCTGCGATCGCTGTGATCCCGACCGAGTATACGATTCACTTCGACCGCGAAGAGATCGAGGCATTCCTGCGCAAACAGGAGGCCAAGAACTACCTCAAGGTCCGACCCGAGAAGCTTAAATGGACGCCTTTCCTCGTCACCCGCGCTCTTCCCCATCCTCCATCGCCCCAGAAGCACGAGGAGGAGGTGAACCAGTCGGAGCCCGGTGGCGGCGCCACGACATCCGCCTCACCTTCCAAGTTGGCGGAGTGAAAACGGCGACATCCGGGACAGACTTGCCTCCACCCATTGTACCGATAGGATAGGACCTTAGACCATTGGCCTTGCTCGCAAGCCGTTCGTGTACAGTAGTTTTGTCCCATTTCAACGTTTTCGAACATAGGATGGCGCTTGAGAAGGTTTTAGAAACCGGCGGAGTGGCAGTGAGGAACGGAATGGGACTCGGCGACAAAAAGAATAGAAAAAAAAATAAGTAAATACGCTTTTGTGTGCGCAAGTTACGGCTGTGGAAAGAAACGTGGGTAAATATGTCAAAAATGTGGAGTGCTGGAGGTGGGGCTCGAACCCACGACTGCGGCCTTGCAGTGTATAGACGCTTTCCCAAAAGGGGAAATGCGACTCTATAAGGACCGTGCCTCTACCCGCTGGGCCACTCCGGCGGACATAAATTATTTCTGCGCTTGCCACCCCACATATTTTTGCCGCTTGGCTAACAACCGTTACCTCGACTTCGTGCGTCGGGCGTCGTGGCACGAGAGAATGAGTGAAAGGACACGAGCAAAGGAGGGCAAGCATGATCTTCTCATACTAAATAAGGCACAACACGACATGACATGTGGCACCAGCACAGCGCCGAACCGAACCGAGACCGAGGTGGAGAGCGAAATGGTGATACAGGCAGAACATCTACGTGCCTCCCTTGCACCAATCAAGGGTGAGGGCGGACCATCCGACGACCGAGGAGCAGGGGGGAGGAAGAAAAGGCTGGGGAAAGCAGATGTGACAACTAAAGAAGTAGGCCGGAGGATGAGATAAGAGCCGACGAGGGTGAAGCTATCCCAAGCGCACGAGAGACACGCACACACACCACGAGTAAGACCCGAGTATGAAAAAGGACAGGAAGAAGGGACTAAGCGCCGAGAATGCCGCACTGGCAGACGAAGGCGGCGGGAGACCAGTATGTTAGGCAGGAGGGAACGGGTGACTGGAGAGACCTGAGCTAGAACGAGCAAAGCACAAAGCGAAAAAAAAGCCCAAGATAACGAAGAAAAAATGTCCATGTACTGCTATCCATCCGTCTACACCCGCCAAGGTGCGCGCGTTCGCGATCATGCCATCTCTTCAGACCTGTTTCGTTTGCGCCCTTCAGCACGCTCCGTCTCAACGCCACTAGGCATCCCACTAGAAGGGTGGCGCTTGAGCGAGCTCGGTCCGGGCGCACCGCCATTGCCGACGTTGCCTCTGCCCGAAGAAGATCCGGACCCCATGCTGCCGAGACTGGCAGAGACGGCGGCAGAGGCCGGGTTGGAGAAATTGTCCGAGACGGCGCCGGCGGCGATGAGGCTCTGAAGCATGGTCACGTACTCATCGTCGCTGAAGCCCATGCCGGCCAGCGGATTGACCACCTCTTCGCCTTGCGGCGTGGCCTCCTTGCCGGACTCCGCGCTGCCAGAATGAAGTCCGGCTGCCAGCGGCGTTGGCGGCTTTCCTCCATTCGCATGCGACGACGCGGCGGCCGTCGTAAGTGCTTCTTGCAGGACATCCTCCGATAATGGAGGCAACCCGAGCGCTTTCGGGATCTCCGCCATTTGCTTCATCGTCTTGAGATGGATGAGGTGTTTCTGTGGACAGGAACGAGCCAGAGGAAGGAAAGCTGAGAAGTGAGGCGAGATTGCGCCTTTAATGGCACACATGCAAATCGACAACACTCACCTCGAGCATATTCAACAGCGTCTCCTTTGTGAAAGGTTTGGGGAGTATATCGTTCATGCCTGTAGGTCGAGGACGCGCATCGTGGGAAACAGTGAACACCTGCCGAGGACGATAGGCTTTCGCGAATCCCCAGCCGCGGACTCACCATGAGAAAAGTACGTCAAGATCTCGTTCGGGTTCGAGTTGGACGTCATGGAGATGATGGGCGTCATGGGATCGAATTGCCGAATGAGAGAAGTGGCTGACACGCCGTCGAGGTTGGGCATGACAATGTCCTGTGAACCACCGCAGAAGGGGAATCAGAAGGGTACAAGAGACATCAGCCAAAGGGTGACCAACAATGCCCTCCGCTTCATTCAGCAACGCGAATGATGATTCACATCACTCACCATGAGCACCAAATCGTACTTCTCTAGGTTCATCTTGTTAACGGCGCTCACGCCATCGACAGCGACATCGATCTCGCACCCGAACACTTGCAAGAACTTGGAGCTCAGCTTACGGCAAACCGCGTCATCCTCCACGAGGAGCACTTTGGGTGGCACCGCCCAACCGGGAACGTAGGTGGAGCGGCGCACGCGCAAGGTCTTGGTACCGCTGTCATAGCCTTCTTCCGTTTCATCAGGCGTTGTTCTTGTCCCATCCTTGCTTTGCTGGGGATGAAATGGGTTTGCCCCTGCCGTGGCACCAGCGCCGCTAGGACTGGCTTGCGGTGTGGTCGCGTCTAGTCGCGGCATACTGCTCGGAAGCTCGTCAAGGTGCGGGACCATGATCCCGAAGGGCTGGTCATCCCCTCTCGGAGTCGCGCTCGCTCGTCTTCCGCCAGTCGACGCGCCCTTCGCTCCCGCGCCGGGACTCGCTCGCTGAGGAGAGGAAGGATCCTCAGACTCCCTCTTCGGCATCAATGTCCCGACGGTGAACACACGCAACCCGCCCTTTCCCGCCGCGTTGGCAGCATTGGGATCCTCACCCGCCGAACCGAGCGGATCCAACATGTCTTGCGTATTATCAGACAAGTTGGAGTGCGGCGGGTGTATGTAAAAAGCCGGAAGCTTGCCGCCGTCGGTCTCTGAGGAAGGTACCTTCGGTGGCCCTTCCGCTCTAATCGAGCTCGACGAATGCTGCTGGTGTTGATGCGGAGGCAGACCGTGCGGACGCTGCTGTTGACCCTGTGACTGGTGATGAGAGGCCAGGTCATGGGGCGTGTCCGCCGCTGACATGGCGGAATCTGCGCTTTGAGGGGACTTTGAAAATTCGGCACTCGCGGCCGAGTGAGGGGCTGACTGGTAGGTCGTATGCGGCTGGTAGGAGTCGTCGAACGGAGCATGGAAGTCGGACAAGTGCTGGTCATGCGACTGCTGATCCAACGACGGCAACTGCGGGTGAGACGAATGGTGGTTCGGTTGCGACGGGCCGATAAAGTTGGAGAGGGATGCTCTTCGTGCGATCTCGTTCATCTGGGCAAAACTGGCACGAGCCACGTCTGTGTATGACGTGATGAGCTCCTGAGCTTCGTCCGACGGCACGAAGGGTGTGCTCTCAATGCTGGAGACACTGCCCCCTGCGGCGATGGAGGTATCGACCTTTCTGTCTGTGGGCATCGAGGTACAAGAGAAAGCCGTGAGCCACGGATTGTCATAGACGAAAGGCGAGCACAACCAACGACTCACCAGCCTCCAGGTTGGCGAGATATTGTATGAGATTCTGCATAAGTTGATCTTGCGCCTGGAGGATGAGGATCACAGACGCGCCGGATTATAGCAGGAGGCCGTCAGCACTGGACGACTTAAACCGGAGAGAACCCGAGGAGCCGAGCAAACAGCAGACAGCAGACAGCAACTCACGATCATGTTTCTCTGGAAAGTCAACATCTCGCCAATGACACCCTGATAGTTCTTGGTAAGAGTCGAAATATGGGTGTTCATCGTGTCCTGAATTCTCGTCAGGCTTTCCACCTGTGCCTTGAGCTCGTTGTAAGCGGTGGCGGCCTGAGCAAGCTCGGTGGAAGGAGTTGAGAGCGGTACAGATGGACCCTCTTGCGCGCCATCGGACCCCGCATCCAGCAACTTCGCCTTTTTCTGTGATGGCACCTTACGCTAAAAAGACGGAAAAAGATGAAGACGGTTAATAAGGCGTGTGAAGAGCATTTATCGGCGGCGTTAAGCTTGTACCTTAATGTTCTCCAACAACTCCTTCTTGTCGCACTGAAAATCGGGGTGCTTGAACTCCCAGCTCTAGTCGTACAAAGCATGTCGGCGCGGAAAACATATTTATGAGCCCGTTAGGTGCCCCATGACCATAAAAAACGCAAAGACTAGGGACACGGCGAATACTCACGTGCTCTCCATATTGGGAAGCACCTTCCTCCCCACTCTTGACCTTGTGGAAATCGTACTTGTTGAGCTGACGGACGAATGACGCAAAATTCGAATGCTTGAAGTGTCGAGGTAGAGCCAACTTGGTGAAGTCGTTCATATCCTACAGGAGCGGACCAACAACAAGGCGAGGTCAGGGTTGAAAGATGATGAGTGACTTGCGAAAAGCGACAGCCACGGCACGAACAACTCGAGGAAAGACTTGCCTTGACGATGAAAGATTCGCCTGTCGAATTCCAGGAAACAACATGCGCATACAAGGGGTCTTCAAGCATCCTACCGAGTGATGACGGGGGTTAAAGAAGACGGAGTGTCAGGTCCACCAATTCCCTTCCTAGGCCATTGGAAAGGATCGACGGCCAATCTACGACTCCAACCCATTCGATCGCGCGCGCAAAGAGGAAAGGCAGAAATGCAAACACGAGCTTACTTGTATAGCTTCTTCACAAAATCGCTCGTAGTCCCCGTCCCTGGCGCCTTACCCTCTGCGACCCCCTCCTCATACCCCTCCCCTGCTCCATCTTGCGCGCCCTCCACCGCCGCGCCGGAGGAGGTGGACGGCACAGATCCTGAACCGGACGGCACTGCCGACCCGGATCCCTTCGCCGTTCCTGCGGTCGCGCCCTTCTTGTGTCTCCTGGTCGCCGTCACGGTCGTCGTGGGTGCAGGCGCCCGCTTGTGAGCGATGTCTCGTGGGGCCGAGCGCGAGGAGATCTGGTCGTAATGTTGCTGAGCCGTCGTCGCGGCGGTGGGATGAAGATGGTACGGCAGCTGCTCGAGGGGCTGATAAGGCGCATGCACGGGGAGGGGATGTCGTCCATGCGGTTGGGGAGGGTAGAACTGCTGTTGCTGAGCGGCGGCGATCGGAGTGGGTTGGTGCTGGGTGGACGCCTGGTTGTGATGTATCTGACCTGGCTGGGGCTGCTGGTCGTGCGCTGGCAGCTGGTAGTACTGCTGCTGCTGGAGGTGGTGTTGCTGGGAGAACATATGGGCGTCCTGATTGCCCATGTCCGGCTGCTGGCCATACATCGACGTTTGCTGCCCGTACATCGGCGCCTGCTGTGCGTCCTGCGGTGGGGCCCAGGGTGACGGCTGGTGGTGGTGTTGATGTTGTGATTGTGGATGGACGCCTGCGTTAGGGTCATGGGCCCATCCCCCGCCCCGGTGCGACGGTGTGGGGTAATTGGCGGACATGGTGATGGAAGGTGGCCGGTGTGTCCTGCTGGTGCAACAGCGACGGTGGCGATCGTCCGACCGGGTTGTATCGGCGACGCCGCAGCCGGAGACGGAGCAATGGTCAATGGGACGCTGCTCCACTCGCTCGACCTGTCTTCCTCGACCATCTACCATGCCCTCCGCCCTCCTTCTCCTCCCCCTCCTCCCCCTACTCCAACGCATTCTGGTCGCCTTCGCGCCATTCTGTGCGACCCGAAGGACGGATACGCTTTCGTCAGGATGGTTCAAGTGACAACGTGGTCGTTCCGATATCTGCAACTTACTCCGCGTTGCCTGTTTTCGGCTTCATCGGAGATAGGGGCCGTTTAGAGACGGGGGTGTCTTCGACCCAGACGCCCTGGGAGGCGTAGGTATATCAGTCGGATAGATGATGCCACACGCAACGCAGCGAGCGCGATTGTGCGAGACCGTGCTGACTTTGGGTTGGCTTCTTTGAGAGGGCCAGGTGATCCGGAGAAACGGACGGACAGATGTGGACAGGATATAGGTATGGGCCCGACCGGAAGGTGAGAATCGGATTGGGAAGCGGAGCGCAGCAGACTAGGGCAGGACAAACAGGACTGGACAGGAACTAGCAATGCACGGGAGAACGGGATAAAGGGAGAGTGGAGTGCGTGGTGGGAGAGACAGGCCACCGCTTCGCTGCGATCTTATATGATCTCACTACGCTCAGCGGTGATGCGTCGGCATGCGCTGCAGTCTCCGCAGTTTAGCGCCCCAGAGGATGAAACCGAAGGTGAGAAGGATGCCGAGGCCTAAGGCGAGCATGGCCTGGGTGATATACGACTTGGTCGCGTCTCCCGGCTTGGCGAGCGCCCACTCGGGGACGAAGAAGGGGACGGCGAAGGCGAAGACACATTTGTACCTTGGAGTGAAGGAGCGGATGGAAGGAGAAGAAGAGGAAAGAAGAAGGTGAGCGAGAGCGTACGAGGAGGAAAAGTTCAATTTTGACTCACAAGTTGAAAGTGGCAATTCCATTCATCGACTCGCTCACAAATGAGTCTACGATGTACGTCTGGATCAATCCCGTCGCTGCCGTGACGCCGCAATAATAGATGCCGGTGCCGACTAAGGGCATCGGCCAGGGCTTTTGGTCGTTGATACCGATGCCGTAGAGGAGTAGGCCAAGGGGGAGCAGGATAAGCGGAGGGACCTGGATGAGGTAAGAAAAAAACACATGGTGGGATACCAAAGTGTGAGGTCGAGCATGGGCACGGACTGAGGAGCGGCTTGGAAAGAAGAAGAGCCAGTCGACTCACCATGGCCCATAGCCTAAACTCAGGCTCCCTCACGCCTCCGTTCCTACACTGCAAAAAGGTCACGGTGCGGTCTCCGACGATGCCGCCGCCGAACTTGCCGATGACCGCGCCGATGAACATGGCCAGGAAGGAGGTACCGATGATGCTCGGCTTGAATCCGTAAGGGGGCTTTGCGAACACTTGCGGCACCGTCACGGTCTGTTTCGCGTGTGGCGGCCAGTCGCTCGATCAACGAACGCGTCCGATCCCAGAACGACGGACGAAATAAAGCCTAGGAAGACACGAGCACTTACCAAACCGACGCTCCAGCCGAAGACGAGGGCGTAGTAAATGGATGGCAAGAGGATGGGCAAGTACTTGCTCATCTCGAGCGGCCTGACGATCATGTACGCGAACACTCCTGGCCTCGACCAGGGCATCCAGGTCGGGCCGAGCTTGCCGATGGTGAGCGCTTTGGCCTCCTCGGTCTCCCCGGCCTCCTTGCCTTCCGCGCCTTTCTCAGGGTCTTCTTGATCGTGAGCCGTAGCACCAGCGTCAGCGGAGGTAGGAGAAGAAGAGATGGAGGAGACGCCACCTCCGGCGGTAGCTTTGGAGTTGGCATCCTCGATGTAGCCAACTTCGGCTTTGGCTTTGAGCTGTTGCGTGGAGACGACGTGGCGAGTGTAGAGCGTCTCAGGGACTAGGACGAGGAAGGAGATGAAGCAGGTGCCGGCCATGATGATGGTTATATAGTAGAGCCATTCTGGAAGAGACGAGCGAAAAGGGGAGGGGCCAGTATCTTAATGAGCGGATACGAGACAACGACGGAGGACGGACGAAGAGCGACGGCGGGCAGACTCACGCCATTTCTGTCTTAGCATGACCAGACCGCCGATGAACGGCGCGATGAGCGGCCCAGCGACAATGCCCAAAGACCATAGGGCGATGGCGAAGCCGCGGACTTCCTTCCTGTAAATGTCCGAGATGGTTGTCGAGCCGAGCGTCTGGAAGGGTGAGGCAGTGACGCCGGCGAAGAACCTGGCCGCGGCGAAGGAATGGTAGGACCGGGAGAAGGCGATCCAGAAGGTGATGGCAAAGAAGAGGCCGCTGGTGAGGATATAGGTCGGACGCCGGCCAACGGTGCGCGAGAGAGGGTTGAAGAAGAGCGGGCCGACGCCTAGGCCGAGGATGCCGATGCCGATGGCGTTAGCAGCCGATGGGATACCGACGCCGTAGTACTGTGCGACCTCGGGGAAGGCCGTCAGGTGGGCGGCTGCTACGTAGTTGCCGACGAACGAGGCAAGCGTGATGGTGCAGAGGATGGTAGTTTTTCTCCAAAGAGGCAGGTTCTGTGGGCGGGGGTGGGCGTGGCCAGGAGAAGAGAGAATTCGGCGAAAAAAACGAGGGATGGACATGAGCGCCAGACCTGCCTACGCGAGCCAAACGCACGCGCAAGGGGAAATGAAGGAAGATGCTCACCAGAGGGTCGTTAGGATCATCGCTGACGACGACCTCGCTCGGGTCGTCCAGCGCCTGATTCCCTCTGTCCTCGACGTCGACGTCCCTCGCCTCATCTCCAGGCCTCGTAAACATCGAGGACTGGGGTTCCTCCGGGTGAGTCGCTGGCTGAAGTTGCGACCTGGACATGCGTGCGCGGAGAAGGGGCGAAAATGAGAGCGACGGACAAAGCCAGGCCTGGTGGGGGGAAGGAGCCAGAACGAGCGACGTTGCTGGCTGGCCGTTGAAGAGGGGCGAAGGAGGGTGCGAGGAGGCTGAAGGATGAGGAGGAAGAAGAGGAAGGGGAGAAATAGCAGTGGCATCGCCAGCGGTCTCGATCAGGGCCGACAGTTTTTCCAGGAAGCATTTGCAGACACGGATAAGAGGTACACCCGCACTGTCCAAGCGGTCCTAGCGACGGTTCCGTCCGTCGAATTTCAGTTTGGGGCTCCAAGCTCCGTGGGGCGCACTAGACTCGGCCCTCCGCCCATCGCGGGGGACGACATATGACACGCAGCTGGATAATGACAGCCAGCAAGCCGAACGCTGGACAGCTCCGACAAGTGTGGCCCAAGCCGGCAGCTGGTCATCACCATCATCATCATCGTCGCTATGCAGCAGCAGCACCATCATCACCACCATGTGATCGGCCTGCAGGCCGCCGGCCTTGCGTGCCTTGACTCGCACGAATCCACGGTCGGCCCTCGCACCCGCGGCCCGAACGCCGAATCCCGCGCTTCCCCGTTCATCTCCGCCGCATACCTTCCCCTACGCCAGCTAGCAGGCGTCGACTGCGGGGAGTGATCGGCCAGGAGCATAACCCGCCCACGTCGGCAGCCAGCCCGCTCCGTCCTTCTCCCACCTCGCACACCGTCGTTCTCTCATCTACACTCAAGACACTTACCAAGGTAAGCCGCCTACCTGCAATTCTCGTGCGATAGCCAGCGTTGCCCAGGGCTTCTAGTCACGTCCCAGCTTCCTTTCCCACCTCCACCTTCGCGCCTCGTTTTACCTTCGTCGCGCCGTCCTTCTGCTCGTTCGTACGTCGTTCCTTCGCCCGTCCGCTCTAGGCATCCAGTCATGACTGCAACCCGGCTCACCGCCTTGTCCTCCTACCCTTCCCGTCTCCTGTTGCCTTCTTCGCCTCTCCTGCGCGCCACTCCCGCGTCCGTGTCCGCATCCGCCTCCACCCCCCTCGCCCCCGGTCAACGTCTCTTCTCTTTGCTCGGCCGTCGCCCTCCCCTTTGTGGACCTGTCTCTCGCGTCACTTCTTCTCGCCCCTCTACCATCGATCGCATTGTTCTCCTGCGCAGGCAGCAGATTGTCAACATGTCCACCGCCGCCGCTCCGATCAAGCCCGGTTCCAAGCTTGTGGGTGTCGTCGATGTCCACGATCGATCGGCTTGTCGAGTAGACTCTTCAAATGACTCTCCTGCTCGTCCTTTTCGTTCCGCTTCTTTTAGCCCGCAGGCTACAAGCTGAAGAAGGTGAGCATACCATTGGATGGCCTTGCCTTGCCTCATGGTTCCCCGCGTGCGCATCTCACACCGTCCCTTCTCTTTCCCGACGCCAAGGCCGGTGACCCCGGTGCGCAAGTCCCATCGGAAGAGCTGGCGCAGGGCAAGACGGTGATCGTGACCGTTCCCGGCGCATTCACTCCTACCTGCTCCAACCAAGTCCCGGGCTACATCTCGGCCGCCAACGAGTTCGCCGCCAAGGGCGTCAACAAGATCGTCGTCGTCGCCGTCAATGACGCCCTAGTGCTCGGCGGTGAGTCGCTTGCTCGGCGTCGGTCGTTTCAGACGTGGCAGCAGCATAGGGCATCCTCATGACCTCAACCCGTCTGCACTGCTCCCTGCGCTCCCGTTTCGACCTGATGTGCGCAGCCTGGCAGAAGCACCTTGCGCCGTCCCTTCCGTCGAACGTCGAGTTTCTCGCCGACGACACCGGCAGTTTCGTCTCGTCTCTTGGCCTCGTCTTTGACGCGACTCCCCTGCTCGGCACCCAACGCGCCAAGCGCGCCGTCGTGGTCGTCGAGAACGGTGAGGTGAAGGACGTGGCCGTCGAGTGAGTTTCGTTCCCCGTGACGTCGTACACACCGTGTAGTTTGTCTCCTCCGTACGCACCTGATCTGATCCAATTCCGTCCAATCTACCTCCACCTCGCCCTCCCTCGTCCCGGCTCACAGGGATCAGCCCTCGCAGCTCACCGTCACCGATGCCCAGGAGATCCTCAAGAAGCTCTGAGCGGACCATGAACGATCCGACCCGATGTGGCTTGACCCGTCGCACTCCCGATACAAGTTCCCGCTTCTGATGTTGAAGACGAGTCTGAAATCTGAATTCACATAATAAATCGCCTTGCTTCTTCGTCGAGACTTCCGAGGACGAATAGGATGAACATGTGAGCCTGGCGGGCTCGATGGGCCGAGCCGACACACACGCAAACGATCGGACCGACGTTGGCAAACGAGCTGGACGCCCAACCATCTAAGGCACATGTTAGTCCGCACGAATGGACGCGAAAAAAGGTCACGAGCTCGGGATATGGACTAAAATGGGGTATGGACAGGTTCTTCGGGGGCGACAGACAACAGGAAATGGGAGGCTTGTCGCCCGCATCGCATCGCATCGCGTTGCGCCGTGCCATATGTATGTACACTCAGTACCGCCTGTCGCGGTAGTCGTGATGGTGGTGGTGGTGGTGCCGGCTCCTCAGACCGAGGGCGTGCTTGATGCGCGTGGAGAGGGGCACGTGCGCCTCGTAGCCGCCGCCCTGGTGGTCGTCGCGAGCAAGGAAGCGGAGGTGGTTGTGGGCGGACGATTGGTGATCCGTGTTTAGCTGGCTTGACTCGAATCGGCTTTCGCTTCTTACTCACCATCATCCGCAGCTCGTGTTTGGCGTGTCGACGGCCTTCGGACGACGTGGCCGGGTTTGACAGAGCGGCCTGTCGGTCGTGGCGTGCGGAAGGAGGAGGCGCGAGAGAGTCAGGCAACTTCAAACCTCATTGCTTCCAGTCGGTCGTGGCGGCGCGTGCACAGGGCGAACGCACCTTATAACCCCCGGCGCGGCGATCCCTGTTCCTGAAGTGGAACCGGCCTCCCCGGCGATGATCTCCCTCGTAGTGATAGTGCTCGGGGTGGCGATGGTGATGGTGATGGTGACGGTGGAAGCCGAACATAATAGTTTCCTCGGGTGCGATGAGAGGTGACCTGGCCGGGTGGCGGTATGAACGTTTCGACGAGTTGTGCTTGTGCTTGCGCTTGGCAGAAACGACGGTCCGGAGTGTTCTGATCCTCTATTTATCTGCGCCGTCCTCGCTTGCCTCGCCATCGATCAGCCGTTTACCGGGGGTCCGTACCCAAGCCGATGGTGACGCACGCATCTCTGTACGAACGCCGTATAGATGACGTGCATGGCGAAGACGTCAGCTACTTCGTCTGTCCATAGACCGCCTAGACCTTCCTTCACACTACGCTACCACTGTCCCCTTCTTGTATACGCATCGATTCCATGCGACGTCCTCGATGATCCTCACAACCCATGACGTCACTCCTTGCCGTTCCCTCTCGAGCACGGACCAACGGAGGAGACGCCTTGCCGCAGCCGCCGACTGGGAAGAAGTCGCGACAATCGTCCCTGCCGCCAAACTGTCGGCCGCCCGCACCCTCCGATGCTCTGTCGCTCCTGTCTTCGTCGCGCGCTCTCCTTTCCCTCCAGCCCAGCGTCATGGAGCGGCGGACTGGCTGGCGCTTCTCGACATGCCCTGCTCGCTTCCGCGCCGACGTTGAGTTCCGGCACCGGGCGATCGGCTTCGGCTGGCTTTCACTCCTCGACTGTGCGATGGTCGGGCCATAACAAGGTGAGCGCCGGCCGTCCTTCCGACTCTGTTCTCTTTTAGCGCCCTGTAACCAAGGTTTGCATTTTTGGGAGCTCTTCCTGACCCACTCCCTGCTTTTCTCGCGCAGTGGTCCAAAATTCGACACAAGAAGGGAGCAATGGACAAGGAGCGAGGAAAGATTCACTCCTACATCGCAAGGGAAATCATGGTCTCTGTACGATGTGAGTCCGCTTCTCCTATCTTGTGAGGCGCCGATGTACGATCTTAGACCCCACCCTTTTGGCGATCATCGTCGCTCATTCCTTCCTTCTCCCCTCTCTCTGCCCACGTCCAACTCCTCTTCATCCTTGCTCACTGCAGCCAACGGCGGCATTACCGATCCGCTCATCAACGCCCGCCTGGCCGCAGTCCTAGCCAAAGCCAAGGAGCTCTCGGTGCCCAAGGAGATCGCTGAGAAGGCGATCCAGAAGGCCGTGAGCAAGGACGACAAGGACCGGTTGGAGAGCGTCACGTATGAGGCTCTCTTCGGCGGTGGCACGGTGGCCATGATCATTGAGTGCGCGACGGATAGTCCGACCAGGACTTTCTCCAAAGTCAGGGAGTTCCTAAACAAGTCTGGGTGAGTGTGTAGTCTGCTGCGTGGGCTACCTACTTCCCTATCGAGGACTCGTCTGACCATTTCCCAATCTCATATCGACAGTGCTCGAATAGCACCCACCTCCTTCCTGTTCACCCGCACTGGTTTAGTCACCGTCTCACCCGCCCCGGGCAAGACGTTTGACGACGTCTTCGCCCTCGCCATCGAAGGTGGGGCCGAGGACGTTAGGGAGGCCGCCTCGGAGGAGGATATCGACGAAGTCGAGGAGGCGATCGAGGTGAATTTGACCGATCGCTCCACTTGCTCGTTCAACATCTGACGACCCTCCTGCCCTTTCCTTCAGATCCTTTGCTCGCCCTCCGATCTGTCCTCCATCTCCAACCTGCTTTCCTCCCACGGCCACGTCCTCCACGACGCCGCGCCAACCTACCTTCCAAATGACGTCCTTCGCGTCCGTCCCTCTCCCTCATCCCCTTCATCCTCCGCCGACGAAGCACCGCCCACCTCCTCCAACGATGCCGCGGCCGAAGACGATGGGACAACGGTGGACGCTGCGACGGTCGAGCTGGTGGATAAGCTCGCGGACGCGCTGGAGGATGAGGCGGATATGGTGAGAATGTGGACCAACGTCAGGGGCTTGGGTCGGTGAGTTTCGGGGAGAACGGGGGAAGGGAGGCAACACGTGAGGTAGAAGTATTGGTGTGCGTGGACGCATAGACCTGAGAGATGAAGAGCCGATAACGAAGGGTGATAAGAGACGATAGACGATCCAAGGCTAGGTTTCCGTGCCGACGTCCGGTCTCATCATCTTCGGAAGCGCCGCTCGGCTCGCTTCGCGCTCTGCTCGCGCGACTTTCTTCATGCCGTGTGATCCTGTAAAAGTACAAGTGCAGGTTACAGTCATGTGCGAAGGGGAGAGAGAGAGGAAGAGCCATCGAGACGGAGTTGTTGAATGAACGCGAAGGAAGGCGCTCATGACTTTGAAGAGAGCGATGCGCCAGTTATCGCCTTCTGAAGCGAGGAGCACAATCGCGACAATACCATTTGCCTTTCGGAGGTGCGGTGAGCCCGACACAACCGTAGTGGAACTGGGTTCAGCGAAAGCGAAGCAAAAACATAGGTGCGACCGGGGTGTGAGCAACGACGCCACATCGCCATGAGCGCGCCCGTTCGTTCCCGTCCGTCCCTGTTCCCCCCTCCAGTACCGTTCCGCGTACCAAAACGGCGGTCGACTCACCCATTCCCTCGGACAGTCATCGTTGTCGCATGCGACCATATCCCCGTACGAGACCTGGTTGCAGTAGCAGTACCTCGGCTCGTTCGGATCGATGGGCATGTCGCCCATTAAGCCTGCTATCCCTCCCATTCCGCCAGGTTCGGCGCCCGCTCCGGAAGACAGCACCGTGCCTATGCCAAGACCGACTACTCCAGCCGCTCCCGCCGTGGCCGGCAGCTTGAGCGTGATGCCCCGCTGAGTTTCGACTGCACCTACGCCAACACCGGCCCCTCTGCGCGTCGCCGATGACGCAGGGCCGGCTTGGCCCCCGCTACCGGGAGTCGACGTCGCTCCCGCCCGTCCTCGGCCTCCTTTTTTCCAATCTGCTCCCGGCGTACCACCACCACCTGCGGCGGCGGCAGCGGCTTTCCTTGTTCTGGTAACCCTCCTATCCGCACCATCTTTTCCTGCGCCACCAGATGCCATTGGCAGCCCGCTCCTTCCTCCCGGCCCAACCTCCCCACCTGCCATATCACCCACGCCATCATGGAGGGAAGAGAGTCTCGTAACAGAGAAGATCGACTCCCCGCCCATACCCGGTCCGGCGAGACCACCGCCGCCGATGTGCTCCGCCGTGCCGATTGACTTCGTCGTGCCGGAGCGCAGTCCAAGAAGGAGGGAGGACTCGGATTTGAGCAGGTCGGAGTCGAGACGGCGAATGTGACGGTCCACCTGAGCAAGTTGAATTGGGTGAGAAATTGGGAGAGGTCAACAATGAGGAAGGAATGCGGGCGATGTATATTATATAGCAGAAACATTCGGTTGTCAGGGGGTGAGCGATAGCTGCTATCCATGATAGATCGATGCGCAAGTCCAAGAAGAAAACAAGGGAGACACAAAAACACACCCAATCATAAGCTGTGACGGCCAAGCCGACCTTCTCCTCGGCCGCTCTGATCGCCTCCTCCGCATCCTGGGCGGCTTTGATGAGGAGCTTGCGACGATCTTGTTTGTTCGGTACCGTCGGTTGGTTTGGTGCCGGCGGAGCGCGGGGTACAGGGGGGGATCTGGACGTGGACGTGGGCGCGAGTGCGTCGGTGGAGGATGAGGTGGAAGATGTGGTATAGTCTGAACCATGACCGTTCAAGCGGGGAGCAAGAGTGGAGGATCCTGCCGACTGCTCGTCATCCCCTTTCGGCCTGTCGTCTGCATCTTGACTAGGAGACCTGTTGGAGATGTCGTCCTTACCCTGAGCGATGCCATTTTGCGTGACGTTCTCCTTTTGGTCGTCGCTTCCTCCTCGGCGTGGGGTTGGCGTACCTTGCCCAGCTTCTGCAGAGCCCTCTTCTTTGTCCGAACGCTCGTGCTCTTCTCGCGACGATTGGGTGGGCTGGGCAGCTGAAAGACTTTGGCTGGCCTCTTCCTGCTTCGGCTCCCGAGCGTCCCCTTCCGAAGGACCGCCTCCGTTCGCTTCCTCCAAACCTTTCGACCGCTCGTGATCTCCTGAGATCGCGTTATCCTTCACCTTCACTCCATTCATATGAGATCCCAAGCCTTCTTTCGGCACGTCCATTTTCTCCATCTTGTCATCACCGCCCTTCTTCATCCCACCATCTTCATCATCGAGAAAGTTCCGCCTTCGTACGTGCGATTCGCGCAATGCTTTCCGAGCTGCGAGGTATGCATGAACCGTGTCGCCGAGAGATTTCGTCCGCGCTGAAGTACAAAGGCAGGTATAAATAAAGCAGACAATCGCGCATGAAGTTCAACAAGGAAACAACTCCCCGGAATCCGTTCAGAGGGAGGGAGACAGCTCTGAGGAATATCTCACTGACCCTGCATCTGATCCTCAAGTTCGCGCATAAGCGCCGAGTTGCGCTGCAGTTCTAAAGGGAGTTGTTCGACGACTGAGGTGAGGCAAATCACATGAGCGACCAAGGCGAATACATACGCGAGCCGACAAGCAGTGACATGTGGAGGAGAGAAGAATTGCAGATACAAATGGCGCTCACTCTCGTAATACTCCTCCATCCACCCTCTGAGCAGCTCCTCCTCCTTCTCCCGCCTCAGATCCTCCTCCTTCATCCGCTTCGCCTCCTCCTCATCCTCTTCCTCTTTCCCATCCCTGTCCTCGTCGCCGTTCCTGGCGCCGTTCGACCTGGTGCGATAAGGCAAGGACGCGGAAGAAGTGTTGTCCGCACCCCCTGTCCCTGAAGCCGACGAGGCCGAAGGGGGTGCGGAGGGAACAAGAGTGCGTTTCCGCTTGACGCCACGGCCGGACTTGGGTGCCATGGCGGGGAGGGTGGTTACGAAGCCGTGTGTATATATATATGGTCGGCGCGAACGCAGGGCGCGATCGATAACCCTAACTCGGACCAAGGGCGGACGCGCGCGTGCGTGTTTTTGCTGCGGCACGGTCAACGCGCAAGTTGCGATCCCGGTCGGAGGAGTGACACCAGACAGAACAGAACGCAAGGCGAGGTGGCTTCGACGACGACGAAGAGGAGACAGACGGCGAGTTACCCATCCCCTACGACATACCCTCTTCACTTGCTCAAATTGTCCCACTCGTTCTGCACCTCACTTGCGTCGCGTCGCTCCGCACTTCGCCAGCACGCCAAGCAAACGACCAAGCGATTCGCAGCAACGTCAACACACCATCACCCAACACACAACTCGCCTTGAGGACGGTGGCACAATAAGAAATACGAACCAACCGCCCTCTGCTACGCCCAATCGCTGACCACGTCCAACTTCTGCTCTCAGCTTCGTCCTGTCCGCGCCAACCGCCCCCCCACCCCGACTTTCCTCTTTCATTGCCATTTGGGGATCTTCCGACAGTCCACTCCATACTCCATCGCTCGCCACTCCTTCCTCGCTAGGTAACTGGGATGGAGGGCGCTCCCGCTCCTCAAGAGGACTTTTCGAGTCTCTCCATTGAGGATCGGTTGGCTCACAAGGTGTGCTTTGCCAGCCTCTATGCTCTTTCTCGTGCCGTTGCTCGGCCGAGAGGACCTTGCATCCTGGCGTCTCACCCTTGCACATCTCACTCTTCCACTTTCTGCGCCCTTACCGGCAGGTCTGGAAAGCCCGATTATCGGCTTATGAAGACCTCCAAAAAGCTTTCTCCGTAACGCCGGACGAGGACGACCCCGTCTTCACACCTTACGTCCGAAACCCCGATCTCTTGAAGAAGATCGTCACTGATTCCAACGCTGTCGCGCATGAGAAGGGTGTGGAGTGTTTGAGTGCCTTTCTGAAGTTTGGAGGGAGGCGAGCGGGCAGGTAGGTTTTCAAGCTTCTTTATTGTGGACTCGAACATCGGGGATGGGGCCAGCCGGAGGAGGTATCCGAACCGTGTCGTTCCCTTGCGGGTCACTCACTCCATCATTTCTCTTTCTCTCCCTTCGATAGTACTCGAGAAGCTGTCTTGCCATCGGTCGTGGACAAGTGTTTGGGGTCGACGCGGGCGGGAACAAGAAAGCATGGCCTCGAGGTCGTTCTGCTGTATGTCGAGATGGAGGACAAGGAGGGGTCTGAGGGTCCGGTGGTGAGCGAATGGTCCGCCATTCCCTTCTTCTGAGCCTTCTGAGCCTTCTGGGCCATCTTGGCCTCGTTCACGCGCGCTCACACCATCCGTCGTCGCTCCGCCTGCATATTCAGAACGACGTGATCGAAGGGTTGAAGGCTAAACAACCAAAGGTCGTTGCGGGAGCAGTGACGGCGTTGAAGGAGATGGTCGGGTGAGCGGAGAACATCCGGAGGAGGGCGTCCGTCCGCTTCATCTGCTAATGACCCCTTGATCTTTGCTTCTGCAGCTCCTACGGTCACAAAGCAGTCAAGATTCAGCTTATCCTCAAGCAGCTTCCCAAGGTCTTCGGCCACTCTGATAAGAACGTTCGGGCAGAGGTGTGTGCGCGCTAGTCCAAGGCCATTCGTCGTGTTGACCTCTTAAGGACTGCGCGACTGACGATCGACTCTGGTCCCTCGCTCCTACGACTTGATCAGGGAGCCCTGCTTTGCCAAGGGATTTACCGTTTCATCGGGCCGGCTATCCAACCAGCCCTGCAGGAGCTCAAGCCCGTTCAAGTCAAGGAGCTCACGGAGCAGTTCGAGGCGCTGGACGCCAAGGGCGAAGGCGCTGGCAAGGGCACGCCTACCCGATATCTCGCCAGCCAACGAGCGGCCATGGAAGCGGCTGCGGCTGCTGGCTCAAGTGGGGGTGAAGGTGAGGATGGAGAGGGCGGGGGGGATGAAGGCGGGGCGGGTGATGATGGGAAGCCAGAGGAGCTGGACGCGTTCGATTTCGCCGAGCCGGCGGAAATCAAGCTGCCTGAAGGCTTTCACGACCTGGTCGCGTCGAAGAAGTGGCAGGAGCGCAAGGAGGCGTTGGAGGCCGTCCTGAACTCCGCAAAGAGCTCCCCGAAGATCAAGCCGGAAGACGGCGGGAGGAGCCACGACGACCTGGTGCGCATTTTTGCCGAGAGGGTCAAAGGCGACTCCAACATCAATGTCGTCCTCATCGCTGTCAACTGTATCGAGGCCTTCGCCAAGGGTCTTCGGGAGGGGTTTGCCAAGTACAAGTCTGTCGTCGTGCCGCCTATGATCGAGAAGCTCAAGGAACGTAAAGCTAACGTCATCGAAGCTCTGTCTAATGCTCTGGACGGCGTGTTCATGTCCGTGAGTAAAATCTGCTCCTCCGCTTTGCCTTTGGGCACTGCGCTCTTAAGATCTTTCCATCTGACGTGCCTGTCAACTCCGATCCGCTCATAGGTCACCCTCTCGGACGTTCTCGAAGACATCCTCGCCGCGACGAAGCACAAGAACCCGCAAGTGAAAGCAGAGTCGATTAAATGGCTCGTCCGCTGCCTCAAGATCACCCGCCAACCTCCCGCCAAAGGGGACATTAAGACCGTCGCTGATGCCCTCCTCGCCGCCATTGACGATGGTGCGGCACCGGTCCGAGATTCCGGAGCAGAGGGATTGGGATGCCTCATGAAGGTCGTCGGGGAGAGGCAGCTCGCCCCGTTCGTAGAGGGCTTGGACGATATCAAGAAAGTAAAGGTCAAGGAGCAGTTCGAGAAGGCCGTCGTCAAGTACAAGCCCACCGCCGCTGCCCCACCTAAAAAGCCAGCCAGCGCTCCACGAACAGCTGCTGCACCGGTAAAGAAGGTCGTCAAGGTGCGTTTTAGAGTACCCTTGTTGCTCGACATTGGTTTCACACCATAATGACATCTGAATTTCCCCGATATCTGCCTTTTTGCAGAAACCAACCACCGGCCCACCGGCTGCGAAGGTCGTGGGTAAGGAGAACAACCCGCCAAACAGCCTTGACGTTTCCTCACCCGCACCTTCCAAGCCAAGGGCGAAGCCACCAGCGAAATTTCTGGGGGAGAAACCTGCAGCAGCCACCACGGCCGCTCCGTCAGCAGCGGCCAAGAAAGTTCCAGCGGGGGGTGGCGGTGCAAAGCCGCCACCGCCGCCTCCCAAAGGCGGCTCCTCAGCTTCCGAGCCGGTGAAGTACCGCTTCTCGCAAGAGGATGCCGAGGCGCGGGCTGCCGAGCTGATTCCGAGCGAGATCACGGCAGGGCTCGCCAGCTCGGCATGGAAGGAGCGTGTGGCTGGGATGGAGGCTTTGGAGCTGTGGCTTGAGGGCGGTCAGGCGGAGGTGGTGGAGAGTGAGGTGATCGTTAGAGCGTTGGCCAAGAAGCCGGGCTGGAAGGAGAGCAACTTCCAGGTGAGTCGCGCCATCGTATTTTCTTCGCTCCTCCCTTTCTTTCTCGCAACTGATTATTGATCTGGTGACTGTCGTCCCTCGTTCATAGGTCTTGTCCAAAGTGTACAACGTCCTCAGCATCCTCGCGCAGAAATGTCCCACCTTCGGCAAATCGTCCATCGCCATCTCCGTTCAGCCACTCTGCGACAAGCTCGGTGATCTCAAGCTGAAGCAGGCAGCGGGAGAGACACTTATGGTGTTTGCCGAGAAGACGTCGCTCGGCTTCGTGCTCATTCAAGGTAAGGAACATCGTGGTGAGACTGGCGCCTCTATCGATCATTTCGTCTGACTTGAGATTATGTCTCGCCCCTTCGACCTTCGGCCAGCCTTCGAACCGATGAGCAAGCAAAAAGCGCCGAAAGTTCAAGCCGACTCGCTGCTCTGGATCGAGCAAGCACTCAGGGAGTTTGGCATCACCGGTGTGCCGATACGAGACCTGATCGAGTTCCTCAAGACCAACCTCAAGTCCTCTAACGCGGCTGTGAGAAGCAATGCGACCAAAACCCTCGTGACGCTCAAGCTCCTTGTCGGCTCGGATATCATGACGTTCATCACCGACCTCAACCCGCAACTGCTGTCCACCATTGAGAGCGAGTTCGCCAAAGTCGAGGGTCAGAGTGCGCCGACGCCGACACGCACTTCTGCTGACAACGCGGCGCCTAGTGGGGGTGGGAAAGGCGGGAAAGCGGGCGCTGGCGGTGGAGGCGGCGGTGGAGGTGGAGGTGATGCCCTGGACAATCTGTTCCCGCGACAAGATCTCGATAAGCTGGTGTCGTCCGCTACAGTGAGCCGGCTCAACAACGCCAATTGGAAGGAGCGCAAGGAGGCGTTGGAGGAGATTGAGGCAACTTTGGAAAGCCACAAACGGCTCAAACCGAATATGAGTGAGTAGCGTGCACCCTCTCCAGGAAAGACACTGGCGTTTCGATCGTGTCCGATTGTCGATTGATCACATTTCTTTGCTTGTTGCAGCCGAGTTGACCGTTCCACTCAAGTCACGCTTGACTGACAGCAACAAGGCGGTCCAGGTGCTTGCGCTCGGCGTCGTCGCGCGAATTGCCATCGGAATGAACAAACCATTCGAGAAGTACGCCAAGAACCTCACTCCGGGCATCGTCGCTGTGCTGGCCGACCAGAAGGCCCACATCCGTGCCGCCGGCATCAGCGCCATTGCCGCCATTGCGGAACAATGCGGCGTCGACCCCATGGTTACCGCCTTCGCAACCGGACTCGAGGGCAAGGGCGCTAACCCAGCCTTGCGCAAGGACTTGTTAAGTTGGCTTGCCGGATGGTTCGAGGAACATCATCCCAACCCCTCGCTCGACCTCGCCCCCCTTGCTGGGCCCGTCATCGTCTGCCTCGAGGACAAGTCCGGTGATGTTCGCAAAGCCGCGCAAGCCTTGCTGCCTGCCATCATCGCCAACGCTGGGTACAAGCACGTCGTCGACCAGACTTCTGGTCTCAAGGCTGCATCTCGCGCTACCGTCATCCCGATGATTGACGCCGCAAAACCTGCTGCCGCTGCGATGAAGCCGAACGGCGCTGCTATTGCTCCTGCCGCTGCGGCAGCACCAGTTGCTCGTGCAACGTCCTCCGCGGTATCCTCCTCAGCACCCTCCCCAAAGCCTGCCGGGCCTGGTATTGCAAAACCCGGCTTGCCACGACCGGGTGGCCTCAAGGCGCCGTCAGCTGTTGCACGTTCCTTGAAGGCGCCAACGTCCTCCCTTCGACCACCCGACAGTCCGGGACCTGAGTCGACGTCTGGCGTAGGTTTGCCGAAGTCTCGGATCGGCGGTCCTGGTTTGAAACGGCCGGGAGTCGGTCTTCGTCCTCCGGCAGCGGCTGCGCCCACTGTTGCCGCTCCAGCAGGAGACAAGTCGCCGCTTTTCGTCAGCGCTGACCCTAAATTCAAGCAATTCCGGGCAGCGAAGGAAGGGCGAGCATTTGCCTGGGTAACGGAGGAGAAGCCGCGGGCGGACATGACCGATCACCTCCGTCAACAGTTCGAGCCCTGCAGCAGCGCGGACCTTGTTACTCTGCTGTTCAGCAAAGACCACCAACGCGAGCGGGACTATCTCTCCGGCTTAAACACCCTCAACGACTGCATAGTCAATCCATCAGTCGCCGAGAAGGAGTACGGAATGTCTAATGTGGAGATTAACGGGCGTTTCGTCGCCAACGCCGATCTCATCTTCAAGTACATAGCCCTTCGCTTCGCCGACAACAACACGAGCATGACGGTCAAGTGCTTGGATCTCCTCGAGCACCTCATCGCCGTGCTTGATGAGGAGGACTACCACATCACCGAATATGAGGCTACCTGCTTCCTGCCGTGTCTGATCGCCAAGGTAGGTCCCGGCAGTTGTCGGGTGCTGAAAGGAGTGCCCTGCTGAATGATTTCCATCTTTACCTTCCCATCAGTCCGGCGATCCGAAAGAGGTCTTTCGTGTACGGATCCGAGGTCTTTTCAAATCTCTCTGTCGTGTCTATCCCCCGAGCAGGATGTTTGCGAATCTCTTGGAGCTTGGCCTCCCGTCGAAGAACGCTCGCACCAGAGCCGAGTCGCTGGAAGAGCTCGGTTCTCTCATTCGCAAAAACTCTTTGCAGGTCTGCACGCCTTCCAAGGCATTCCCTACGATTGCGGCGCTTATAGCGGACCGTGACGCCAACGTGCGCACTGCGGCGCTTAATACGATCGGCGAAGGCTACAAGCTTATTGGTGATGATGTTTGGGGACTAGTCGGCAAGCTCGGGGACAAGGACAAGAGCCTGCTGACGGAAAGGCTAAAGCGAACGGAGGGTCCGCTCGGAAAGGTCGCCGCCTCGCCTCGAGTGTCGGCCACCCCAGGACGCTCCACGCCCGTAGCGCCGTCACCGCCAGGAGCGACCAGCGCACGCTTCGCAGGTCCAGCATCTGGCATCGCAGCCTCAGCGATTGCGACGCCTTCCAGGATCGGACGATCATCAGCGATCCCTTCCCGTCTCGCTCGGCCGTCGTCTGTCCACGTTCCTGCTGCCGGTCAACCACCAAAGTCTAAGCTGCCTGGTCTTCCCCGCCCGGCTCGCGAATCGACCATTCCTTCCCCGCGTGGTAGCCTTGGCTCCCAAGATGGCCGAGTGACGCCATCTTCTCCAACGCGATCCCAGCCGCGGTCAAGACGTGGTTCGGAAGTGTCCAGACCGGTCTCTAGGCCGGCCTCGCGAATGCGCTCCCCAACCACGTCTGCCTACGACGGAGAGGATGAACACGCCGCCCAGCAGGTACGTCCAATGTCTGGCGTTTCGCATGCGGGAAGCGACGCAGCGACTGTCGACTCGGCGTCTGCGCATGAAGATCTGCATCGGAGGCGAGGTACGGTCGACGAAGCCGTCCAGTCCGCATCGGCATCCGGTCCGATGGTGGATGTGATCATCAACGAGATCCTCAGCAACGACCCGAATCGGAGCTCTGAGGCCCTTAAAAGGATTGATAGGCACATCGAGAAGCGCTCTTCTTCGCTCATGGTCCACGCCGACCAGTTTGTCGAGGCTATGGCTATCCAAACGCGCAAGGGCTTTGATGGCCTTGGGAGCGAGCCGAACTCGAAGGGCTACCAGCGACTCTGCAAGCACCTCATCTCGACCGCCAATAGCTTCTTCGACCCCGCTGCCGAGGTCGACGACCATGCTCTCGGTTCTGGTGTCTCCTCTACCGCCCTCCTTCACCTTCTCACGGAGTATTTGACCCGCTTGATCGACGCATCTTTCCGACCAGACGACGAACAAGCGCAGACGTACTCTAAGTACCTCAACATTATAGTTCTCCGAAGCTTCAACGCCTGCAGCCTCAATAACCTGTTCAGGTAAGTCATGCTATACGTCGTGTGGGTTTCTCAGAAAGCGATTCGTGCTGAGCAAGTGCGTCTCGCTACGTTTCTTCACATAGTGCATTGTTCAGCATGTTGAGAGAGGCGACGGAAGACATGAGGGAGCTCTCGGAAGAAACGTTGCCCAAACGAGCAAAGTTCGCCGAGCTAGTGGTCAAATGTCTCTGGAAGATCTCGAAGCGGCTGCCAACATCGCTCGAGGACGGCTCGATCGACGCCTGCCAGCTTCTCGTCGACGTGGACATCTTTTTGTCGGCGATCCCGCCGGCGGAGTGGAAGCGCCGCGCACAAGACGACCTGCCGCTCAGCGACTTGCCTCTTCGAACAGTCAAGGTCATTTTAACCAACTACGTGCAAGCCTTCGGCGAGGACGTATATGACAAGCTCGAGCTCATTGAGAGCCCGGAGAACAGCTTCATCTACCCGTATTTGATGCGCCTTTTGAACGACAACGCGCCTGTAGCGGCCCAAAAGCCAACCAGTCCCTCGGAGGAAGGCCGGCCAACAGAAGAAGGCGTCATCAGTCGCCCTTCGTCTGCATCGGATGCGGCTAGCACCTCAGCTGCCCGCTCGAAAGACCGTAGACAGTCTACTATCTCTGACGAGGACAAGTTGCATGCTGAGCTGTCTGCCATCTTCAAGAAGATTGCGAACAAGAACGAGTCTCGACCGGTGAGCTCATGTCTCGTTGTTTGTCAATATGTCGTTGCGCCAACTGACCGCTTTCATGCTGTCACTCTGTCGTCCTATCTAACAGGCCATTCGGGAGCTGTACGAGTTCCAGAAGGCACATCCCCATATGAATGGCCGGATCAATTACCAGCTGGAGGAGACTGGTCCGATCTTCCAACGGTATATCAAACGGGCGCTAGCCAATCATGCTGCGGAGGACGAACACGAGAAACATCTCGTCGATATGGCCGATGCCCGTAAGTTCTCTTGCAGACTGAAATTCTACGAACTGGACTGACAAATCGTTATTTTTGTTTGCAGAGGAGGTGCCACCAGCCAGTCCGGTAACTGGTAGCCGAGTATCTTCCGGAAGCGGCGAAGTTCGCCCCACGCCGCCCCGACCGACAGTAGCGCCGGACAGCAAGCTCGCAGAGCTACACAAGATGTTCAACTACACGGCCAACGGCGCTGGAGGTCCGCCACGAGAAAAGAAACCGCAAAGCGATACGGAGCCTCCGACGGCCGAGGCTTTGAGCGCTAAGCTCGCCGCCTACCGGGCGTCCTGATGCTGGCTGGTGTTTAGTCATTCCTTTTCGTCACTTGCCCGACACCGCCCCTTTGACGACGGTGCAGGCCGTTTCTTTCCTTGTAACCGTACACCGTGTTATACCCTCATTTCTCCATATTCGTTTTTCCCGGCACGTGTATCCATTCGCATTGGCCTGGATTCGCATCATTCTGCCCACCACGGTCCACCACATACACAGTGAAGCTCGTGTGCAAGCTCTATTAGCGGCAGCAAAGCTCCGGGCAGCGGATCCACAGACGACAAACTTCCGCACCGGAGACAGCACTTCACTGTACCAGGTGCCGAACCGAGAGGTAGCTTTGCCTTCCGGATTACGTCGATAGTGTTGGAAAGTGCTTTCAGCTGCCGCAGTGGGTCCCCGGTGTCGTCGCCATTCGTGGGCATGAACAAGGACAGGCGGTCAGCCAAACCTGGCCGAGTGGCAAGTTCTTCTAGCAGCCGGGTCGCGAGCGGTAAGACGGGTTCGGGGAGGGACAGGTCGATAAGCGCATCGCGGACTGCCGTCCGAGGCTGCAGGCCTGTTGAAACGTCCAGTGTCGTGATACAGCAGAAGAATGAGGCGATCTATCATATGTCTAATTGCGCGCTAGGGATCCAGCAGTCCTCGTTGGCTCACCTTTCCACGCTCCATCGACGTCCCTTGCTGTCTCGTCAAGCATCTTCTTCATCTCCTCCAAGTCGATCGCCGCCTCCACGAACAAATTCCGCACCACGTCCCTCGCAACGTCAAAGGTCACTTTGGCACTCCCGGACAGGACAGGATTGGGCTCGTTGATAAAAGATCGAAAACTGAGTGCCTTATTGACCAACTTGTGAATGACTTGGCGCGAAAAAGGGTGTAGGAGGAGGAAGAGACCATCGGGAACGGCCACTGCTCCAGAATCGATTTGAAAATCTCTCCGTGCTCGTTCCAAGCTCGCACTACGCACGAGATCCCCGAACGTATAAAGGAGCCAGCTCGTGTAGCCAATAAGGGGCCATACGATGTCTTCAAGTTGGCGAAGCATATCAGCGCCGCCATCAGGACCGGAACCACGATCAAACGACACTGGGACAAAAACTTGTCCTCACCCTGCTTGAAAGCCATGCCGGCCATCTTCGCCTCTGTTGCAGGTGCTTGACAGGAATTGAACGCTCGGTCGGCTATAATGAGCTCCAGCAGCAGCTGCAAGTCGTTAACCTGGCGAGCCTCGAATTTCGGCTCCGTTGCCCTAGGTTTACGAAATCCAATATGAAGGTCAACTCGCTAATACATTGAGTTATAAAGCACCCGAACACGGAGATTACATACCGAAACATAGCAAACTGCAAGCGAAGCAGCTCTAAAATCAAACGCGGGTCCGACTTGCCATGCAATTGCGCATGTGCCGCTTCCCAAGTGGCCCGAAGGACTCGAACAAGAGCATCTGAACGCATCAGTGTTTTAAGATTAGTCAAACGGAGAAACCCATCCTTCGCAAAATCCTCTTTTACCCGCTCCTCACCCCTGTCAAGGCCAACTGCCCTCCTCACGACATCGACGCCATTGTTGTCGCGAAGCATGGAAAGGACGAGATCAAGACCCAGTTGGTGTTCCACGTGCGCCAAAGGTTTGACGTCTGTTTGAGCCCAATCGAATAATCAATAGGTGCAGATGGAGGTGAAAGAATTAAAAGTAAGCCGGAAAAAAGGGGGAATCACCCACCGTCGCTTGGCTTGGATCGGAAATAAGGCAAAAAAGTCACACGCGGAAAATGTGTGGAGGGCGATGAACAGGCAAGAGAACGGTTCGGAGAGACGGCGAGGTCTGTGAAGACCAAGTTAGAGGAAGAAGAATGGGGCGGAATTCAGCTGCAAAGTTGCGCACGAGGAGAGACAAAGAGCACTGCACCTGAAGAGTGGGACACCTTGGACGGGACATAGACAGGCTCAAACATTGAAAGGGCCTCAAAAGATGTCCTGTAAAAAGCGAAACCTTCCTTCACTCCTCTCATCCATACTCGCCTAGACTTGAAAGCCTGAAACGTGGTCCAACTCACGGATCTACCACCCGCAAAGACTCGCTGATGCGCCCGCTTTCTCCCAGCTTGAACGAGCCGAGGACAACTGTAAATGGGGTCGGAGAGTCCTCTGAGCAGAGCGAAGTCACTACTTCGCCTTGAAGTCGGCAGAGAGGCAATTCTCGATGTGTCTATGGAGGTCAGATTCACGACGCGAGATGCTTGCATGAGTAGCAGATCCTTCGTTAAACCGAAAAACTGGTTTTTGACAACTCACCCAATCGTTAGGACCACTGCCCACGTCCGCCTTCTTACATTCGAGCTGAGCGAACACGTCCGATATCTCTCTAGGGCGTCTGGTCAGTTCCCACGTACGGACGACCGAGTCGCCCATTGCCGATGGATCTGCGGCAGCAAAAGGGAAAACGGCCGCTAATCGGGCTGTGGGTCCGTTGCTTTGCAAAGAAGTACTTGAGTTCGAATGTACGGGAAGGAACACCAGGTGGGTCGGGGCATTCGCGAGAACATGTTGGCTGTCCGTCGCCGAGGGGCTCGGAGATGGAGGGTACGATGCGGTCGTAAGGTAGATTGGCGGAAGCGGCCGCGCAGAGAGAGCTGAATCAGATGGGCAGATGAATGAGCAACAAAGTTCTTCGCACAGCTAGCCAAATGGGAAAAACTCACTGCTTGCCTCCCCATCAAGCTGCACGTTCACCTCCGTCAACTCTATTCGGTCCTCATCAGCCGCTGAAGCTACCATTTTGTCGAATATCTGAGCGGCTGAGTCGGTTAATTCACTTCCCTGACCGGTTCCACCAATTGAGGCACCGGAATCGGGCCCCGCGCCGAGGTCGGCGCCAAATCCCAGCGGGTCGACAGCGGTGCTAGGAAATGGCTCTAAGGAAGAGAGTGATCGCTCTAGACGCTTCGCACGTGCTGTGAGTCGGCTTGCTACCAATATGTTGGGCTCTGAAGGAACATATAAATAAACGCGCGTGAGAAGCCATTCCTATCGTCTGTGGAAGAAGACAGAGAGGTGAACTGACCATCGCCCACAAAGCCGATCGCAGAATGCGTTACTTTGAGCCCTCCAGGTGCGGAACAGCCTGACGTCGAGGGCTTCGAACCGCTGAACGACGGCGACAAAAGGGTGGTGTGTGCAATCTGAAAAGGCACGGTGGGGGAGCGCGGTGCCTGAGTTATGAAAAGATGGAGTCCTGCTGCTTCGTCCAAAACAATAAACGCCTCTGCCGAGTGCGGACCACCGTAAAATTGTGGGCCTTGAACAGGGGCGCGCACGAAAGACGGAGCGCCGCTGACTGCTGATTTGTCTGTAGGGCGCGGTGCGGCATACCACTAACACGACGAAAATGTCAGTGGGTCTGCATAACGATGGAGGAGGTACGGCGTGGAACTCACCTGCCTCCCGCTCCCCAACCAAACTAGCTCCTTCACAGCACCGCCAATCTTCCTCTGTGAAGTGCTCGATGTCCCAGGCATGTGATCCAGCCCTAGTCCAAGCCCTACTCTCTGGCCACCACTGACGCCCGCTAGGTCTACCCCGACCTCGTCCAGAGGTGCTACAGAGACTGACTGCCGAAGGATCCAATCGTTCATACAGCCCGAGGAGCCGCAAGACCAGATGCACAGCAAACCGCCTGAGGCGCCGGTACCATCAGGTCCGCTGGTCCTTGCCATGCCGCTGCTGGGCGCCCCAGTGAGATTCTGCATCGCGTACGGCGTCGAACCAGTTACACCCGCTAAGTCCTCGAGGCCTGGCAATGTGGTCGAATCATCCGTCCGTTGAACGCTGAATGTGCCGTCCGTAGGTGGAGGAAAATAGGCGACGAGCGTCAAGCCGGTCGGCGAAAACGAAATATACGTCGCACTGTCCAGCGGTGGCGACCCAAGCGGAGGGAACAGAGAGACAGTTTTGAGGGGCCGGAAGGGTGAAGAAGGGATCGAGAAAAGGGTTATAGATGGAAGAGAAGGTGAAGAGGCAGTCCGAGGTTGGGGCGACGAGTAGGCAATCAGATTGTGCCGGGACCACGCAACAGTGCTGTCAAAACAAAAATGGGGCCAGATCCATGTAAGCACACAGATACAATAAGTACCGGCTCGGAGAAGGTCCGAGACAAGAAATGGGAATGGGGAGAAAGAACGCATTCACTCACTGGGCCCTTCCCCTCCCGGCCTGCCACTCGTTCACAAGCACTTCCAATTCCGCCATCTTCCAGCTCCTCTGCGCCTCGATAACGAAGTCTCGCAGTTCCCTTGTCTCTTCGGATCTTCCGTCTCTGGGCCCTCCATCGCCCTCCCCTTTTGCTTTGCCTTTGCCCTCGCTTGTCGTCCTAGGCCGCTTCCTCACCGGCGATGCGGGCTCTCCTGCACGGCGATCGTCGACCGTGTCGCTGGCTGCGGCGCCGTTTGAGATGTCCTTCGTACCTGGAGACAGCCCCTTCTGCTCCGGAGACCGAGGCCGTTTAGTTGAAGCCATTCAAGAGGCGAAGCGGGGGATGAAGTGTCGAGCTGATGTTAGGCATTGATCGCTCTCAACCCGCCCACCCGCTTGTTCCAGACAACGGGGGCCTGAGCGGGATTACCGCGATAACTAGTCACGTGTCAATTGTTAATTTGCCGCAGTTTTCCCCAGAGCGTTCTTCCTCGCTGTGCTACCGTCGGAAAAGGGAAGCAGCACAGCGGAAGTCTACTAGGACGTCCGTCAGAACAGCAACAGGAGTTTGAGCGACCATGAGCTCCTCATCATCGTCATCGTCGTCGTCTTCCAGCTCTCGCTACGAAAACGAGAAACCCAAGGTGTTGCACTCGGGCCCTGCTTCCGATCGAGCTCTCACAGGTGGGCGAGGGGCGAGCCGGGCAGAGCTCATGCTTCGGTCACTTACAGCTTCACTCATTCCCCTTACCTTTTTTCATCGCTCGTTTTGACAGACACGTACTCGCTCATTTATGCTTTCCTCGTCTCGCGATCGTATACCAAGCTCGCGGAAACACTGTTCAACGAAGTTTTGAATACCGAGGGCCCCGACCACATCAAAAAGCTCGAAGCCGGACAGGGCTCCACGCTGGTCCATCTCGTCACCGCATGGAGGACTACGCAGACCAAGGCTGAGCAGGCCGCTAAAAGCGATGAGTTAGTGTCCTTGTCGATATCCTCTCCACTGGATCCCTTGTATCGGCCGTCGCTGAGCTGACGCCAAACGTCTTAAACTCTACAACGATTTTCCTGCAGTTCCTCTTCCTCGGACAGTGAAAGTTCCGACGAGTCTGAATCTGATGCCAAACCTGCAAAGGGTACGACTGCTCTGACAGTGCCCACCACAACATCCCAGGCTCAAGGCGATGCGCCGGCCTCCGAGGAGTCTTCGTCGTCTTCGTCGAGCTCCTCTTCCTCTGAATCCGGATCGGAGTCTGGTTCTGAAGACAAATCTTCTTCCAGCAGCTCTAGCGACTTGTCCTCGTCGTCCTCGTCCTCGTCGTCTTCGTCTTCGTCTTCGTCCTCGTCATCTTCGTCTTCGTCCTCGTCCTCGTCGTCTTTGTCGTCTTCGTCATCTTCTTCGTCCTCTTCGTCTTCGGCCTCCTCATCTACACCCAACCGCTCATCATCAGTGACAGCGGGCAGAGACTCGAGCAGCGTGGGCTCGAAGACTGAGGTGGACGCAGTGATTGGCGGACAGCGACATACGCCTGGATCCACTCCTGCGGCTTCCGCCCCAGCGAGCGGAAACCTGGCAGGAAAGAAGCGCAAGGCGCAGAGCGAGAGCAGTTCCAGCTCTAGCAGCAGCGAGAGCAGTGACAGCGACAGCGACTCGGACAGCAGCAGCAGCAGCTCCTCCTCCTCCTCCTCCTCTTCGTCGTCCTCATCAAGGTATGTAGCCATTTCACTGTGGCTGGCTCTACTTTACTTTCCATCTCTGGCCGCGTTCGATTTCTCACTGCCTCGTTCTTTTCTCACTGTCTCTCGCCGTCCCTCGCTGATCAGCGATGACAGGAACAGGAAAACGCCTCTGGCACACAAGTCTTCCAACAAGAAGCGAAAGCTCGACAGTCCTACAGTATCTACGGGGATGACGAGCACGACGGTCATGTCGGGCGCTGGGGCGACTCCGCTCGCCGTTGCGGCCGTCGGCGGTGCTGGTGCCGCATCTACGCCCAACGGGGCAGAAGGGCGACTCAAGACGGGCCCAGCGGGTCTGAGCGGCACGCCTTCTGGTACAAGCACTCCGGGGAGCACGTCGGCGGGCAACAAGGGGAAGCAGAAGCAGCAGAACACGCCGTTCAGGAGGGTCAAGGCGGAGGAGATCGTTTGGGACGACGAAAGGCTCAAGGACATGAGCTTTGACTCCAAGGTGCGTTCGTTCGTTCGTTCGTTCCTCGCCCGTCGTTCGCGCGGGTGGGCGGGAGCATAGGAGAATGCTCATTTCTCTTTTTTTGCTCGTCGTTTTCCCGGTTCATTGTCACCACACCCCTCGTATCCACTTCGCGCTCCGCTCCTTCATGCGTCACCCGTCCTTCTCGTCCAACAGCGAGGCTCAACCAACTCGTACGGCTCCCGAGCGCACGCGGACTTGATCGTGACGCGGGGCAAAGGATTTACGAAGGAGAAGAACAAGAAGAAGAGGGGCAGCTACAGGGGCGGAATGATCGATATGGGAACCCAGTGAGTTTGCGGCTGGCTGGTGGACGGACGAATGGATGGACGAACTGACTGACTGACTGGCTTGGGCGTCGAACAGCTCGATCAAGTTTGAGCGGTCAGATGACGAGCAATAGATTAGACGTCCGGCTGGCGTCGACCTTTCGGGGACGTCGGTTGCCATCGATTCGCTTCGCCTCTCTCGGTGACATTAGGGACATGGGTCGTCTCTCTCTGTGTCTTTCTTCGCGCCTCGACCAGATACGTTCTGTGGTCGCTCCCGCTCCCATTGACGTTAGTAAAACGGACTGGTTTAGGAAATTGTGTCGTCGGGTGGAATGTCATTCGAAATGGAAGTCCATGTCAACTGACTGAAGCGCGTTTGACACTGGACGACGATGATAAGGGATCGACGAATCGATCTACGTTCGGTCATTCCTGCCGTCCGTGTACGTACGTACGTACGTATAGGCGGGCATCGTCCTGTGCGCATATGGCACGTGCGGTACACACCGTGCGCAGGACGGCGCGATGCGATGCGATGCGACCACTCGAGTCGAATCGATGTCAATGTCGATGTCAATGTCTCCGACGGCCATCTTGGGAGAGAGGAAGGACTCGCTACGCCTCATCTCGGCGGGCCAAACAGACAGACAGACTGACTGACAGACTGACTGCATGCGTGGTAGGGCGCAAATACATACAGCGTGCGTGTCCTGTGCGACCCTGTACACGGCGCCTGTACGTGGATCGCGCCTCTCTCCGTACATGCCCCTTTGCCCGTTCGGCTTCGGAGTCGACGGCCGGCCGGCCGATGTGCGACGAACGGACGAGCGGACGGATAGGTAAGGCAAAGGCAAGGACTGGTGTGAACGAACGCGCGTAGCGCCTTGCGCCTTGTTTGCCAATCAGCGTCGACGTCGGCGTTTGTCAGAAAGAAAGAGGGGGGACGGTGATCGCGATCGTCGCCGGGGCGATCGATGGGCGCATGGCATGGATCCGCTGTGAGGTTCGACCTTGCGTCTTCGACCGACATTGGCGCTCGAGAGAGGGGTTGGGTATGGGGAAGGGGTTCGGTCGGGCGCAAATGGGTGGTCTGGGTGGTGGGCGCAGTGTGGCGACAGGGGTGTCGGAGGAGGGGTGAGACAATCCCAGCTCGCTAACAAGCAAGCAATCAAGCAAGCAATCAAGCAAGCAATCAAGCAAGCAATCAAGCAAGCAATCAATCAAGCAAGCCAGCCAGCCAGCCAGTCAGCCTGTCCGTGCACTGGTCGGGCTGGCTGCGAGACGTGCAGACGACGTATGCACGCACGAGTCCCCTGACTCACGTCGCTTCGCCGTTCGCCGCGCAGTCTGTCCATAGCTGAGTAGCTGAGCGATGGCGGCTCACGACGCGGGCATCTCGAGGAGGGAGAGCGTGGTGTCGAGTCGCACGCCGTCATCGGATCGGGCAGTCGAGGGGGAAGGAAGGAGCGTGGGTGACGTGATATGACACGTGCGATGTGCCGATGGAAGACGGACGGATGACGGGGAACAGCGGCGCAAGTACAAGTAGGTTTGGACCAGAAAGAAGGGCCGCTTGCGCTTCGCTTAGCTTAGCTTAGCTTAGTCCGGCATAGCGGCTAATAATAAGTTAGCGCCGCGCGTGCGAGGAGCCGTCTCCTGCTTATTCTCCGGGGCGAGCAGGGGCCCGGACGCGTGGGTGGGCGGGCAACCAGAGCACGCATCGCAAACGAACGACGAACGACGACCGGTAGATTGGTGCTGCGTCGACAGCTTCCGCGGACCGAGGCAGTCGTCCCCTTGACGATGCGTTCGCACGCCCCGGTCGTACGCACGGTACGCCGGCACCACCACGCCATGCCCACGCCCACGCCTACGCCGCGCAGCCAGAACCTTCGCTCGCCGGTCTCCATACCGACCAGGAAGGGGGAGACTGGGAGCGATCGACGCGAGCACGCACGACCTAGTCTATCTCTATGTATGTATGTATGTATGCATGTATGTATGTATGTATGTATGTATGTATGTATGTATTAACGTACACTGCCCTCTCGGGCGACTTGGAGTCGATCGAGTCGGCGAGCCGACAGGTACGAGACGACCCGAGTTCCGCCCGATGTGACCGCCGTGCACGAAAGAAGCGTCGAGAAAGAAGCGTCGAGGGAGCGAGGGCAAGCGAGGGAACTTGGCGAGGCAAGGCAAGGCAAGGTCCAGCATGCTAGCGAGGTACCACGGATCTCCGACGCCCGATCTCGCTCGCACGACGACCGTAGCCGCGGAGGCTGTGTGCGCCCGCAGGCCCTTTCTGTTTCTCTCCTGTCTCTCTATCTTTTCTCTTTCTCCTCTCATGGGCGCAAGATAGGTGGGAATGGAACGTTTGTTTGGGTGGGAAGAGGGACGGAAGGAAGAAAGGAGGGAGGGCGCGCGAGCGAGCGAGCGAGACTGGCCTTCGCAGTGCAGCGCAACTGGCCCTCCATACGACCGACCCGACCACGAACGGGGCCAGGGCGGCCAGACCTTACGTCGCTCCTTTCAAACACCCGTAAGCCTTCATCGCCCTCGATTTCTAACGCCCATTACGAAAACGCATACAAAGCGCTTGCAGCCGCAGCCGCAGCAACAACCTGCTCCTGCTCTCCCCCGCCTTCCCCCCGCCTTGCAGCTAGCTAGCTGGTCCGTCCCTCTTTGCTGGGAGACCGAAACCGAAACAGGGCAACGGCAGTGCGCCCCGCCCGTATCTACCCACCCATCCCCCTCCCACCCCTCTTCCCTATCTGCGCCCGGCCTCGTCTCCCGTCTCTCCCTCGCCTCGATCATATACGCTTCGCTTCTCACGCGGCAGCATCGCCGACGTCATCGTCCCATCCATCCCATGTACGGGCACCTGTCGCCGCTGAGCTAGCGGACGAAAGGAGAGGGCAGGAATGAATCGCCTTCTCGGCCGACCCGGTCCGGTCCGCTGTCGTCGTCGGGCTGGCTGTGCTCGACGAACGATGGACGACGGCTGGCGCGCCGGGGCGGTGCGGTGGGATTGCGTGGCGATGGACGACGGGGGGAATGAAATCGGACATGTTGAACGAGCTGGAATAGGACGGGAGGAAGGGTTAGGGCTGCGACGAGGCACTTTGGATGGGTCAACCATCATCCATTCTTCCTCCCTCCGTTCCGCTCCAGCTGATCGGCTGCAGAGCATGAAACGGCCACCTGCTTCCGCCCAAGCCGCGCAGGCGCGTCCGGTGGCGCGGGGGCATGCTCACTCCCAACAACCAACGGGGCCGGCGAGCGGGTTCATCTATCTATCTCGCCCTGGCTGACAGGCAGGCATCCATTCGTCCGTCGCCATGGGGGGGAATGGATGTAACGATCGATGCATGTGGTCGATGGCAGCCAGCCAGCCAGCAGCGAGTGTGACCCCGGTCGACGGAAAGAGGGAATTCGCGCGCTTGGAACAGATAGATGCGCTTCCACGCATTCATACATCCCATCGCCCCGCTCGACTGGACGACCCGCGTCGAAATGATCTATTGTTGTCTGTGTGTATGTCTGTATATCCGTCTGTCTGTCTATCTCGTCGCAGAGGCACAGCGCGTCGGTCTGGGGATGCAGAGCGACGATGCGGAGGAACGGTTCGTTGGACGTTGAGCGAGCATGCAGCGCCGGGCCAGCGCAGGGACGGACGGACGGACAAGAGGCCGGAGAAAGGAGAAAACGGAGGTCTGGCTGGCGTCTGAAGGAACGTCTAAAGCGAGTTTGCTTGCCTGCTTGCTTTGTTCTTTCTTTCTTTCTTTCTTTCTTTCTTTCTTTCTTTCTTTCCTTCCTTGCTTCTGCTTTGCACCCACCCCCCTTCCCTCCCTCCCTCCCTCCGTCCTTGCTTGCTTGCTTGCTTGCTGCTTGCTTGCTCGCCCTCGGTGACGTCTGTCTGTCTGTGCAAAGGTGGCCGGCGTCGGTGCCGTCGGGAGCGGACGACAACGCGCCTCGCTCGGACTCGAAACTCGCCGGGAGCGATCCAGCGAGACCTCCTGGCGTTGCCGCCGCGTGCGTGCCACCACCGCCGCGCCGGGCACCGACAATCAAGGAGGTGGGGAGCAGTGAAGTCGGCGACGATGGATGATGGATGGTGGATGATGGATTAACCAGTTCTTCGCCCACCCAACCCCCACACCACATCCGCCGCCGTCCATTTCGACGACGACCGGCACCGACGTCGACCGGGCTCGACTCGACTCGACTCGACCCCTCCGCGCTCGAGCTCGTCCCAGCTCGCCCACTCGCCATCACCATCCGTCCAAGCAAGCCAAGCCAAAGCACCTCCCGCCCTGCCCTGCCCGCCCGTGCGTCGGCCACCGTCGCACCCACGACGACCCCTCCTGGATCGCCGCCACCTCGCCCATCGCCCTTTTTACTCCCCTACCCCCCCATTCCCCTCCGCACGTCGTTCTCACCCCCTACTTCCTCCTCCCCCTCTTCCCACCACCACCATCGTCTCCCTCTCGACCATCCTCCTACTCCATCCCCTCCTCTTCTTCGCACATCCTCATTCCATAAATCGGCTGGTCCATTTCTTCTCCTCAGCATCCTCCTCCTCCTCCACCAACTCCCTTACCGTCCGCCGTTCCTATTTCTCTATCCCTCCATCAAGGCCTCATCGACGCCGCGCCACCCCTCCCCCATCACCACCACCCACCTCCCACTCGCACCTCTTTCCGTCTCTTTCTCTTCCCTCATATCTGCCTCATTGACGCAGCTCCATCCCAACTCGTCCTCCACCGCCCTCTACCCTCTCCCTCGATACCATGGCCGCGACCGCGCCGTCTTGCTCCGCGTCGGCCACTTACTCCGGCGTGTCCGTGTCCAGCATGCGGCGGAAACACCCCGCGTCGCTCTTGCCCAAGATGGTCCACAACCAGACACTGCTCGAGCTCGTCAAGCAGCCCGTCACTCGAGAAATGGTCGGTGAGTACGGACGGACGCTGATGTCAACGTCGATGGAAGCACAGACGGGACGCGACGTTCGCTTATCGCCCGCGCTTGGCACCGCGCGGAGATTGGCGGTCGTCGCGCTCTTGGCCATGCTCACACCTCGTATTCCGTGTCTTGTTCAGCCTATCTCGCTCAAAAGGCAACCCAGGTCATCGCATGCGGACCCGCGCCCTCGTCCCTGCCCACACCCCCCACGACGCCTACCAAGGCCGGTTTCGACGACCGGTCGGTCACGTCCGCGGACGATGCGGCGGCCGCTCTGCCCAGCCTCGAGACGTTCATCGCCATCCTCGTCGAAAAGTCCAACGTGCAGGTGCCCACCTTGCTCTGCACGCTCATCTACCTTGAGAGGCTTCGCACCCGCCTTCCCAGGGTAGCCAAGGGTGAGTAGTCCCTCACCGCCGCGTTTCGCGTCCTAGGACGCGTCGCTCACTCCGTCCCTCTTCTCGTCGACTCGTACGCATACAGGCATGCCCTGCACGCGCCATCGCGTCTTCCTCGCCGCGCTCATCTGCGCCGCCAAGTACCTCAACGACTCGTCGCCCAAAAACAAGCACTGGACCAAGTATGCTGCGCTCTTTTCCCAGGCCGAGGTCAACTTGATGGAGAAGCAGCTCCTCTACTTGCTCGACTACGACCTTCGAATGGAGGAAGACGAGCTGCTCGTCCACTTCGACCTTTTCCTCCGCGACGGTGGCGTTGAGAGCGCCGCAGAGGCGCGCGACCGAGCCCTTCTCCTCTCTGGGTCCGAGTACGGTCGCGAGCTCATCCGGTACGAGCGAGCGACCGAGTACAGGAGACAGTGGCGCGACGCGCCCGCGCACGAGATTCCCCGCGATGCCGACGTCGACCTCGCCGCCGCGTCCGTGTCCATCGCGTCCCCTTCCCGGTGCACGAGCCAAATCAAGCATCACTCGAAGCAACCCGTCGGCGCTCCCGTTTCGCCCCCTTCGAGCCCCGTCCGACGTCCCGCGCGCCACTCGCGATCCATTTCCATGCTCCGTTCCACCGCCCTCAGCGCTCCATCACAGCCGCAGCACCATCCCTCGGCCGCTCCGCCCCAGATGACGCGCCATCGCAGTCGAACGGGCCTGTCAGGCCACAGCTCTGGGTCGGAGATGGACGACGAGTCTGCCGGCTACCACTCCGCTGCATCCAACGGGAGTGGCAGTCGAAGCGGCGTCAGCAGCAAGGGCTTCGACAGCGTCCTTGGCTCCAGCGGCTCGCATCGGTCCAGCGGCTCGAGTCCTCCGACGTCTCCGGAGGAGGTCGATGAGTTCATAGAGGCCGAGGAGGCACTCGATCTCGTCGACGTCCGCGCGCCCGTCCCGCCCACCGGCATCCCGGCAGGCTACAAGCGTGCGTTCTACTTTGCGGACAAGGCGGCGGCCGTGGCGGGCGCTGTGAAAAGGTATGCGCCTGTCTCCGTCCCTGCCGCCGCACGACCACCTCCGCCGGCGACGACGACGATGAAAACGGCTCACCCGCCGAAACGGACGACGAGCATGGCGTCACTCCAGTCGCATTCGAACTCTCGCTCTTCCTCCGACGACCCCAACGGACGTTTGCGACACGCCGCCGCCGCCCCCTCGTCTTCTTCATCCTCTTGTCTCGCATCCCATTCTGTGCTCTAGTTCAACCCTTCCCCTCCCGTCTCCTCATCTCGCTGGGTCCGTCTGGTTACGTCTCTCGTCCTTCCTCTCCCGTCTCATCTCCCATCTGGACTCCTGGACTTCTTTCTCTCATCCCTCGTCCCTGCTTCTCGTCAGTACTCTACTCCCATTCCTCTTCATTCCTTCTCGCGCTCACACACACTCACGCTCCTTCCTTCCCTCATCTCTCGTCTTGTCTCGTATCCGTCAAACCGACCGGTTTCGTCCACCTGTAGCTACAGTAGCATCTCCCCCGCCACCCTCCCCTCCCTCTCACCACCCCTTTTCACATTTTTTATCCCTTTTTTTTCCCCTTTTTCCCCGCTCGCTTGACTGGGTTGATCCCAGCGAGAACGAACCGGCCCGGACTGGCTCCTCTCCGCGTTCGTCCCCTTTTCCCCTCCGTCTCACCCGATCCGCCCCGACCCAGCGGTACGGTAACCCGACACACCACCACCATCGCCCCTCTCCACCCTTCAAGCAAACGTTGGTCCGATTCGGCCCGTCTCGCTAGCATTCCCCCGTCCGCGTACCCTCTATCCACCATGTATGTAGACAGCAGTGCACCATTGTCCTCCTCGCTTCTCTTCGATCTCGGAGGCGAGGCGATGGGAACGGAATGCGAAATACATATCCTGTTGGATGACATGACGTCTGTGCGCTCGTGAGTATTCAAAGTATATGTGCATTCGCAGGTTGTGGAGGCTCTCGTCTCGTCTTTTCGTCGCAGTTCGATCGACGAAGGAGAACGGCAAGCGATGGACGAGATATGATATGAGATAACAGATCATCTCCCCGGTGCGGTGCGTCTGTCTTTCTTCTCCTCCACCTCCCTTCCCACCCCGCTCCTCGTCTCGTCTCCATTCTCGCCTCGCTCAGCAAAGGCCATGCTCAGACTGCCCCGGCCGGTCACGATCGTCGCCGTCCGAGCGAGGCCGACGTTGAGCCGCCGCTCCTTCTCCCGCTCTTCTTCCATCCGATCCAACCACCGCCTCGCGTCTCCTCTCCCAGCCTCCGCCTCCGCCCCTGTCGCCTCCAACTCCTCGGCCGTGCACATCTCCCTCCACAAAACCCACATTGCCCTCTCCTCCCCCGCACACGACCTCGACAGCGCCCAATTCGACTGGACATGGCTGCGTGATGCGTGCACCTGCCCGCTCTGTAAACATGCTAGCACGACGCAGAAGTTGTTTGGAGGCGTTGCTGATGTTGTATATGCGGGCGGGAGGGTGGGCGGTGGTGTGGGGCCTGCTAGGTGCGCACCTTTCGTTTTTTGTTTTCAGCTGCCCGCTTGCTTTGACCACCAACCGCCGTCGTCACCTCCATCTCCATCTCCGTCTCTCTCAGGGACGGCGCGGACGGCGCGGTGAGCGTGGACGTCGAGTCGGCCGCCAAGAGCGAGCCCTTTCTGCGCATAGAATGGAACGCCGCCGGCTCGGCTGTGTCCAATGGCTTCACTGCCGCCATCGCTAACCCTCCTAGCTCGTCGTCGTCGTCGTCGTCGTCGGAAACCAAACCGCCGGCGCACGTCTCGTCCTACCCGTTCTCCTTCCTCCGCCTCCACGCCCCCTCCTCCCACCTCCGCTCCCACCTCCACACCCATCACGCCCTCCCACGCCTAGCCACCCCTTGGTCCCGCGCCACCCTCGACCGCCGCCCGCCTCTTCGCGTTCCGTTCTCCGCTTACATGGGCGTCGACACCGAAGCCAAAGCAGACGTCGAAGCAGACCGCGACCGCACCCTCCACGCAGTGCTCGACGCGCTCCTCCGCGACGGCTTCGCCTTCCTCGACCACGTCCCCACCGAGCCCACCGGCCACGACGACGCCTGGCTCCGCAAGGTGGCCGAGAGGATCGGAGAGGTGCGCCATACGTTCTATGGCCAGCTTTGGGACGGTGAGTCGGATCGGATCGATGCGGTTTCTGCTGCTCGGTTCCCCGCTCATTCGTTTCATTCGCATTTCCCGCCGCGCCGTCCGTAGTGAGGAGCATCAAGGACAGTCGGAACATTGCGTATACCAATCTCGACCTCGGCTTTCACATGGACCTCCTGTGAGTCGCCTTCCCCTGTCCTGCATCTTCTCTCTTGTCAGCTCGCCCGTTCTGTCCCCTTCTGACATCGAAGCGTCCTCCCTTCCGTCCCTCCCAGGTACTACCAAAACCCGCCCCGCTTCCAGTTCCTCCACAACCTCCGCAACAAGGTCACCGGCGGCGCCTCCATCTTCGTCGACGCCTTCCACGCCGCCCGTCGTCTCTGGGCTGAGGATAGGGAGGCGTTCCGGCTGCTCGCGACCGTTCCTGTGGGGTTCGAGTACGTCAACGATGGACATCATTTGAGATGGGAGCATCCTACCTTGGAGCTCGCGCCGGGCGAGCGGGAGAGGCTTGCGAACGAGGACGTCGACGTCGACGTGGGACGACGCCGGGGCTCGGCGTCGTCGCCGCCGCCGACGCTCCTGGCCGTCAACTACTCGCCGCCGTTCATGGCGCCCTTGCCGTTACACCACCCGCTTCTCGCGGACGTCCAAGACCGACAACGCTTCTACGCCGCCTTTGCCCGCTTTGCCCAACTCACCCACGAGCCCGAGGCACGGTACGAGACGACGCTCAAGGAAGGCCAGTGTGTCGTCTTTGATAACCGCCGGGTCCTTCACTCTAGGAGGGGCTTTGAATGGCGCCAGGACGACGAGGGGGACGGAGACGGAGTGAAGAGGTGGCTCAAGGGTTGTTATGTGGGAGGCGATGCGGTGTGGGATCGGTGGAGGGTGCTCAGCGAGAGGATTGCTAGGGGGTGACGGTGACGGCGGCGGGGTCGTAGGCGGCGTGTATCGTACCTTTTACTTTTCTTCGTTTGCTTGTCTGTCGAGAATGATTCTCGTCCTTGCCTTTCGACACGCACCGCGTGCTCAGCTCAATTCAGCTCAGCTCAGCGTAGTTCGTATCTATCACATGGCCCGGCCCGAGCCCGAGCCTGGACATGGGGCGGCCGGTCGGTGTACAGTTCAGTGACGAGCAAAGACGCATTCCACCGTCAAGCCGAACGTCGCGCAGGCCCGCTGTGCCTGTCTCTCCTCGTCTTTGCTCAGGTTCACGCCTCCGATGATGCACGCCTCGCCCTTCGCCTCGCTCTCGGCCGACGAGGCGAGCTCGGTGGCGTCGTCACCGAGGGGCCGCAAGACGACGCGAGGAAGGACCCAAGGCCCGTGCGGCTCGACAAGCGCGTCAACGACCTGTCCCCGCGTCTTCTTCTTCCCCTGTTCTTCTTCCTTGACCTCCACCAAACGTGACCGCAAGCGGACAAAGAACCGGCCGTCCCACAACGTCCACCCTTCGTCCTCGCCCACCGTGGACGGCACGGCTGCGAGGCGGACACGCAATGCGCCTAGGTGGAGGTCTGTACGCGGTAAGGGCTGTCTTGAGATTCGCCATGCGGATAGCTTTTTTGTGGATGCCCGCTTTGGATTTGATTCTGGAATTGGATTTGGTTCGTCGCTGTCTGCGGGAGTTGGAGCTGGACCGGTGCTCGTCGGTCTGCCGCCGTGTCCTGCCTCGTCGACGGGGATGGGGAAGGGGACGGCGACCTTGGTGGGTGTGAAGAGGACGCGACTGCCGGGCGTGAAAGCTTTCCTCTCCTCCCCGCCGCGACGGGTGCCAAAAAGGACGTGGGCGACGTTAGCGATCGTGTCCAGCACGGCTTTCTGCCCGCCTCTGGCACGGCTCGAGCCGAGTGGGGAGGGGGAGCACAGGTCGAGCATGCGGGCCACGAGGGCTTGGCGGACGAGGGGGGTTGTCGTGGATGGGAGGCGGGAGGGAAGAATGAGGAGTGTGGACGGCGGAGTTGGCGAGGGAGATAGTATGGTCGGGAGGAGGGAAGCAACTGCGACATAGACGAGAGAGAGCGCGTTCGTTCGTCAGCTGCACCCGCGCAAAGCTCTGGGCCCGAAAAAAGGAGGAGGAGCTCGCGAAAGGCGAACGTCGGTCGACCCACCCACCCACTTTGCCGGTCCACTTCGTCCCTCTCCTCGCTCCTCCGTCTCACCCACTTTCGCAGCAGCAACGTGGGTGACAGCGCCTCTTCTTCGGCCACCGCCTCCGCGACCGCCTCCTCGTCCCTCGCCTCGTCGACCGTCATCTCCACCACGGTCTTCACCGCATCCGCATCCTTCTCCTGCCCGTCTTCCTCGGACGTCGGACGGGCGGCGTGGTGGGAAAGCTCGAGTTGGTGGAGGTGCCGACGAACGGCGTTGCGCGGGTTGTGCGACGTCTCGGCGTTTGTCGGGTCCTCGAACCAGCGGACGTTGTGGAACTCGCATGTGGAGATGAGACGGGACTGGATAGCGGTGGCCAAGAGCCGAGTCGAGTCGCGTGCCGTTCGTTACGCGTGATCAGCGATCCCTAAAAGAAACGGACTGACCTGACCGCCCGCTCACCTTGGGAATCTCCAGCAACGGCCTGCACGCCCACCTCTGCGCGTCAACGGGCGCGGGGTGAGGTAGAGCCTGCCAGCCGGACAAGCGGCTCACTTTTCTCATCCCACCCCAGCCGAGTTTCCTAGCGTCGGGCCCACGGTCGTCCCCGGGACGGGCGAGTGCAGGACGGGTAAAACGCCTGAAGAGGGCCGTCTCGACCTGGTCGTCGGCGTGGTGAGCGAGGAAGAGAGCGTGAATGTGGTGCTGGCGGCAAAAGGTGTGGAAGAGGAGCAGCCGGGCTTGACGGGCTGCGTGCTCGTAGTACGATGGTGCGGAGGGGGAGGAGGAGAGGGGCGATGGTGGGAAAGGCGGCTGGGACCATGGTATTTTGAGAATGGTGTGTTGGATGCCTGTGGGCGGGCGAAAGAGTCAGAAGGACAGAGAGGAGGAGATGATGCGATCCCCTCGCGCCGGCTCACCCATTCTCCTCGCCAGTTCGCCCACCGCGCTGGCCTCGTCGGCGCTTTCGGGCCTGAGGCCGTGGTCGACGGTGAGGGCGGCGAGGTGGACGTTGTTGTGCAAGGACGAGGACTGGGAGTAGTACCGGTGGAGGAGGACGAGGAGGGCCATCGAATCTACGCCGCCTGAGAGGGCTATGCCCACTCTTGCCCTCCTCTTGTCGCCATCGCTGTCGCCGCCGCCGTCGCTGTTCACGTTGGGCTTGCGTCGGAGCACGGCGGACGCCCTCCCTGCGGCCGCGTCGATGAGGGAGCGCATGTGGTGGACGAACTCGGCGTCGGACACGGCGGCGGGGCGGCGCATGGTGCGGGCGGTCTGAACGTAGACTGGCGGTCGTTCGGTCGGTGGTGGTGGCGGTGGATGGATGGGTGCTATCGGCGGTGGCGTGTCATGACCATGACGATGAAGAGGACGCTGGGAAGGGGGGGGGTGGAAGAAAGAAGATGGTGGAGAAGGGGAGAGTCAAAGGGCCATGGTATTTTATCCAAACTTATCCTAACTTATCCTATCCTATCCTATCCTATCATATCCTATTCTATCGAGAGCGAGCGACGTTGCGACTGATGGACGGTTGTCGGACGCTTGCCTCTGTGTCTGACTGACTGACTGACTGACTGACTGATCGACGACGGCCCTCGCACGAGCCACCCGCCAGCCGGCTAAGCGTACGCCTCCGCGGCCGAGCCTGCTGAGCACGCCACGGCGAGGGGAGAAAAAAAAAAGGTGGATCGGTTGGTTGTCGTCGTTGTCGTTCGTCGTCATCCTCCTCGACGTTTGCCCGACGCTCGCCGTCGCCGTCGCCATTGCCATCGCCTCCAAGCCGTCGCCCTCGCCCGCCCAGCGCCGCTCGCTGATCCATCTGATAGGCCTCGCTCGCACAATCGCTTCTCAACCGGTCCCGGCCCTTTCGTCGTCGTCATCTGCCGCCATCGACCACTACCACCACCATCACCACCACCACCACCACCACCACCACCTTCCCCTCCTCCCCCTCCTCCTCCTCCCCCTCCTCCGACACCCACCACCGCCCGGACTCACCACCTCCCGCACGGCCACCGTCCGCCGCACACACACACAGACACACACACCCACGTGCTCTCCGACCACCGCGCATACATCGCCGCCGCTCACCGCCTCCCCTCATCGCACCCTATCCACCTCCATCTCACCCTGCGCATCCCATCATCGCATCATCGCCGGCCGTCCACCGCGCTGCCGCCGGATTGCTACCACCTGGACGACCACCTCGCCACCGGACGCCATCCATCCGTTTTCTGTTCGCCGCCCTCTCGGCCCACCGTCGCCGGCCAGTGCGTGGCAGTGACCGACCGGATTTTACATCCATTTGCCAGCACACCCACCACACACAGACAGACGAGACAAGAGAGGAGAGCAAAGAAGACCTTCAAGCCTCGCTCGCACCCTCCTCTCTTCACCACCTCGCCGCCCTCCGACTCCTACGACATAGAACAGGGAGGAGTAGAGCAGAGCAGACGATTGCAGTGCCACCGGACATCCCCACCCACCCTTCCTCCTTTCTCTACAGCCATGGCCACTTCGTCGTCGCCTCCGTTCCACGACGTCCTCCCCCCCCTCTCCACCGATCCCGCTGGCTCATCGCCCTCTGCCAATGCTTCCCGTCCCCCGCCCAGTCCTTCCACCGGTGCCTCCCTCGCCTCCTTCCGCTACCCTCCGCCCTCGCCCCCCTACGCCCCGACGACGTCCAGTGGCGTCTCCGTTCGCCGCGCTCACACCGTCAGCACCACCTCCGGCACCCGCCTCGCTCGCGTCCACCAGGAGCGAGAGCTCGACCGTCTCAGAGCCGCCGGCATCGCCGTCGGCACCGGCTCCTCCGGTCCCAACTCCATCCCCGCCAGCCGCCTCGACCCGTTCGGCGACGCCGCTCTCGTCCACCCGCTCCCTCCCTCTTCCGCCTCTCAATACGCCTACCCCTCCGCCTCCGCCGCCGACTTTGGCCCCGGCTCGTCTCGCTCTCGCACCGACTCGTCCGGCTCTGGATCCTTCGGCGCCCCCTTCTCCTCTGGTCCCAACAGCGCCGTCAAAACCTCCTTCCCCCCCGCTCAGCTCCCTTTCGGTTCTCTCGTCACCGCTTCTCATCCAACTCAACAGCATCAACAGCCCTTGTACTCCGTCGTAGACGGCCTCCATCGCAACCGGAGCTTGCCGTCCAAGTATTCGTATTCCAGAGGTCAGTCGCCGCCCGTGTGCCATCTCTCTCTCTCTCTTTTTTTTTTCTTCACGTGTTCACCGCGTTCCGCCTCGCAGGCCTCCCGCACTCGGCCGCCCCTCCAGTCCCGTCGATCCACACCTCATCTCAGTCGCGCAATTCGCTCAGCGCCATCACCGCCGGTGCCGGCTTTGACGATGATGCCGACGGTCTACAAGATTGGGAGCGCATGATGAAGCAGCAACAGCAACAACAACAACAACAGCAACAGCACGCTGACAGTGGCAGAGACGCGGCCAGGCTCGGTATCGATGGTGATGACGTGAGTCGACGACGTCGCCTGGACAGCTGTCGTCGTGTTGTGCTGTGCTGTGCTATGCGTTTTCGCTGCCAGCCCGGCGTTCACGCTCACTGATGTGTCCTGGCTTCGATTCTCCGTCCCGCACGCACAGGTCGAGCTCATGGCTGACTCGTCCGGTGTCCTCTCCTCGTCCGTGCCCGTCGCTCACTCTTTCCAGTGGCGACCCGATGGCCTCTTCCGCTCCCGTGTCGCCTCCTCTCAGCCTGGCTCGGCCAACGCCAGATCGCCGCCCGAGTTTGCCTCGCCGCTCGCCGACGAGTCGGCCTCACCCGGTCACCAGCGCTCCGCCAGCCAAGTCGACGCGGCGGAGCTCGACAAGGGTCCCTTCGCCTCTCAGGCGACCGTGGACGGAGGTTTCCTCCGTCGCCACCAGTCTCTCAACAGGTACGGAGGCCGGCACGTCGTCAACCGCTTCGCCGGTCGCTCTCAGGATGCTCGAGACGACCTCGGAGGTTACGATTACGACAACTACGAATACGACGCCGCCGCCGTCGAGGGCCGCGGCGGAGCCGCTCCGTCTATCGTTTCTCAACTCGATTCGCTCGCCCGCTCTTCGCCTCGGTCCGCCCTCGGAACGGGATCGCCTCATCGGTCGAGCAGCCCTGACAGAGGCACTCTCACGCCGCCTTTCTCCCTCTCCGGCTGGGGTTCCTCGCCCCTCAGCTCTCCCAACGCCGCCGGCGGCGGGTCCGGTGGCAGCGGCGGTCAAAGCGGAGCTTCTTGCGTCTCGAACAGCCGAGCGTCCCCTTCTCGCCTGTCCACCGTCTTCGACGACGGTCACTCACGCGACTCCTCCTTGGGTGGCGGTGGTGGCGGCACCGGTCCCCAGTCGCCCCACTCGTCGTCTCTCGCGATGGGCGACATGCTCGATCTGCGCAAGGGCCTCGCCAACCTCGACATCGGCCCAGCCACCGCCAGCCAGAACTCGGGCCTCGGCGGACGACGGCAGACCCAACAGGGCTCCGCGTTTGAGTCCATCAACTCGGCCGAGAGCATCACTCCCACCGTCTCTTCCTCCGGCTCCAATGCCAACGCGGCGGCTCTGAACATGTACCCTTCCGCAACCCCCTTGTCCTCCATCCCGTCCCAGTCGCGCGCTTCCGCCGGCTCGGGCGGCACGGCCACCCCCCCTTCCGCACGCCGCCTCCCTGCGCTCATCACCAACAGGGACATCCTCGCTCGCAGCGCTGCCCACCACGGCGCGGGCGTGACCAAAGCGGGCATCATCGCCGGCCCGCAGAGCGCCGCCGCGTTCGTGCCGCCCATCGGTCACGCCCATTCGCGCGACGCCGCCGACGCCGGCGTCGCTGGGAGGATGCACGGCGGCGGCGTCGGCGTCGGCGTCGCGGGCGTGGGCAACGGTCGTCGCGGGCCGTTCGGTGGCACAGGAGGCTTGGGCGCCATGGGAGGCTTGGCCGGCACTGCGGCGGCCGTGGGCAACGGAGGAGGAGGCCTTCAGTTCGGTCCTTTCTCCGCCGATCCCCTGCCGCAGTGGACGGCTAAGGAGATCATCGCCGGCGTGAGGGACGAGGCGGTCGGGCAGTTCGCCGGCGGTGGTGGTGGCAGTGGCGGGGGAGGAGCTGGAGGGCAGGCCCGCAATGACGGCATCCACGCGGGCGGCGCGGGAGGAGGCGTTTTCGGCTCGAGCGCGACGAGCACGCCGCCTATGATCTCTTCCTCCTTCTCCGCCGCCGCAAGCCTTGCGCCGACGAGCGGACAACAGTCTATGACCGTGCCCGCACAGAACGTCCGCCGGTCCCCCTCGCCTCGCCTCGCCATGCCCTTCGCGCCCGGAATTGCCAGTTTGCAACAGCAGCCGATCGGTCAGCATCACGCCCAGCAGGCCCCCCCTGGACAGCAGGCGGGAGGTGGTGGCGGCGGTGGCGACAGCAATACCGGTTGGGGCCAGGGCGGGTTCCGGACGACGAATGGCGGTCTGCAGGCGCTCCAGAGCTTGCAAGCCCTCCACGGTGTCGTCGGCGGCGGCGGCGCAGGTGTCTTCGGTGCGACGGGTGGGACGACGGCGGCGGCGGCGGCGGCGATGACGGAGGAAGAGGAGCGCCAGCAACAGGCCGCCGCGCTCGCCGCGGCTTGCGTGATGAGCCCGATTGACGTGCCGTCGCTGATCGCTCAGAAGGGATACAACCCAAGTGTTTTTGACACCAAGCCCGCCTTCGTAAGTTTCGTCTTGGGACGGGAAATGGGCCACGGGTCGTCGGCTGACCTCGTCCTTTCGCTTTCCGCTTTTCCCCGCTTCCCGCCCTTGCCAGGCTCGCTACTTTGTCATCAAGTCGTACACCGAGGATGACGTGCACAAGTCGCTCAAGGCGAGTCCGTCCTCCCTCCTCCCTCCCTTCCTTCTCCGGGCCCCCCGCGCTCACCGTAATTCTCCGTTTTTCCACTCCCTTTCCTGCAGTACGAGATCTGGGCCAGCACGGTCAAGGGTAACGAGCGCTTGGACAGGGCGTTCAGGGAGAACGCGCGCAAGGGGCCGATCTACCTCTTCTTTTCTGTCAACGCCAGCGGTCATTTCTGCGGGGTGAGCTGGCTTCTGTCTTTTTGTCGCTCCTCCATCGGCTGATGTTCGAGGTTGCGTCTGTCGCCCTCCCCCCTTCAGATGGCCCAGATGATCACCCCCGTCGACCACACGACGTCGTCCAACGTTTGGGCGCAGGACGGCAAGTGGAAGGGCGTGTTCAAGGTACGCTGGGTGTTCGTCAAAGACGTGCCCAACAACCAGCTGCGGCACATCCGCCTCGCCAACACGCAGGAGCAAAAGCCAGTCACGCAAAGCCGCGACACGCAGGAGCTCCTCCCCGCCGCCGGCCAGGAGTTATTGAGGATCATGGCCTCGTATCCGGCCAGGACGAGCTTGTTGCAAGATTTCCAGGTGAGCGAGTCGTTCCGTGTCGTCGTCTCGTGTCCTCGCTCGCCTCGTGTCGTCAACTCATGCGCTCCCTCTCCTCGTCCGCCAGTTCTACGAACTCCAAGCGCTGAGCGAAGCCCAACGCCGACGAGAACAGCAGATGGCCGGTCAGCAGCAACAGCATGATGGAGCCGGCGTCGGTCCGTTTGCCGGCGGACCTTCTTCTTCCTCCGCCGTCGGTCTCGGCTTGCAGAGTCCCCCGCTCGGGCTCGGCGTCGGGCGCGGGTTCTGAACTGTCGCTCGCTCGCTCGCTCGCTCGGACTTGTTCGTCGGTACGGACATACTACCTCCTCCTCCTCCTCCTCGCCCCCTTCGTGGACCAGCACGATATGAGTAGGGTACATAACGAACTCGGCGGCGGCTGCCAGCGCTCGTGTCGTGTCCTTGCTGCCGACACATCTATGAATACTCGACGTGGTATGGACGGTTGGATCTTGCCTTTTTTTTTCTCTTCCGTTCTCAGTAGCGAAATGTTATTTTTCTGTTCTTTGCCCGTTGTCGCGCTTCTCTCCTCTTGCTCGTCTCGTCTCCATCCGTCGTCGTCTATGCTGCATCTCGTATCATCGTTTCTTTTCTTTGCTCTTCGTATTCGTCCTGCGCCTGTCGCACGCCCTCTTCCTGCCCCCCCCCCCCCCCCCCTCCCGGCGTCTCTTTCCCACGCATATCTATCTGCCTTGGGAGCCGATGGATGGCCTTTTGCTTACCTACCCCGGCTCTTTCTCTCGCCGTACCCTGCCTCCCCCTCCTCCCCTCCTCTCCTCTCCTATCCTCCCGTCCTCGCTGTGTCGGTCAGTTCGGTCGGTCTCGGAGCGCCCCCGTCGGCCGTCTTCTATTCATTCATTCATTCACAAGTCATCGATTCGTGAAATCAAATCGTCCCCGTCCCCTCCGTCCGTCCGTCTGGAGCCGGTCTTTGGCTCGGAAGAGTGCCTGAGCGGTGTGGTTTGTCTCTGTCTGTATGTACAGTTAACGCTGTCGATACGCATACACGTTGTATAGTCCGAGGGCTATGCAGAATACGAGAGGGTGACTATACAGAGTGATCTACGTATAGTCCCTTACAGTCGTTGCCACAGTTGCCACAGTCCTTGCCACAGTGCGATAGCGTCCATCAAGACATGAATTCCAAGCTTTACTGTAGAGATGTATGCTTATAGACAGGGTTGACTATGCATGTGCGTATGTCCCTGGCGGCTAGCTAGCTAGCTGGGTCCGGGCGGGGCGGGGCGGACAGAAAGGCGATTTTGTGTGATGTGTCTGTCATCTGTCCATCGGCTGGCTGGCTGGCTTTGGAGGGGCATGTACGTAGAGGCATCGGTGGTCCCTCCTCTCCATCTGCCCTGTCGGGAACGGAAAGGGCGAAGAGCGATAAGATATAGATCATAGATAGATAGATAATGCCGGATCGGCGGGGTAGGCCGCGTAAAGCCGCAGGTGACCGACAGATCTTTCGCGTCGGAAGAGCGGGTCCACGGAAGGGGAACGGAAGGCGGCGAGGCGCTGGGTGGAGGGAAGGAGAACGATGGTGGTGGTGGTGATGGTGGTGGTGGTGGTGGTGGCTATGGTGATGGTGGTGGCGATGGCGATGGCGATGGCGAGTCCGGGCTCGCTGGCTCGCCCGCGTCCTCCTCGTCGGCCGCTCGGCTCGGGTGGTCGGGCGAAGGAAAGGAAAAGGAACGGGAAGCCGAGTCCGAGAGTTGCAGCGGCGATTCGTTCGTTCATTCGTGTCGTTCATTCGACGTTGGGTCGATAACAACATCCTGCTGCTCACCTTGTCCGCTCTTCCTCCCCCTCCACCACCCCCGCCGCCCAAGATGATGGACATCATCCTCGACCTCGCAGACGACTTCTTCCTCGACGCCGTCTGGGCAGCCGTCTGGCCCGCCTCCACCCACGCCCCCTGGTCCCCCTCCTTCACCCCCTCCGTCGGCGGGCGAGGAGCCGCGGTCAACGTAACGGCACACGCCTTGTCCGGCGTCGCACACTCTGCCTTGCTCACCCCCGAGCACGGCGCAAAGGCGCTCAGCGCGCTCGGCAGGGACAACATCTTTCGGTGAGCACGCCAGGCAGACAGACAGACCATACCACACCCTCCGCGCCTCGCTCACCTTGTCTTCTTCGTTCCCTCCAGGCAATTCGTCTCCCTTTACGCCCTCACCTACGTCGGCATTCTGCTCCTCTACTTCTTCTTCGCCGGCGCCTCCTACCTCTTCGTCTTCAACCACAACATGATGCGCCACCCCCGCTTTCTCAAGAACCAGGTCCGCCTCGAGATCAACCACAGCTTGCAGGCCTTCCCCTGGCTCGACCTGCTCACCGTGCCCTGGTTCGTCGGCGAGGTCCGCGGCTACTCGCGCCTCTACGCCAACGTGGACGACTTCGGCTGGGCCTACCTCCTGTTCAGCATCCCCTTCTTCCTCGTCTTCACCGACACGCTCATCTACTTTATCCATCGCTACGAGCATCACCCGCTCATCTACAAGCACATCCACAAGCCCCATCACCGATGGCTTGGTGAGTTCCCGAATACCACGTCAGCTTGTGTCCGTCGGCCGACGCGCCGACGCGCCCTCCGCCCTCCCTCTTCTCCTTGCTCACCCCATCCCGCTTTTCCCCTCCGCCCAGTGCCGACGCCGTTCGCCTCGCACGCCTTCCACCCGCTGGACGGCTACGCCCAGAGTCTGCCCTACCACATCTTCGTCTTCGTCTTCCCCCTCCACAAATACGTCTACATAGGCCTCTTCACTTTCGTCAACGTCTGGTCCATCCTCATCCACGACTCGGACATGATCTGCGGCACCCCCTTCGAAAAGATCATCAACGGCCCCGCCCACCACACCCTCCACCACCTCTACTTCAACTACAACTACGGCCAGTACTTCACCACCTGCGACCGCCTCGGCGGCTCCTACCGACATCCCAAGGCCGAGTACGATCCGCTGCACGACGTCCAAAAGTTGGACAACGTCGTCCATTCTCCCGATGGCGCGGAAAAGGAAAAGGTCAAGACGGAGTGAATGTCGTCGTCCCCGCCCTCGTCTCGTCGTCCATCCATCGTGCGTTCGGATTCGTATCCTCTCTTCTCTTCATCTCGTTCCTCTCTTTTGTTCGTCCACCGTGGCGGGCCTTTTCCTCTGGATACCTCTTCCTCTTCATGCCTCTATCTTTTTATGCTGCCGGCCTTGCCTCTGCTCTTTGGCGATACGCCCCAAGCACCCCTTGGCACAGTCCCCCCCGTCCTCCCATCTTTCTTTGGTCTGTTTGTCTGCCCGGACTCGCTTCTCGCCTCGCCCGCCTCGTCGTGTCCGTCGTTCGTTGTATCGCAGCATGCTTCTTCCTTCCTTCGCAGGAGAATCCCTCCATCCCGTCCTTGCCTACTCGCCCCGCCCTTCCCCCCACCCGTCTCTTTCGCATGTCCCCTTCTCTCCCACTCGGTGGGTCGCCTCCGCTCATAGAGACTGACCGATGACTGACTGACTGGGCAACCCAACCCGGCATTCGAGTATGTTACCGTCACCCCTTAGCCCCACCTGCCTGCCTCTCTTTCTTTCGCGGGGACGGCGTCTGTAATGATGAATGGATGTCGTGGACGTCTTGAGATGAGATGAGATGGCGACGAGACGCGAGTCGAGATGGTGGAAATGCGTCCCGACGGTGTCCCATCTACCGAACGAAGACCGCAGCACCTCACTGCTTGACCTACCCTACCTTGAAAGACCCTTGGACGACGTGGGTGGGCCGACCTTGCGAAAGCGTGAGCGAGACGACCCAGACGACGACGACGACGATCAGCCGCTTTTGCGTTCGTTCTGCACACACGCACATCCCTCCTTGGACGCACAAGTCAGACAGACGCCCGGTTCATCCGCCGTCGTCCGTCTCCGAGACGGTCTCCGAGACGTCGTCCCCGATCATCTAGATATCTTTCGTTCGTCTTCCGTCTGTCGCCTCGTTCGCCCGCCTCTCAGCTCTTAACCACCCTACACCGACGTCGCGCCCCATTTACTCCATCTAGCCTGCCCGGTCCAGCCTCTTCTCCCCGTCCGCTCGATCGACAACGAATGATGGCCACCGCCGCACCAGCCCCGGCGCCGTCCGAGCCCGCCAAGGACGTCGTCGCTGGCGGGAGCAAGGAAGACGGAAAGGCCAAGGACAGGAAGAGGATCGAGCTGCGGAGGAGGAACGAGGATGCTTGGGCTGCTGGTCCTCAAGGTGAGATCCTGACCAGTGGTGGCAAGGAGGAAAGGGCGAGCTTGCTGACCCGAATGCGAGCGCTCTCGGCGAGCGATGGGCATCGCATCGTACCGCCGCTCACCTCCTTTCCTCGTCCTCTCGCCTCGTCCTATCCCTCGTCGCCACAGACACGCCCAAGACCCTCGACTCGTCTCTGAAGCGCAACACCGCCTTCATCAAGAAACTCCGCGCCTCCATGGGCGCGGACAACCGCGAGGCATTGCTCAAGGAGGTTCAAACGGTCTCCCTCGAAAAGTACCTCGAGGAGATTGTTCAGGCCGTTGGGGAGGGGCTCATCAAGGCTAAGATGGGACAGGACGTTTGGGCCGCAGTTGAGGTGCGCGGGACGAAGAGGGAAAGCGTCGTGTGGTCCTCGGAGAAGCATGGACCAGAAACTGACCTTCCCCTCGCTTCGCACCGACCACTCTCTTCCCCTCCGTTCCCCTCCCAGGTCATCTCCGCCCTCCACGCCCGCTTCTCCCACCTCTTCACTCGTCCCCTCATCTCTAACCTCCATACCGCCCTCAGCCCGCCGTCCAAGTCTGCCCTCGCCTCCCTCCCCACGGAGACGCGTGAGCGCGAAGAGTCGGCCCGCGTCGTCCGCCAGAGGACGCTCCTTCGTGTCCTCGCCGAGCTGTGGCTCGTCGGCATCGCCAGAGGCACCGCTGACTCTGAGTCTGCCGATGGGGCGGCCGAGAAGGGCAAGGCGGATAAGGGGGCTCCGTCCGGGAAGAAGGGCGGAGAGTGTATCGTCTACGCCGTGTTGAAGGATTTGGTGAGCCCCACTGGTCGGCTTAGGGGGGGAACGCTGCACGGCGTGGGACACTGACGTCTCCATCGGTTCGTTCGCTTACTCCCTTTTCAAGCTCTCGACGGATCGAGAACACGTCAACGTTCCCATCCTGCTCTCCTTCTGCAAGAATTACGGCTCCACCTTTATAGCCGCGCCGCCGGCTTCGACCGAAGGCGGTCATACGACCGAGTCCACCGGGACGGAGGAGTTCCCCGCGCTCGGAGAAGAGCCTGACGAGGCGCTTGTGCCGAAGGAGCTCAGGGCCAGGTTCAGGAGTCTGGCCACCACCTATTTCGAGACGCTCTCGAGGAGGCTCGTCAGGGAACACCACGTGCGTAGCGTCGTCGTCGTCGTCGTCGTCTTTCCGATGGCTCCCTCCTCACATCGAGCGCGGTGTCGGAAACGGCGCGCGCTAATCTAATCTCCTACGGTTCATTCGCCTTCCTGTCCTGCAGCGCCTTCAAGAGCAAGACCGTCGCAACTACGACGCTTACGTCAAGTCGGGTGAAATCTTTGAGGACCGTCAGCAGAATTACGAACGGATGACCAAGGCCTACGAAAAGTTGCTCGCCAGTTGCCAAAGGTAAATTTTTTTTTTCTTCTCGCCGCCCTCTCTGCTCATCCGCCGCCCTCCCTGCTCATCCTTCTTATGTCACTTGTTCGTCCAGCCTGTCGGATATGCTCTCGGTACCGATGCCCACGCTCACAGACTCCTCCGCGGCGTCCCAAGGCACGCTCATCATCGACTCCAAGAACTCGCTCCTGGGCGGCGGCGAGGAGGTGGACTACACCGGCGGCGTGTGGGAGGACGAGGATACGCGCAGGTTCTACGAGGAGCTCGTCGACTTGCGCGATTTGGTGCCCGGCGTCATGCTCTTCCAGGCCACCGGCGGAAATGACCCGATCAAGGAGAAGGAGAAGGAGGAGAAAGAAAAGGAGAAGGAGAAGGAGGAGAAAGAAAAGGAGAAGGAGAAGGAGAAGAACAAGGAGGGAGCGGAAGAGAAGGAGGAGCTCAAGGAGGCGCAGCGAGCGGCGGAGGCTGACAAGATGGACGTCGATGACGCCGCGGCTCCAGCTCCAGGGTCTGGCTTGGCTTCGCCCAAGTCCGATGGGGATGAGTGAGCTGAGGACTCTTTTCTTGGCGTCTCGCCCGAACACGCACGCATCCTGACACCTCTTCTTTCTCTGCCTCATCTTCGCCTCGTCACCACTTTCTCTGCCTCACCTTCGCCTCGTCACCACTTTCTCTGCCTCACCTTCGCCTCGTCACCAGTCTCCCTCCGACTGAGAGGCCTGAAGATTCGTCCGGTCAAGCCGAAGAAGGCCTGAACGCAGGGCCGGCGACACAGCTCAACGCGCTCTTTGCCCGTCTGCCGGAGATGACGAACCGCGTCATGATCGATCAGGCGGCCGTCGAATTTGGCTTCTTGAATAGCAAGATTGCGAGGAAGAAGCTCGTCAAGGTAATGCTGAACGGCAGGTTTGTTTTCTCGCCCTTTCACCCCGCCGTCTGTGCTAATATTTTCCACTTTTTTCCGCCCTCTACTGCCTTCCCTCGCCTCGCCTCCAAGTTCCTGTCTGCGATACCGCGCAACCGACCAGACCTCATCCCCTATTACGCTCGACTAATCGCCACGCTCCACCCCTTCATGTCCGAAGTCGGCTCCGGTGTCGTTTCGCTCGTGAGTTGCGCCTCGTGTCTGTGCTCGTGCTCGTGGGGCCGAAACGCTCATGCTGACATGTGCCCCTACGTGACAGCTCGACGAAGAGTTTCGTTTTTTGCAGAGGAAGAAGAGCGTTGACTTGAGCGAGACGCGAGCGAAGGTGCCCACCTTTTTTTTTTCTTCCCTTTATGGCGTTGAATCGTGACGAAGGGTCGTTTTGCTCTTGCATATGCTCGCCCGTCCGTCTCCACGCGCAGAACGCCCGGTTCTGGGCCGAGCTCACCAAGTTCGGAGTGACGCCCACCCACGCCATCTTCCATTGCCTCAAGGTCGTCCTGGATGATTTCACCGGACCGAACATCGACATTTTCTGCGTTTTGCTCGAGAACTGCGGTCGCTACCTTTTGCGCAGAGAGGAAACCGGTCCCAGGATGGCCCAGATGGTCGGTTCTGACGGGTTGCGACGTATCGCTGCGTATCCTCGCTCCGCCGACGCTCACGTTCGTCTTTGTTCTTCCCCATCGACCGTCAGCTCGACCTGTTTCGACGAAAGCGAGCGGCGCAGCACTTTGACCAGCGTCAGATGCTGTTGCTCGACAATGCCTACTACCTGGTAAGGACAAGTCTGCGCTTGAACGTCGTACGCCCGTACCCGCTCGTTCTGACCGGCCGTGCAAACTCGTCGACGTCGGCCCACGCTAGTGCAATCCTCCAGAGCGAAAAGTTGTAAAGCAAAAGGAGCGATCGCCAATGGAGCTGTACATCAGGCATCTCATCTACGACAGGCTCGCGAAACGGACGCTCGAGAAGGTGCTCAAGCTGCTTCGCAAGTTACATTGGGACGACAAAGAGGTACGTCGAGCTCCCGTTGGCACCGGCCTTTCTCCGGATCAATTTCTTTCGCTGACTCGAAGCGACGTGTGTGTTGTGAGCAGGTCGTCAAGGTTCTGCACCATGCTTTCACGAAGGTGTGGCGGATCAAGTTTAGCCATATCCCGCTTCTCGCCATGCTCGCGCATGACCTTCAACCGTACCATTTGGACTTTACCGTCGGTGTGATCGATGCGGTGCTGGAAAACGTCCGGGTCGGAATGGAGGTAAGTCCTGCACGAAATATATGGATCGCGTGACCGTGTGGTTAAAATTTGGTCGCTCATGATGTTCGCCGCTCCTCTTAGCAAAACATCTTCAAGCACAACCAGCGCAGGGTGGCGACGATGAAGTACTTGGGCGAGCTGTACAACTATCGGCTGATTAACTCGGCCGTCATCTTCGACACGCTTTGGTCACTGGTCACTTTCGGACATCGTGAGCCCTTCGCCACAGCTTCACCCGTTCCGAGGTTGGAGACTAATGTGGGACACTGTCTTCTCGACTCGTTGCCACAGCCGAAGGTCGTCCGTTGCCTGGTCAAGTGTCTCCTTTGGACGCTGCAGATGACTTTTTCCGTATTCGGCTCGTCTGCACTCTGCTCGATACGTGCGGCATGTGCTTCGATCGTGGTTCGCTGCGCAAGAAGCTCGACGACTTCCTCGTCTTCTTCCAGGTGAGTGCGGGCGCTGGTCTGTCGGCCACTTCTGGAGTCCATCCTGACTTTTTTTGCTCTCCGGGCATCGCAGATGTACATCCTGTGCAAGGAGCCGATGCCCATGGATGTGGATTTTATGGTCTCGGACACGATCGAGGTGCGCGAACGAGAGGAGAGAAGATCGAGCCAATCGAATTGCCATAACTGCTTTTAGCTCACTCGCGATGTTCCTTGCTTCATAGAATCTTCGTCCCAATATGGGTCTTATGCGCACGTTCGAAAGTGCCGCGCAGGCCGTCGATGACATGCTGGCGTCAAATCTGCAAAACACGGCAGGTACGTCGTATACGTTCTTACTCGCTAGTCTTTTCCTTTTTTATCTAAAGCTCATTCCGTTCCTTCCACGCCGGCCCGTTAGCCAATATGAACGATGAAGGTGACGAAAGCGAAGGTTCTGACAGTGCGGACGAGACAGAAGGCGGGAGAGCTGGCCGCTCAGACTTGGATCAGGACGAGGAAGGCTTCTCGAACGCAGAAGTGAGCCCAGCTAACGCCGTCCAGACTGCCCGATGAGATATACTCATTCTGCTCGCACACCTCACAGGAATCTGCAGAGGACGAGGAGCAGGCGATCACGGACGAGGAGGACGAACATGTCGTACTTCTCCGGGAGCGTCAAGAAGCCATCGACAAGGAGGCAGAAGAGGAGTTCGCGCGCGAGCTTGCCAAGATGATGGCCGACAACAGCGACTCGCGCAACAAGACTGGAAGGGCTGCAGGAGGCCTCATGGATGTCAGCATTCCCTTCGTGAAAAGGCTCAATGAGGGAAGGCCGAAGGAGAAGGATGACGATGCGGCCGAAGCGGCCGAAGACGAGCGTCACATGACGTTCTCGCTACTCTCGAGGAAGGGGAACAAGCACCAGGTAAGCCTCGGATGGCTCATCAGACAATAACCCCTGATGTCGTGCATGCATTCGTCTGACTCGTTCAATTCATCGCCTTAGACGCGAGATGTGCAGGTCCCGATCGACGCGGCAATGGCCGTGAACACCCGCACGAAGCAGATGCGCGACAGGGCCGAGCAGCAACAGCTCAAGCAGCTCGTTTTATCGTACGAATCTAGAGAGGAGGCATCTGAGAAGAAGGGTGAGCGGCGGTCGTGCAGAGGACAATATCTCGGCCAAGTGGCAGCTTGCAGACCTTGCTAAATGCTAGTTGTCCTGAACCGTGCACATCCGCGTCCGCAGCTGCTTTCCTCGGTAATGGAAGGGGAGGAAGAGGCAGATGACGGCGAAAAGGAAAGCTTCCGCAAGGAAATATGGAGCTGTCGAAGGCGATACTCGACTCGTTTCCGTCTTCCTCTCAACCAACACGTCGCACGTGTGCTGGCCATATGTTCTCGCATGTCGCCGCCCGTAGAGGCGAAAGCCGGCACGCAGCTGCGGAATTAGGCTCTTCTTGGAGCATCGGAGCAGGGGCGACTTCAGCTTCTGCCAGCGGGGCACCTGAAGGGGCGATCCAGTGGAACCTGGCACAAGGTCTCGAAGTCCTCGAGAGCGCCGAGTGCGGTTCTATCTCGTACTTGTCATTGAGCACGGTCGAGACGCTCCCTGTAAGCAACAACAACGCTCTATCTGCGTCTGAGGACAATGCCTTGCTGTTGTTCTCCGTCCTCTCGTACCTGTTCGTGTCCACCAAAACGTCATCCCAAGACGATATCCCTGTTGTAGAGACCGCGAAAGAATGGCAAATTGTTGACGAACATCTGAGCTGTTCTTGCAGGCTCTGGGAGTGCTTCGTCGTAGTCGAACTGGCCTGCAGGGTTGACCGCCTTTGTCGATGTGCTATCCAGACACAGCGAGTACGTCGACTTAAGGAGATCCAATCAGCCACGACCGACCGCTGACTTTTCCTGTTTTCCTCAGATCAGAAGACCAGCATGGCGCGTTATCATCCATCTCCCTGAGCTGGTATAGGTTGTTGTCGATGACTACGTATGCTGTACGATGGTCAATCCGCCTCGCGCCCACTTCCTAATCCACCCCTGGTCTCATCCTCTGACGTGGGAGTCCGCCTCTGAACTCGCAGGTGTCCATGGAAGTTTCGATATAGACCTTGGTGTCCTTGGCGGATTGGGTATATCCATTCATGGACGATCGTCGGCGAAGGGTCATACACGACCTTTGGGGGGGGGGCGATTCTGGCTCCGGCGGGCGGAGGAGGAAAGAGACGTCCGTCAGTGACGAAGAAATGGACGTGTCGGTCTCGGCTGGAACGACGACGAGTAATGAGCGCCCCAGGGCTCAATGATGTGTACCGTCGCAAATGAAATGAGGCAAGTCAAACAGTCAGGACGGGGGAAGTGGTGAAAGAAAGGAACGCCGTGTTGTCAGACAGTGAGACGGGGCGGACCTGCTCTGGCTGAGTGAAATGAGCAGCCAAGAACGACTACAAAGCATGCGGCAAAAATCCCTGTGGTCGCCATCATCATCATCCGGTCTCTCTACGTCTACGTACGACAAATCCTCGGAAGTCGAGTCCTCTCCCTTCCTTTGCCCATCACTCCTCGTGACAAGAACGACCCTCCTCGCTACCCTCTTATGCCGCTTCAACAGACTCGCTCGCCTCCTCGGCATGCTCCTTGAAATCACCGGGCGTAGCTTGCTCCTCATGATCGCCTTTCCCTTCACGATCACCTTCATCACGCCTGCTTTCACCCTCGGCATCGCTTTCCTCCTCACCGTCGCCCTCCTCCTCGCGCACAAGGTTGCGTTCAAAGAGCTCTCGTCCTGTGCGTGACGTGTACGATGGGCCGAAAAACAAAGGCAAAGGAGATCCGCACGATGTGCGTCAATGAGGGCCCTTCCTTCTGGGAACAAGAATGCGACGCGTCACAGCGGTCGCCTCTTAGTCTGAATCTATGGACGCACCGGTCAACTTGGCGGCCGCCTTCTTGGTCTCTTCCCTCTCCTTCGCGTTCATCTTGTTCAATTGCTCCTCCTCCGCCTTGACCGCGGCCGCCTTGATCTCCTCGTCAAACTTCTTCTTCCATTTCGCGAACGACTCGGGTGTCACAGGCGTCCCTTGAAACTTTTTCTGCTCCGCCTGCGCACGTGCATATGGAGCGTAGGAGGAATGACGAGAGAAACGAAGGAAACGCAGGTTCAGACTGGCGCAAGAAGAAGAGCCCCAAGAATAGACAGAAGCGAAGGATGGGAGAAGGGAGACGCACCTCGACCTCGGCTGCAGCCTTCTCCTCTTCGGCCTTCCGTCTTCGCTCCGCTTGCTCGCTGACGAAGGCGGTGAGCGCCTCGCGGAGGTGGGAGGCCAGGGTGAAGACCATGGCCATACCTTTTGATTCCTCGCCCTGCGTGGCCAGCGAAATAAAATGGAGGATCGACTCGGCGCGCATTAGCTGTGTCTGCCTCTGGGAGAAGAGGAGTACGAAGATCGAGTGCGACCGGACTCACCACTTCCTTGAGCTGGCGCATCATCTCCTCCTTGCCCTCCTCGCCGAGACCTCCCTCCACCTCGTCAATTTCCAGCTCGGGCAAGTCATCAGGATAGGTAGGGGTATATGTGACGTGCAAGGAGAGGACAATGGCTGCGGAAAGTCGAGGAGCGGGGTGAGCACGATAGATGGCAAAGTCAGCAAGCGAGCCCGACCGTTGAGCTGAGCTGGGTCCAGCGCGGAAGGCGACGTAAACCAGATACGAAAGAAGAAGACTCCAAAACCCACGAGAACCGCCCTCTCCACTAGGCTGCTCCTCCGGCTCTACTCGTATCCGAAGTTCGTCCTTGGAGATCTCTGTGTACCGCAAGACGTGCCCGACCCGACGGTGAAGAAGGTGGAGGCGAACAAAGGCTAAGCGCAGGTGAGGTCCTCCATTCTCCGTTGCCTTCTTGAAGTAATGCGCCCTTCCTCCTTCCATCTGCGTTAGGGCCAATGGACGCAGACGGAGACTCACTCTCGAGCTCATCTACGTAGATAGACTCGAGCACCTCCAGCTCCTCCGCGAGGACTTGGTCGTGCTCTGGCTCATGTGGATCATCAGGGCAAACAACCAAGCAACGAGAAGATAAGGAAAAATGAGGTCGAATGACCTAAACGGCAAGCCCACATCGCTCTGCTGGAACTGCTCGAGCCGACTCGCTCACCTTCCGACATGGACGACGATCTCCTTGCTCACTCTCTTCTCGGGCTCCTATTGCGCTGCGATACCGTGCTGTGCTTTGTTCGGTGGCAGTCTCACCCCTCACTGGTTCGCTCACCGGCTGTGCGTGGCTGATTGCAGAGGCGATAAGGGAGGTGGAAGGAGCGGGCAAGAGAAGGAGGCAAGGAAGGCTCCACAAATGGACCGAAAGTCGTTCGGTTCGTTGTCTTCTCGATCGATCCCAGGCCGTGCTGCCGCAGCGCCTCGCTCGAAGAGGCAGCGTGCAGACTGTCAAGGACAAGAACCGACTCGACCTTCACGCTGACGATGATCATGACGATGACATCTACATTCAGCTTACGCCCTTTGACCTGGCACTCATACCGCCTGTGTTCATGAGGGCTAATAGCTATCCCCTTTGTGTATTAGGTTCTCGTTCATCCTTTCTCATCACCCTTCCATAATTCGTCTTTGCCTTTACAGTGCTCGACGGGTTATGCCTCCCTCCACCTTCAGCGCAACGCGTCGTTCGCTTATGAAAACGCATGTTTGTTCATGTTGCTGACGACGGAGGAGGCAGAATAATGCGAGTGGAACAAGAGGAAGGAAGGTAGGGAAGGAGGGAGGGAGGGTGTAGGGGCCAACGGCTCAAGAGGACAAATGGGACGATGTGGAGGATAAATTCTACGAGGCCCACTTTTCCTTACACGATGTCTCTTAGATGTTGGAACTACAACTGGGAGCGCGCTTAGTCCGAGCCAGATTGCTGTGGAGCAGCGAACAGACGAGCGGAAGACATTGGAACGGATGGGGTCAGAGCGCAGTCGACGGTGAGACGGACCCAGAAGAGCACGGGTTGAAAGCCGGAACAGGGCACTCACCTTGGCGAGCTCCTCAGCCTTCGCCTTGACGTCCTCGATACCGCCGACCATCTGAACGAACCCAAGCGAATGACCCAGACACAAACCCATCAGCCCCGTCTAAAACCTTGGAAGGACGGCCACGGCATCCCCGCCGGATGAGTTAATTCCTCGACTCACGTAGAAGGCGGACTCCGGCAAGCCGTCGTGTTGACCGGCGAGGATCTCCTTGCAAGCGCGGATGGTGTCCTTGAGCGCAACGAGCTTGCCAGGGATACCAGTGAACACCTCGGCGACAGCGAAGGGCTGGGACATGAACCTCTGCACCTTACGCGCGCGCTCGACCGTGAGCTTGTCCTCCTCCGACAGCTCGTCCATTCCCAGAATGGCGATGATGTCCTGTGATGCGAGCGAAAATAGATTTGTCAGTCGTCAAGCTTGCAACAAAACACGAAAAAATCCAAAATTTGAGAAGCAACGCTCTAAGACGTTGGCTCACCTGGAGCGACTTGTAGTTCTGGAGGAGCTGCTGGACGCCAGTGGCGACGGAGTAGTGCTCCTTACCGACGACGGCAGGGTCAAGGAGACGAGACTTGGAGCCGAGCGGGTCCACAGCGGGGTACTGTCGTGCAGTCCAGGTGGAGAGAGGAAGAGCGACGTCAGTCAAGCGGATGCCTTCCCCAAGAAACGCGAGCGGATCCACTCACGATACCAAGCTCAGCGATACCACGGGAAAGCTCAGTGGTGGCGTCCAAGTGGGCGAAAGTGGTGGCCGGGGCAGGGTCCGTCAAGTCGTCGGCGGGCACGTAAACGGCCTGCACGGAGGTGATAGAGCCCTTCTTGGTGGTGGTGATACGCTCCTGCATGGAACCCATGTCCGTCGACAGCGTGGGCTGGTAACCGACGGCAGAGGGGATACGACCGAGCAAGGCGGAGGTCTCGGAACCAGCCTGGGTGAAGCGGAAGATGTTGTCGATGAAGAGAAGCACGTCCTGACCCTCCTCGTCACGGAAATACTCGGCAACGGTCAGACCGGTGAGGGCGACACGGGCACGAGCTCCGGGAGGCTCGTTCATCTGGCCGAAGACGAGAGCGACCTTGGACTCGCCCTCGAGCTGGATGACACCGGTCTCCATCATTTCGTGGTAAAGGTCGTTGCCCTCACGGGTACGCTCGCCTACACCGGCGAAGACGGAGTAACCACCGTGGGCCTTGGCGATGTTGTTGATGAGCTCCTGAATGAGTACGGTCTTGCCGACACCGGCACCGCCGAAGAGACCGATCTTACCGCCACGGGCGTACGGGGCGAGGAGGTCGACGACCTTGATACCCGTCTCGAGCACCTCGGCGGCGGTGGACTGGTCGACGAACGCAGGGGGGTCGGCGTGGATGGACGCGAGCTTCTTGCCCTTGATGGGGCCACGCTCGTCGATCGGCTCGCCGATGACGTTCATGATGCGGCCAAGGCAGCCAGGGCCAACAGGGATCTGGATGGGGAGACCAGTGTCCTTGACGGGCTGGCCACGGACGAGACCCTCGGTACCGTCCATGGCAATGGTGCGGACGGTGTTCTGGCAAGTGTAAAAAGAGCAGAAAGAGTTACCGGAAGTCGATCGACACAGATCGGAACGTCATTTGAGCGTGGATGGGTCGGCGGGACGAAGCTCTTCGATCCGTATGTGAGGGCACCACCGACGAAGAATCGCGATGGGCGTCGTATATGCTCACCTCGCCAAGGTGCTGGGCGACTTCGAGGACGAGGCGACCACCGTGGAAGTCCTGGACCTCGAGGGCGTTCAGGATACGGGGGAGGTCTTCGCCCTCGAACTGAACGTCGACGACGGGGCCGATGACGGTGCGGATGTGACCAACCTGGCCGGCGGCAGCGGTGGCCATGGAGCGCGCTGTGGTGTACAAAAAGGCCCAGGCGGACGCCGGTGCGATCGGGGGTGCAAAGAACGATGGAAGACGCGTTGGAAGAAGAAGAGCCAGAAGATCGGTGAGCGTCCTGTCGGGGCGTCGACGGCGGCCGACAGACGAAGGGGACCGCATGCACGAGATGGGAGTGCATGGACGACTCTGCTCGTTCACGAACACTCACAGGACTGGGCGAAAGCAGCCTTAGCGAGTCCGCGAGGGACGGCGACGGCCGGGCGGGCGACGGCCGGGGCAGCAGCAGCGGCCCTCGAGGCGACGGGCGCGGCGGCGCGGACCGAGGAGAAGAGCTTGGAGTTGGTGCGGGTCACATTGACGGCGCGCTTAGAGGCGCCGAGGGCCCTGACCGACGGAGCGCGAGCGAACATGGCTGGGGAGAGGAAGGGAAGGGGATGGAGGAGAGGATGGAGGAGAGGGGGAGAGAAGAAGAGGCGACGGGCGGCGGGCGAAGCGAAGCCGAGAGAAGGGCGAGAAGGGCAAAGGCGGAAGGGAACGGAGGGCGCGGCCGGGTGTGCGAGACCGATCGAGCACGGGCACGCGTGCGCGAGCATCAATCGGACCTCTCGCACGTGACCGGCGACCGCTGATTATGATATGGAAGAGGCGATCAAACACGTCCAATTCCACCTTTTGCCCTTCCCCTTGACTGACCATCATGGCCGCACCAACGGGGCCCACGGCATCCTCTTCGGCCGCTGCCGTGCCGCGCCGGTTCCAGACGCTACCCCCCCGCTCCGAGTATCGCTTCGAGCTGGCCGAGCAAGGCGAGAGGCTTTCCATCCGCCTCGTCCCGCGGTCCGGCGCCGCAGAGATCTTCGGCGCTGAGATGGTGCCCGCTGAGGAGCGGTGGTATGCTTTCGCCGAGGAGACCAAGGCGGCGGTGTGTAGTTGGGATGGAGCTGAGATCGAGATGAGTATTGCAGACGGTTCTCAGTACTGGATGGATGGACGGACGGACGGATGGTCGATCGGCCGCCGGTCGTCGGTCGGATGAGGAGGGAGAGGGCGGAGCTCGGCAGGCCGACTGGTCGTCATCCTCGTTTCTATCGCTCTGCTGTCTATACTCGATCATAAGAGAGACTGGATCGTCCTGAATTAAGCGAGCGAACGAAGGAGTCGTGATAACTGGCCACCTGGCAGGCTAGTCCTCGGACAGCTCGGCTTGCTTATGGAACAGCACCTTCTTACCTCTCCTTCTCCTGCTTTCTTGGTCTCGTTGCGCCTCCTTCTCCCAGCACATTGCAGGAACCGCCTCGACGGAATACCTCGCCGACGAGCCCTCTCCCATCTTCACTGCCTATGCCAACCTCCACCTCCACCTTGAGCGCCTACGCCTCCTAGCGCGAAACCACCTCCGCTCCCATCCCGACTATCCGCCCTCGACCGCTCCACCGCCTCTTGCTCACTCGGGAGCGCAAAACAACACTCAGGTTGAATGGGGCTCGCTCAAATCTGAAGCAGCCTCTCGACATGGCGTATCAGCGGAGAGCTACGGACCGCGTGTCCTCGTCCTCGGCCCGGAGGGGAGCGGCAAGACGAGCTTGGTGAAGCTGTTGGCAAACTATGCGCTCAAGAGTCCTGCCGTGGGCAGGGTCGTCGAGCCAACAGTAACAGCGGCCGGCACTGCGGTCAGTGACACTGCTGTGAAGGGGCGAGGAGAGGGAGACGAGGAGGAAGAGGATGGTAAGAAGGAGAACACGGAGGCAGAGAAGGAGAGGCTGGCGAGGGAGGAGGCGATGGGGTGGAGTCCCGTTATCGTCAATCTTGATCCTGGAGAGGTGAGCGAGTGGTTGATATCATGAGCTCGTTCAGTCGTTCCGATCTGCGGGATCAGTTTTCTCATAGCTATCCCTCCCTCGTTCTTTCCCAGGGCTTCCCACCGATCCCACAAACCTTTACCCTGCTCCCACTCTCTCCATTCCCCACGAACGGCATCCCAACCTCAGTCCCTTCCCTCTCCTTTGGCACGACACCCACCACTGGCGCCATCGTCCCCACTCCCAACGCGGCTCCGCACGTTGTTCCACTCACCTACTGGCTCGGAAGGGAGACTGTGAGGGACAATGAGAGGCTGACCGAGAGGGTTGTCGTCAGTGCCGCCAAAGGGACCGAAGAGAGGTTGGCAAAGGATGGGAGAGGTGCGTGGGTGGTTTTTTTTGGAAGCAATTGTACGGCCTTCATTTCTCTTCTGCACGGGTCGTTGAAACTTGGCTCGCATTCTCGTCCTCTTCCTTTCCTCTCCCACAGCCCGCGTTTCAGGGCTCCTAATCGACACGGCAGGGATAACCTCAGCGGACTCTCGAAGCAGATATGCTTTCATCCAGCACATCGTGCGCGCCTTCTCCGTCGATCTCATCCTCGTCCTCGGTCACGAGAAGCTTCATATCGAGATGAACAGGCTCTTCGGAGGTGGTGCGGGGGGCGGAACCAACGCTTCTGCTGCTGGAGATGGGGCGAACAAGGAGCCAAGAATCTCGGTGTTGAAGTTACCCAAGTCGGGAGGGGTGAGTAGAAGTACGGCGACACGCCGCGACACAGAGTTTGTTCTTCCTTGAGCCCGATTGACATTCGTACCTTTTTCGCAGGTTGTCGAAGTTGACGAAATGTACCGAGAGCGACTGCGCTCAGCCCAGATCCGCTCTTACTTCTACGGCGGCCTCCCTCTACCTTCGTCGTCGTCTACTGCCTCCGATGGCTCCTCGGCCCCGCCCCTCCTACCGGGCCACGCGGACCCTGTGGGCGGGCTACCCCCCTTATCCCCTCACTCCACCCAGGTGGGCTTCGAAGCCCTAGCCGTCTACAGAGTCGGACAAGAAAGCATGGCGCCCTCGTCGGCACTCCCCATCGGAGCGAGTCGGACCGTCACAGAGACGCAGCTCGTCCGCCTCGATCCCGCGAACAGCCAAGCAGATCAGGCGGCTCTCTTGCATTCCGTCCTCGCCCTCGTCCAGGTCGATTTGGAAAAGGGTGCCAAAGCGGCGAGGGGGGAGGAGGAGGTGGGGGACGAGGTGTTGGATAGACCCGTATATGGGTTCATTCATGTGTGAGTTGTGCTGATGCATCTTTCGTCTCGTCTCGTTTCGTCCACCTCCTGTTATCTCATTTGCATTCGCGTATGTCATCCCACACCATCCGATCACTGCAGAGCAAACATCGACGCGGTCAAGAAAAAATTCACTATCCTCTCTCCCTTCCCCGGCCGATTGCCCAGTCGGGTGGCCCTTCTCGGCGGCCTGGATTGGCAAGATGCATGATGTCTTTGCCTCTGACGGAAGTGTGGAGAGCAGGGAGCGGAATAGGCGAGGACATGTATTTAGAGAAGATGCAAGTCAGTGTCCTCTTTGGCCCTCGATGTGAGCAGCGAAGGCCTTGCTGAGTACAGAATGATCGTATCGATCACGTGCACGCCGCCGCCGTCCGACTCCACGCTCCTCGGCGTCATGCGAGGTCCCTCTCTGTCGCTAGATACCATCTACAACCGCCGTCATGCGAGGTCTTCCCGTCGCTTTCGCCGCCAGTCTTGGCCTTGCCGCTCTCTTGCCAGGCTCGCTCGCGGAGTCCGACACCGCATCGGTCTACATCTATCCCACCAGCCGCGCGAGTGCGGGCGTGCCTCGACAAGCCTCCAGCAGCCGACCCATCGCCGTCTCGCCCGCGCAGGCGAATCGCGCCTTGTCCCACCGCCTCAACGTCCCCGGGGAGTACTTCTTTGCTCCGGATAGTGGGTCTCAAGGCCAAGGCTCCTGGGACTGGCTCCAGGGGCTTAGACAGGAGGAGGATGGTGGCCGCGATGGCCAGCAATCGGGACAGCGCGAGGACTTGTTCCGGGACGACGATGCTCGACTGGTGTTCATGATCCATGGCAACGATCACCCAGAGGACTTTGTGCCCTCAAACGATCATCTGTCTAGCCGTCCCACTCTCTCCATCTCTCGTCCTCCTTCATCCGACTCGTTTGACGCCCTCCTCCACTCGTACGGCAGCCGCCTGCATTCTTTGTTCGGCTTTGACTCCCACGCTCACGCTCACGGCGGATGGGGTTGGCGCTGGGCGGAAAAGCTCGCGCAGGGACTAGAGGCGGTAGAGGCGGAAGTGGGACAGACGATTCAGTGGATTGAGTCCAAGGTTGCTTCCCAAAAGCAACAGCAGAGTAACTCGTTCAAGCCCCTCCTTGACATCTTCGATCTCTCTCCTTCGACTGCCTCTTCCCGCTTCCGTAACGAGCTCCAGTCCCTGTCCGAATTCTTTGACTCGATCACCACGCACGGACAGGGCTCCTCTGCCTCTTCGGTCAGTGTGGAACAAGCTCCTCAATACCAGGCTCTGCGTTTCCAAGGCCTTGGCGAAATCGAGAAAACGTACGGAAGGAATAGCGAGCAGTACCGCGCCGCCTCTCAAGCGCTCAAGGGCATGCTCGAGGTGAGCTTTGTCAGACTTGCCTTTTGTCAAGTGCGAGTCGGCGTGCCGTCCTTACGTTTGTCCTCGTCCGTCTATTATCCTTTCAGGCCACGATCACCACCTTCAAAGGCACGTGCGCATCGTCACATCGCAAGCCCAAGGTCGTCTTGATCGTCACACCCTCCTCCTCCCTCCTTCGATCCGAGCGCGACCGGACGCGGTTGTCGAAGCGCGTCGAGTCCTTCTCCCGCCCGCACTCCTCGTACGAGGAGGACCTCCTGGCGCCCTTCTCCACCAAGCCCAAATCCAAGCAGGTGCCCGCATCCGGCAGTATCGGTTACGACGGCGGAGCGTGCTTCGCCTCCGCCTCGGACCTCACGCAAGCAACTGGAAACTGCTCCGGCAGGGGGGAGCCAGAGGAGGTCAGGAGGGGCGGGAAGATTTGCTGGAAGTGCAAGTGCGGCGTCACCACTGCAAACGGCGGCAAGCTGACGACGAGATGGGTAAGTGATGATTCTCTGTTTACTTCCCGCATATTTTAAGATGTATCCTTGGGTGTCATATGGATTCGTCGATCCGGCGCTTATTGTTCTTTTCTATCCCCGGCTTTCTGTGTGCCCATGTAGTCCGGTGCCGCTTGCGAGAAGCAGGATATCAGCGCGTGAGTATCACACTTCTTGGTCTATTGCTTTTGAGACCGTCAGCGCATATCGTTGTTAATGCTGAGTTACTTCTCTTTTCTCCCGTGGTCTCTCTTCATTTCTCTCCCCTTTGCCCCTCATCCCCTTTCTCTCCAATTCCTTTCTTGCCTCGACAAAAGCGATTTCACCCTTCTTGCCGGCTCAGCCATCGGCCTCCTGGCTATCACGATTGGCAGCGTCGCCTTCCTCTGGGCCGCTGGCGAGCAGGAGTTGCCTTCTACTCTCACCGGCGGTGCCATCGTCAGCAAGACGTGAGACCGGGCTCGAGCGTTAAACCAATTTAGTCAATACAGAGAGAGGCGGAAAGGGGCAGAGAGTGGTTTGACTGTTTGATTAGACGAGGCCAGGTGCATCTGTCAGATGTGGCGATGTGAATTGAACGCTTTAGTTCCCGAAGGGGTATCCAGGATCATCTCACTTTACCACTTGTCCGCTTTTTGGGAAATGACTCTTCCAATCACGCTGTCGTACTCCCGGCGTGAATGATTCGCGGCGCGCGCGTACTGAAGTCGTCGCAGCAGCCAGAGAGACTCGGGGCTCCTTGCTCTCCACCTGGCTGGCCTCGCCTTGCCGCACGCCCAGACGCATCTGCAGATTTCCCTCAGGTTAAATTGATAGGTCGACTCGTCGCCAGACGAAACCTGCGACGGAATGCAGATCGGATGAAGGTTCTGTCCAGAGACGGTGAGCACTGCCGCTGCTGCTGCAGTCGCGGACGGACCCAGGGATTCCATGATGATTGAACGATGGCTCGCGTCTGCAGCTATCGGCTGGAACCGTTCGACTCTAAGCGCTGGATCCTGCGGAAATAGAGCAAGGGGGGGTCGTCGGAGGAGGAGGGGGGCCGGCGACGAGGAGGTCCGCAGATAGAGTCACTGCCAAGTTCCAACTTCATGCCAGCTCCTCTCGAGGACTTTGCCGCTCGCGAAATAGGGCGGCTCGGCCAGAAATGCACAGAGCGTGTCGAGCATTGTCGCGACAACCGACCTGGTCGCATTACATACGTATGAGGCAGACACATCGGCAAGTCGACACAGCACCTCGATGGACCGCAGCTCGAGATCTATCTCTTTCCTCCTTCTCCTTCCTCTTCTTCCTCATCCGCAACATCATCGTCGATCTGGAACAGCTCTGCCCCATGTCCCGCTCCTCGTCCCCGACCGCTCTCTTCGTCTTTCGACGGCCCTGCTGTTGTCGTCCGAGCAGGGGCGTCCGCAGAATCCGTCAAAGGATGAGGGAGCGAAGTTGAAGACGACGGTGGGAAAATCGCTGACGATGAAGAAGAGGTCAAACGGACATCGTTTCCGAAGGAAGGGGAAAATGGGCCCTCGTCTTCCTGATCCTCCTCGTCCCCCATCAATATCCTCCGCTCCCCGCCCTCAGCGTCTGAATCGGCCTGCCACACCCCGCCGAACCGTACCGCTCGTCCTCCGCCCTTCTTTTTATCCGAGCCGCCTGCAGACGCGGAAGCGCCCGTTGACGCCGCCGTGCCCGCACTTCGCATCGTCGGCGCCGAAGCTGATGCTGCTGTGGAAAGTCTGGCGGCCTTGGAAGTCCGGGAAGGCTGCTCGTTTTCCTCTCCGAACACGAACCCATCATCGTCGTCCACGGCGAACGCATCAAAATCCCTTCCCACTGGTCCTCTTCCACCTGCTCCTGCGTTGCCCCAACTAGAACCCCCATCGGCACCTCCGGCGGCGTCGTAGGCCTCTCCCTCCTCCGCCTCGTCCAAAAGATCATCGTAATAATCGTCGTCCTCCGGTCGCAAAGGCCTGTAGAGCCGTTCAATCTCTCGGCGTTGGCGGTAGCGAGACTCCAGGTGATAGGCAAGGAAGAGGCCGATAGAGGAGCCGAGAAGGTTGGCCAGGACGTCGCCCCACTGAAAGGTCTTGTACTATATGCATGTGAACAAACAGAGCAAGAGAGCGCATGCCGCCGAACAAGGGAGAAAAGCATGAGTTGGGTGATGACAGCAAACGGGGAGGACAAGGGAGAAAAGGTGACGAGGCGCTCACGGGAAGCCAGCTTTGAACGACCTCGCTGATAAACCCTCCAACGAAGAAGCACACAAAGGCGGTAAAGATGAGACCTGCACGGCGCCATACCCATATTCGCCTTGCGGACTGTTTGCAGGACGGGGCGTGGTGGAAGAAGACGATAACGGAAAGTTGTTGGCGAAGGTGAGCGATGTGAGATTGAAAAAGACTGTCGGAATGCAGACAGGCATACGCCAATCGTAAGACGCACCTCTTCTACGTCAAATATAAAGTAGAACACCCCGGTGGCCTAGAGTGCGTCACGGTCGGAGGTTAGCGCAGATACGATCAAAAACACCCGGAGTCAGCTCGTTCCCCATAGTGAACAGACATGGACATGAGCACCGTACCACCAAGCCAAAAAGAACCAAAGACGCACCAATCCAAAGCAAAGAAAATGCAGCATCTTATCGTTGATGTAGAGAGAGGAGGCCAACGTTGGGTGGAACCTAGCCATGAGAGAGAGCAGGAACAAGTCAAATCAGGGCGGTCGCATGGGTGCTGAATACCATGGCAAAAATAGGACAGGATCATCCTGCTCGTTCCGCCCATCTTCTACCTCTGCTCTAGCTACCGTCCATAATTCCCCAGAGACTCACCCAAGCAAGCCCAGCACTATCATAACGACGACGGCGATGACGACGAAAGCGGGTCGAATCCTGAGCGGGAAGTGATGATCGCGGGTGATCTTCGGGGCGTAGGAGCGCATGAGGAGTCCTCGTAGCTTTCGCGGGGAGCGCAACGTGCGCAGAGCGGACTCAAGGTGCTCCCGTGGGCTCCGCGAGGAGGCGGTGGGCAGTTGGGGTGGCATGGTAGACGTCTCTCAGGCCAAGGAAAGGGACCCGGGGACGATGTATGTCGCCTGCTCGAGTGCAAGTCGTCGACGATGCCGTCCTGCCCGCCGGCGCTGCTTGAGGACGAGAAGATCGACCACACGTTCATCTCCACCGTCGTCATCGCAAGGGTCGCGGCCATTGGCGGCCTTAAGCGGCCCCACTCCCCACAGTCGTCCACCGGGTCGGGTACGAGGGCATGCCGGGGCCGAGCGGGGGAGGACCCGGGGAGAGCCGCACGGGGTTGTTCGTCGATGGACAGACGAGGAGGTCGGTCGACGTCGACACCACTGCCGTCTGTCCACATCCTCATTCTCGCTCTTGTAGAGCCAGCACCGCTGAGTGGATCACTTTTTCGACAAAGCGTCTCGCCTTGCGCCCCCGATCCTTTTGGTCGCGCCGTCCTGTTCGGATCTCTTCAGCACGCGCGCCATCGTCCCTCACCCGTCACGGATCACCACCCAAGCCCCTTTCGCAGACGTACCAAGTCTCTCTTCATTTCTGTCGCACCAATATGGTCGTTCCGCTGGTCGCTCTCGCCCGTTCCTCGGCTTCGTTCAGATCTACTTTGATTCGGCCCACCGCGGCGATCGCGCCCGCCCTGCTTTCTGTCTCTGCTTCTTCAGCGTCGTCGCGATCGAGGCCTGGCCGGCTGGGTGCACCGAGCCCGCAGAGCATGTCATACGCCCAAGCCCCCTTTTCCTCCGCTTCGCGAGCTTCATCCCCCGCCGCCTCGCCCAGGCTTTTCCTGACGCCTCCCACAGCGGCAGAGGAAGCGGCCGATTTCCGCAAGGCGTGCGAGGAGGTGCAAGCGTGGTGGGACTCGCCCCGATTCAAGGGCATCAAGCGGCCGTATCCCCCTTCTGCCGTCGTGTCCAAGCGCGGGTCATTTCCTGTGACACCCCTTCCCTCCTCTCTCACGGCCGATAAGCTGTTCGAGCTTTTCTCTCGCAGGGCAAAAGAGGGCTTGCCCACACACACTATGGGCGCCATCGACCCGGTCCAGCAAAGCCAGATGGCATACCACCAGGATGTGGTCTACGTTTCCGGCTGGGCCTGCTCCAGCGTCCTTACAACGGCCATGAACGAGGTGGGCCCGGACCTGGCGGACTACCCTTACACTACTGTGCCCAACCAGGTGCAGAGGCTGTTCAAGGCTCAGCAGATGCACGACAAGAAGCACTACGACGAACGGTGGAACATGACGCAAGAGCAGAGGGAGAAGACGCCGTACGTGGACTACATCAAGCCGATTATTGCCGACGCCGACACTGGGTGAGTCCGGCGATGGAAGGGCCCCGACTTGGACATGGGGCGCGCCCCAGACTGACCTGTTCGATTGGATTATTTAGACACGGTGGCATTTCAACTGTCATGAAGCTTGCTAAACTGTTTGCAGAATGCGTGAGCACCCTCGCTCTGTGCCTTCGTTACCCTCCTGTTCACCCTCCCTTGTCTTTTCCGGGTCTTTCCATAGGGCGCCTCTGGCATCCACATGGAGGACCAGCTGCACGGTGGGAAGAAGTGTGGTCATCAGGCTGGCAAGGTACTCGTCCCGACGTCGGAGCATGTCAACCGTCTCATCGCCACCCGTCTCCAGTGGGACATCATGGGCGCTTCCAACCTCCTCATAGCGCGCACCGACTCGGAAAGCGCCAAGCTCATCAGCTCGAACGTAGATGTCAACGATCATGAGTTCATCCTCGGTATCCAGGACACCGGGAAGGAGCCGCTTGCGGACGCGATTGCGAGGGCGGAGAGGGAAGGGAAGGTGGGCTTTGAGGTGGACGCAGTGGAGAAGGAATGGATGGACAGCGTCAATTTGGTCACGTTCGACCAGGGTGAGTGGCGATGCACCTCGTTCTTTCCTGCTTCCGATGCATTGAACAGACATCTCTGGTTCTGGGTCCACATCACTGACACACCGTCTTCCGTTTCAACTCTCATCGACGCCCGACATAGCTGTCACCAACGCTAACGCCTCCAACATGGCAGGATTGGAGAAGTATCGATCTCTCGCCAAGGGCAAGTCCAATTTCGAGGCTCGTCAAATCGCCAAGCAGATCTTCGGCAAGGACGTACAGTGGGATTGGGACGGTGAGACTTGCAGATGTCTTTTTTTCTCTTCTATGGAGGTGTAGTGTGTTTTATGCCATTATGCACTTATGTGTGTTCATTTTCACGTTTCCGCTACACAGCTCCCCGCACCAAGGAAGGCTACTTCCACTTCCAAGGTGGCGTCCCAGCTGCGACGAAACGAGTAAAGCTGTTCGCACCCTACGCTGACATGCTCTGGCTCGAGACGAAGAAGCCGGACCTAAAGCAAGCTCAAGGCTTTGCTGCAGACATTCATCAGGACTTCCCCGGAAAGTGAGTGCTATTACACGGATCGTCCTAGAATGTTTTTCGATTTTGGGGAAGGATGGAAGGGGGGAGATTAGAGGCACCTGCAATGACTGCAGCGAATTCGGCTTGACGCGGGGCCTCTGGCATATCATCCCATCTCGCCCCGTAGGTGGCTCGTCTACAACCTCAGCCCGAGCTTCAACTGGAGCGGCCATGGTTTCTCCGGTGAGTAAGACTGTCGACGACTGGTCCATGAGGAGATTTCAAGGTTCCGCACCCGTCGTCTCAATGCTGATGCCTCTTCGCCTTGTCCCACCACTCCTTCCCCCATTTCGAAATGCAGCCGCCGACCTGAAGAACTTCGTCTGGGACCTCGGAAAGTCCGGCTTCGTGTTCCAGCTTATCTCCCTCGCCGGTCTGCACAGCACCGCTACCGTCACGGGTGCGTACGAACAATTCCATCATTGCTGCTCTTTCCACAACAAGCGTGCTCACACGGCTTAACTGGCATTCGTTGAATGGCCCCTGTCTCGTGTGATGGTCTCATATCTTGCTTGGGACACCAGCCGAACTCGCTTCTCGTTTCAAGACGGATGGGATGTTGGCTTACGTCGAGCTCATCCAGCGCAAGGAGAAGGAGCTTGGATGCGACGTGCTCACGCATCAGAAATGGTAAGTCGCTTCACGTCACTCCTCCCATTTGCGTTGGGACGAGCGTCACTGGCGTCCAATAGCGTGGTACAATGATGGCTTGGCGCTGAGGCTTGTTCATCTTCTCGTACTGCTGTTTGCACGCGATGGAAAGGTCTGGCGCGGCTTATGTCGACAGGGTAAGTGCTCTGGAGAGAAGTCTAGGGTGACCAGTTTTAGAAGAATGCTCATCTCTTTCTACGCCTCCGAATTCTCTATGTGCCTTCTCACAGTTGCTCCAAAGTGCGTTAACGCACTGTTTTCTCGCTCATTCCCCCCTCAGGTTCTTGGCCTTTCGTTCACCACTGACTGCGCCATATCCTTTCCCTTTCCTTTAGCCGTATCCTCTGGCAGCTCCTCAACCGCCGCCATGGGATCCGATTCCACGGAGAAGTCGTTCTGAGGCCCTGTCCGTAAAGCTTCACCCTCATCGCCGATATGCTGACAGCAAGACAAGATTGACAGATAGAAGTAGCTGCCTGGACGTACCGATGCACTAGGTTATTGCGCTAGAGTGTGAGGTAACCCGAATAGAGGGTAGCTCTTGGGGGGAGGATGATCAATGATAAGTTTAGGGCTGCCAATCAAGGGAAGCAATGGACTCGGGCGCAGAGGCGATGAAAGGTGGGCGACGCGCCATGAGGTGTTGTGTAAGCGATGTACATCACCCCACATCACGTGTACAAGGCACGTGATCTGATCGATGATCCGTCCCACATCCTTTCTAAGCCTATCATGCGTCTCGTCGTCATCTGGCTTGTCGAGGTTGAGGTCAGCCTTCCATCGATCTCACATACCATTGGAACAGCTGCAGGGAAGGCAGGTTATCCAACACCTCCACGGTAACGATTTATCTCTCAAGATGTTCTCGCGCGGCAGCTGGACGCCCGAGGAACTACCTGACTTGTCTGGCAAAGTGCGCTCGTGCTCCTTCCAGAAAACCGGGCCCCACACGAACCGGTTCGGCGCTCACGCATGACTTCCAACGCTTTCAGGTGGCCATTGTCACTGGAGGCAACAGCGGTGAGCGAGACAGTGAGCCACGTGAGCTGGACGAGAGATATCGATCCATTTACCCTTCGAACTTTTCAGGCATTGGAGTCGAGACTTGCTTCCAGCTACTTCTTCACGGAGCGAAGGTGTATATGGCTTCTCGATCGGTGAGCAACGTGAACTTACGACGAAGAACATGGGGTGGGGAAGGATTGCAGATGACGTGTTTTCTTTTATTTCTCGTATTGCTTTCAGGAGTCGAAGGCCGTTGAATCCATGAAATCCATGCGAATTCGCCTTTCTGCGATCACCAAGAAGCAAGATCTGCCCGCTCCTGGAGAGATCGAGTACCTTCATACGGACCTGGCTAGCATCAGGGGAGCGACCGAAGCGGCGCAAGAGTTTATTAAAAGGGAGAAGAGGCTGGACATTTTCATCGCTAACGCGGGACAGTTTTTCGCCGAGTACGGAGAGTCAGAGGATGGGGTTGAAAGAACGATGTGAGTGCGAATTAGCTCTCCCTCACTAGATCATCTCTTCGAGTAGAACAGTCGTTAAAAGGCTCGGTACTGATTTGAAGGAGAGATTTGCGCCGGTCTCTTCCTTCCGTCCGACCCACAGCGCGACCGCCCACTTCGGCCACGCGGCCATGCTTTCCGACCTCCTTCCGCTTCTGTCCAAAACCTCCAAACTCGCCCCGCCCACGCCCACGTCAGCGCCCAACTCTGCGCGCATTGTCATTGTTGCTTCGAATGCTTACTGGATGTTGAACCTGCCTGGAGCACTGCCGGTCAACTTTGGACTCTTGGAAAGGATCAACAATCCTAGGAGGTCTGGCTCAGGGATGTACGCTCAAGCTAAAGTGAGAGGCATCTATTTGAGCTTGGTTTCAAAAAAACGTCGGCCTATGCTAATGACTTTGAATCCATCCCATTGTCCGACCAATGTCACATGACATGCAGCTCGCAAACATCCTCTTTGCATCTCGCCTCTCCCGCCTCATCCAAACCCTCGACCCCTCCCATAACATCAGTGTTCTCTCCCTCCACCCTGGCTCCATTAATACGAGGGTGGTCCAGGGCATGTGGTTTGTGAAATTGGCCTTGAGCATCCCTGGCGCGTCTTGGCTATGGGACAGGCTAATGAACGATGAGAGGAATGGGAGTTGGAACACTCTCTATGCTGCCGGGAGCCGCGAGATCGATGAAAAGGAGTTGGGGTGAGTAATAGATCTTTGTACATTGGCCGGAAATTCTCAGCACGTCATCCCTTCCTCACATTCCCGTACAATTCTTCCCTTCGTTTCCCTCCCTATTCAGTGGTCTGCATCTGGTACCCGTGGGCCGTATCGCGCAGCCGATTGGCCCGTACGTTCGAGACCCCGTTTGTGCAGAGATGCTCTGGAGGACAACCATCCAGGTCCTGCATGCCCGCGGCGCAGCAAGTAATGTCAGCGAGGACGGAAGCCTGAACTTAGATTGATTCGTGCCATGGCTGCGATGTACAAGACTCCGGATGGTCGTTGAGACCCAGACCCGAATCAATGGGTATATCCTGCGGGCTGGTTGTCCACCGGCGACATTCGAGCTGTCCAGTCCCACCATCAGGCTTTCCACCTACACCCGTCCCTTCTCACAATCTCCCACCTGACCCAACCGACTGCAGCCGTCGCGGCCGTTAGCAAGATGCCAGTCGTGAGAATCGCTCTCAAAAAGCCGTCAGGGTCGCCCATTGCTTTCCGACCGCCACGGATGAGCATACCCGTTAGCGGAGTGCCTGTTAGTGTGCCTATCCCACGTAACATGTATAAGAAGCCGTTGATAGAAGCGAAGTGCGCCTGAATGGAAAGAAGGAGAAGCGGCGCGTTTTTCAGCAGGACAGGTCCAGCTGTGAGACGACGACGAGTTGCCGCCCACTCACCACGCCGAAGAGCTCAACCAGGACCGTGGGGAACAAGGATACATAAACTAGGGGAAAAGTAGAAATAAAAATACCCGCATAAGAGTGGCGTCGAGAAACGGGCCCGAACAAACGTCCAGACTCACCTCCCGCAGTCACGCCGTACAAAATCACAAAGCTGATGAACAGCCCTCGCTCGGCTGCTGCACTTTGTGCCACGCTTCCAGGAGCCCACAATGCGAGGACGGCCACTGCGCTGAGCAGTGTGCATACGGCCAAGGTGTTGATCCGGCCGTATCTATCGGCCACCCATCCTAGGGCGATCTTCCCTATGAGCACCGTGTGCACCGTATCAGATGAGCAAAAATGGAAAGTCGAGGTAAATGAGCTGGAAGAAGAAGTGGGCGCTTACCGCCGGCACTCAGACCGTTGCTGAGACCAATCAGACCAGCGCCTGTGCTTGCGTTCATGCCTAACCGTCGGGCGTAGGATGAGATGAAATATATCCTGGATTCCCGTGTGGAGCATAAAAATGTCATATCTTCAGCGTCTTCTTTCTCTGACAGACAAGCAGGCCAGAGCCACATCCCCCTCGTTCTAGGCCGGATGCACGGCTTGACATACGGCATGTAGTACGCTGCTGCTTGTAGTATGGCCGCAATGGACTATCGATCGAAAAATTTGAGTTCACACATTCGTCAGGCCGCCTAGAAGAAGCGTTACCAAGCTCTTCTGCTCACCTTCGCCATGAACAACCTCCCCTTTGCCACCCTCCAGTCTACCGGCAGAAAAGCGCTTCTCGTCCCTCGTCCGCTGGCCTGCCGTGCTCTCAGAGCCTCCGGGCTCCAACGCAAGACATTGGCCGCACAGCCGAGTAGAACAAGGCCCACGCAACCTAAGATGCGAAGAGCGTTCCTGAAACCGTAGCGAGATATCAGCGTGCGAGTGACCGGTGCCCAGACGAGCCCACCGATTCCCGTGCCTGTGGGTGAATAAATGTGCGGCGTTCACGGGGCGGGTCAGCATCTGGAGGCCTCGGTTGGAGAGAGGACCAATCGACGAAGACGAACACACCACTGAGAACGATCCCCATCGCCAGACCCCTTCGCTTGTCATACCACCCTGGACAGCAAGTAACGGCGGGGATGTAGGACAAGCACGTCCCGATGCCGACCAGAACACCTTGGGTCAAGCTTGGAGATGGAGAGGCGCTCTCCGAATGAGCATAAATCGACGAGCACTTGATTTGCACCCATTCGCTCCAGCTCACTAGAATTGCCAAAGCTCGCTCGCCCAACTCGCGCACAGCATGCCTGCTGCAAACAAAACGCTTCCGCATGCCGTCACCTTGCCTGGTCCGTAGAGCGCCGTCCATGCGGACGCCCAGGGTGCTCCAAGCGTCATGAGCGATACCGCCAGAGTTCCCTGCATAAAACGGGATAGGGGCACCATGCCCTCTTCGGCTCAGTTTGGGCAAACAATAGGTGCCCGTTTCAAACACAGATGCTGCTTTCTTCCTTGTCAGCTCACGATGAGGTCAATCTTTCCAGCGCTGACGCCCTCAAACGGCCCTCCGACGACCTCGTAGAGCTCCTGGAACACTCCGAAGGCGAAGTTTAGCCCACAGCCAGTAAAGGTGCACGCTGTTGCGGCGAGGAGGGCTAGCAGGGCTTGGCTGTAAGGGAAAGCGAAGTCGTACCCGACGATGGTGAAGGTTGGGTCGTCAGCTCAGCTTTCATTCGGGGAAATGGGCTTCGGTGACCGTGCTTGGAGTCGTACTCGGAGGGTGTGCTCCCAAAGAGGTCGCACTCACCGCCTCCTCGCCGCAAGCGTGAGCTCATGCTCGTCCTCTCCCCTCGATATCGGATTGCCTTCCTCTGTTCTCTCGCGCAGGTCAATGGCCTCCTCGCCCGAATCCCCAGCCCTCCTCAATGGCTGTGGGGATGCCGTCTCGAGAGTTGATCGTTCTTGCACCCCTGCGCCGGAGCCGTTCTCGTGCTCAGACTGGGTGGTGGACCTGCCAGACGCGTCCGCGTCCGAGTCAAGCCGTGGCGTTCTCACGAACTGAATGCCCGTCGTCATGGGTGAGTCGTATCTTATCTGCTCAGCCTTGGTAGATCCACTCAGCTTCCGTTCTCACTCGCGACTCGGAGCGTAGCGGGCGAATGGTCCAAGGCTAGGGTTACAAATGTCATGTTGGCTGCTGCGGCGCATACAGTTTTACACGTGCCAGCAAATGTGTTCGACGTAGGGTTACAGCCCGCCGAGTGGGTTCCTTCCACCATCAAACACGCCCCCGTCGTCCTCACACCAACGCGATTCGCACTCAAGATTCAAAATGGGCAAGCCTAGGGGATTGAACAGTGAGCAATGCGTTGCCCATTTTCCTACATTGTTGCACCTTTCCCAAGGTTGGAGCCTTGCTGACGGCTCCTGCTCCTTTCGTATTCGTCTCAAGCCGCCCGCAAGCTCCGGTCGGACCGCCGCGAGAACCGCTGGGTTGGTATCTTTTTCGTGAACTGCGGGAGAAGGGGGGGATGCGACGACGACGGATTGGATTGTAGCGCAGGGACGGGGAGCAGTCTGTGGGTGCTCGTGAGTAGGCGACAGAGTCTGATCTTCTTGAGTTCCCTTTTCCTTCTGTAGGCCGACAAGCAATACAAGAAGCGTGCTCTCGGCAACTTCTACAAGTCCTCCCCTACGGGTGGCTCCTCCCAGGCCAAGGGTATCGTCCTTGAGAAGGTGAGCCGACGTTGGATAGTCTCGCCCGGCCTCGGTCTACCAAAGTGTCTAGCTAGCGATCCTAATGCATTCTCACCTTGAATCTTTTTCTCACTGTCCATATTCGCCTAGGTCGGTGTCGAGGCCAAGCAGCCCAACTCGGCCATTCGTAAGTGTGTCCGTGTCCAGCTGATCAAGAACGGCAAGAAGGTCGCTGCCTTCGTCCCGAACGACGGTTGCTTGGTGAGTAGCCGTAAGATGGCGTTCGGTCGCAGCAGGCAGGCTTGCAGTTCTCGCTCGATTTGTCTTACTAACTGCCGCAATCTTCTCGTCCCTCTCAGAACTTCGTGGACGAGAACGACGAGGTCCTCATCTCTGGTTTCGGTCGCAAGGGCAAGGCCAAGGTCAGTTTCGCCGTGGTCCGGGGATTATCTGTTGCGTTGTGACTGACATCGAGGACTTTATCCTCCATCGTCCATTTAACACACCCCTCCCACATCCCTCACCGCCCGCCGTCATGACCGACTCCGTGTCAATCCACCTCGTCGCCACCGTCGCTTCTGTCCCTGGCGCAACTCGTTCATTCGCTATCGACAAACTTTACCCCTGACGCAACCGCCGCATTGATACTGGAAATGTCTGGACGGACGGATAATCGTGGACGGATAATCAGGGCGACATTCCTGGCGTCCGTTTCAAGGTGGTGAAGGTTTCGGGCGTTGGTTTGCTCGCTCTCTTCCGTGAAAAGAAGGAGAAGCCGCGTTCTTAGACGCACTCCCCTTCATCCCGTTGTGGATTACTCTCATGCCTCTCATGCCCGTCATCTTTTCCTCGCTTGCCTATTATGGCCCACTTTGTACCTGTGACATGTATGACCTGCTAGGCTGAGAGGACTGCTGATCACGTCGTCTCGCGTCGGGCGACCGACATGTGAGTGCGCGACACGACAGACAATCACCTCCCAGAACCTGCCAAACTCGAGCGATTCATCCTGACGCATGGGAGGAGGGCCTTTGCTGAAGGGCAACTGCGCAGCGAGCATCCGCGCCACATCCACCCGCCACATTCACAGTCAACACGAAGACCCTGAAGAGTGATAGAGTCGGGCCTAGCATGCACCATGTTGGTCATGGATGGGATGAAGATGGGCCGAACTGGAATCGGAGGGTCGGCGATCAGATAAATGACGTTTGTGGGAACAACCGTCAACGGCCGGTGTCATCCGCCAGAACACTTCATTCTGGCTCTTAGAAGTCACGCAATGTCCGAATGGCTATGTGCTTCAATGCTTTAGGTCTTGGTCCTTTTCCGGGGTGAGAGGACACTGCCCCGTACATCTGCAATGGCGAAGTAGCGGGGTTTACCTAGCTTTCATGTCACCTTGTCTGCAGCGGCATGAGAGAGCTCCCTTTCGGAGCATGCCCTCCTTGCGCATTCTTCCCCAACCAGTCCCTCTTCGACTTTTCCCAGTTGCCCTACGATGAGAACGGTCGATTTCCGTCGTCGTACGGGAAGAGAGGCGAGGCGGGCTGGAGGTCTATACGAGTGGGAGAGGGTTGGTCCGCGAAGTTGAGCTACGAGGACGCCGAGTGAGCATGCAGGAAGCAATTCTTGACCCTTCTTGCCAGCTGCCTGACAAGGGTCCCCGTCCGCTCAGCTGGAGCACGCTTCAAAGAACAGCTGGCTGGCAGTCCCTTCAATATCAGGCTCTCTTTCGGCCCACCCTCAGGGTCGCTCCTGGCAGGTCCGGAGAGCGATCGATATAAGTCGCTGCCGCCCTACTCCGAGGTGCCGAGTTCGCCATCGTTCCTCAGGCTGATGGAGGAGTGGACAGCAATCTCACTGTGTTACCATGATACAGCGGTGATTGGGTGAGAGAACAATTCGCTACGTCTGACTCTGACCGAGACGACAGCGAGTCCCAACAACCCGGATCACATCACACTTGTCCCCTCTTAGCTCTCTAGTATAGCTACAACGCAAACACTGAGCCGTTGCCGGTAACGCACATCCTACATCTCAAGGCCAGCGCCACCTACACCGTCCTTGTTCGCGCTCAATGTGAGATACGCATCTTCGGTGACCCAGGAGATAGGGTGGGCAGCCCTCAGATCAGCTTCCAGCTCGCGTTGGAGGAATTGTCGGCAAGGGCGGATCGGGGCCAAGATGCGACGGTTCATCGTCTATCCTCCACCCCGGCCTCATTGGAAAACATTGCGGTAGTGAAGCCTTTTGCCAGTGTCTGCGAGCTACAAGCCCAAGAAACAGTTTGCCAGTGCACTGAACGTCAAGGAGCGGCTCAGCAACTAACGCGAAACGACAGTCCGGCGGATACAGTTGTAGGGACAGTCTGTACCATGGAGATTGAGCCCGTGCAAATTCGGAAAGGACCACTGATGATCGTACCAGACGTCGTAGACGGTTGGTTCGCCGGATGGGGGCTCGGTGGGCGTGCTCAATGGAGGAAACAGGTGGGAAGAAGTTCTAGATGTATCCTTGTCGGACAACGTTCAAGTAAGTCAGCCAGTCTGCCTCTTGTGGGTGTCTTTGGGTCCAATGAAGCATCGCTTCTCACAGTCACGTCTCTCCACTCTCTGCCTTCATCTGAAGGGACTGCATGTCGCACTTGCCCGTTCCCCCGTCCGCCTCGCTCCAGGTCAAGTCCGCCCTCTTCCGATACAGATCAACCTTTGCCGTGGGCTCACCGGAGACCTTAAGCGGCTAGGATTGCATATCACCGTTAAGAACACGGGACTGCCATCGCATGAACGGAAGAAAGGAACGAAGTGTTCCTTTACCAGGCGTTTGCATGTCTTCATACCACTACGATCTCGTTCAACTCCAAGTCTAGGTACAGACTCAGACCGTGAGGACGCCAGCTTTGACTTTACGCATCTGGCGTCGGATGGCACTCTTCAGCGGGCGGTAGCGATCCCGCCATTTGCACCAGCTTCTCGGAATGACGGCGGCATCTCCCTTCCGCCTGTTGTACTCGTCCTGCACGGCGCTGGCGTCGAGGCGGAAGGGCCGATGATGCGAAAGGCTCTTCGTAGACAGCGGGAGGCTTGGGTTGTCATGCCAAGCGGTCGCACGTCTTGGTGAGCGCCGCCTCTTTTGTGCAGATGTCCGGCGTAAGGACGGTGTGTAGGGCTTATGTGAGAATGCTTTTAGGGGCTACGACCTTCGCCTTCCATGCTCTCGGCCGTCTCATCTATCGAGACTCTCTCTGAACATCTGTATGGCATCTCGCCCACATTGTCGGAGGAGGAAAGGCTGCGATGGGCTTTTAATCCGAAGAGGGTAATGGTTGTCGGGCACAGCAAGGGTGGCCAAGGAGCCTGGTATATGACAGGCAGGTTGAGCGACAAAGTGATGGGAGGTATGTGCTGTCGTCCATTCTGCGCCTGTGCATCAAATCTATTATTATGGGGAAGGCTTAGCTAACCTCAGGGCCCTATCGCGTTGCCCTCGACATCCAGGCGTCGTCGCTGCTAGATACATTAAAATTCAAGACTACGTTCCATACAACTGGCATTTGGATAGACATTATATCGATCCGTCTTTGACCGGAGTGAGTTCACATGCACACTCTCTCGTGTGCGCTACCTGATCCCTGTTGTTCGTCCGCTCACTTACTTCGACCAGGTTCTGATGAGCTCGCTTTCAATGTTCGACAATGACTTGCACGCGAGGTAAGATGAGCCCTCTCTAGGTCTAGGTTGGTAAGAAGCAGGTAAATCATAATGGTACTTTATTGCGTTCGCATGCACAGCAACCTCGCCGGCCTGCCCATCCTCGTCAAGTATGGGTCCGAGGATGACAACGTCCCAACATGGCACAGTCGCGACGTGAGGGCACCAGTCAATGCTTGGCAAGCTATCGTTTCAGCTGCAAGGTGTGTCCCAAACAATGAAGAGACTCGCTGACTAGAAGCTGAAAGCATCTTTTCATTGGGATCTTCAGCTTATCCGAGGTGCAATGGAAGGAACATTGGTGGGACGAGGTGTTGCTCGAGGATGACGTGCAGAACCTTCTGGATGCGCGCTGCTCAGGGACGCACAATCCAGGTTATCGCCTTCCCGACATCCCCGACGAGTACACGCTCATCGTAGCCAATCCGAGTGAATGTGAAGGTAAGGGTGGCATAAGGGTAGTCGAGGTTGACGTCCCGGGGAGGTGAGTGATTTTGTTTTGTGGACGTGGGATGCTCCGCTTTGGGACCGAGTCACGTTGTTGCACTGAACATTGTCATTATCCTACAGACTGTCTTCTGTTCAGGTTCGCCGTTGGGGATCATTTGAAGGAAGGCACATCATGGTGTTGACGCGGAATGTAAGGCGGCTCTCATTCGATTCTCGTCTCCTCGATGAAGCCTTCAAGGTAATCACCATCGATGGTATTCAAGCGAGCATCGGACAGCTGTCCACCTATCGCCAGGATGATGGCACGGTGTTACTCACGAGGGAAGGCAAGGTGTGGAAAGTGGGTAAGAGCGTTCAGGGACAAGAGTGTCTTTTAGATCTTAGGGTCAACTGCTCACCTTTGCTGCAATCATCAAACATGTAGCCCGTAACGACCTCCAATGATGCCGTGCCTGCGACCCGGCCTCTCGGTCCTGTCGGACGCTTCCTCTCCACGCCTGGGCCAATCCAGATCGTTCTCCCAACCGGCTCATCTGCTCAGCCGCTCTCGTCAGCTTTAATTGCGCAGTACGCCTCTATCGCGCAGAGGTTTGCTCTCGACTGTGTCCTCTATGGTCGCGTCGATAGTGAGGTGTTGTGGGACTGGGAAGTGCTGAGCACCTGGTCGAGTGGGTCCACGTCGAGCAGGAAAGCCCTAGAGCGCGGCAATTTGCTGGTGCTAGGAGGGCCTCACGAGAACGCCTTTGCTGAAAGGCTCCTGACTGAAGCGCCTAGCCCATGTAAGTGAAGACAAGGTACCGACAGCTTTATCCTTTTTATGTCATCTCATCTTTGTCATAGTCTCCTTCCCTGCTCGTGGTCACTTTTCCATACAAGGACGTACTTTTGATGCCCCTGGAACAGGTGCGTACGCTGGCAAGACTGGCGACACTGGTGTGTTATGTCGAAGCCTAACTTTTCTTGGTTCTCTGCTGCAGGTCTTTTATTCCTTCACCCTCATCCGACTACACAATCCTCGTTGGCTCTTGTTCTGAGCGGGACCGATGCAGCTGGACTTGAGCGAGCCGCATGCCTTTCACCCGTTCGCCTTTGCCAGAATGGGGTACGTCGTCTGCTTACAAACACGTCACGGTGATCAGCCTGTCTTCGGCTTCGAGCTGACTGGCGTTCTTTGCTGTTTTCCACGTGTACGCAGCCGTCATTAGCAGAGAGGCTGAGTGGAAAGGGGCGGGCGGGATATTGGCGGCTGGGTAAGTCGTCTTTGTCCCATTCGTTGCATCTATATGATTTCATGGAGCGACTCTCGGTCTTCCCGCTAATCGCGCATTTGCCTATAAAGGTGGTGGGGACGGCATTGGGAATACTCGTCGTCCATGTCGTATCTGTAGCGGGAGAGGGCAGAACGACATGTGCGAAAATGGAAATATCACGACCTTCACGTAACGTCACGATGGGATCTCGGCGTAGTGGCAACGGCCAGGTCAAAAGAGCATCATACAGAACCGAAAGACGACGACAGAAAGACTGATACATTATCTAACTTCATATAAAGCTCGTACATTAGACGCTCACGGAATCTTCAAGCAGTTCGAAAAACATGTCGTCTTCCTCCTCTTCACCTTCCTCCCATTCCTCGAACGAGAGCGGGGCAGGGGCTTCGATTATGGCGCCCGTGTTTGATGTTTGCTCATTGAGACCAGCCATGAGGCGAACCGGAGGGCGAGGCGGGATGAGATACCTGAGCGTATCGGGGACGGCACGCACGCCGCTGGAAAGAATGACCATGTCGATTGATCGATCGGAGGGGGAGAAAGGGGAGAACACGAGCGACACTCTTCGCACGAGGCACGTGGTATCGACCTCAGGCCTTGCCGAGCCCTCACGTCCTCCTTCCATCGAGCTCAAACCCAATCTTTCCAGCGGGACACGGTGGCTCGTCCTGCTCAGCATGAGCCTCACGTTGACGCAGTTGGCCCATACGAGGCCCAAGGAAGCCACTTTGGCCCTCCCCGGCGCCCCGCTGGCTTCGCTTGCCATTTGTCCGGAAAAGAAAGGGGATTGGACAGCGAACGCCATAGCGGGTGTGTGTTGAAGACTACGCGAGTACATAGTGTCGGTGCAGGAAGGTTCTCTGGCCGTCGAAGACAGTCCACCCGGACTGGGCGGCGCGGTGTGGAGCTTGGTTTCCCGCTCGAAGACGTCGGTGACTTGGTTGACGACGACGATTGCGAGGCCGATCGAGTCGCCCATGACCGCCAGGCGCTTGAGCCTGTCTCCCACGTCGCTCAGCACTCGAGAACGTTGGATCATGCTGGGCATGGAGCCCTCAAAGGTGGGTCTGAAAAGGGAGGCGAGGGAGTCGAGGATGACCAGGCGGATGGGAAGGCTACGGGGTTGGCTCGACGACGGCATGGACTGAGGGGCGTCAGGACCAGGGGCCTGGGTAGAGGCAGATGGGACGGCGAAACGGGAGATAGCGGCTGGAAGGTGGTAGAGCAAAATATGTTCCAACGTGTCCAGGTCGGCCACAGGTGTGACATGGACGTTCTGCAGTACTTCGTCAAGACCTCGTCGAACGTCAAGTGCATCTCGACCGTCCGTGTCTTCCATCCCCTCGCTTGCCATCCCGCCAAGGAATCGACGACGAACTTCATGTTCGGCAATCCCCATCAGCCGCCACACTTTCGCCCGCGCCACAGCCTCCCCTTCCGATGTCAAGAGGACGATGCCGCCGCGAAGGCGTCGAGGAGTGAATAAGGAAGAGTCCGCGCCGACGGCGGTACTACCGGGAGGGGACGAATCGACTGCCGGAGGCCCGAGTACGGTGTGAACGGCGAGTTGAAGCGAGATTTGGGTCTTTCCGGAAGCACTACATGATATAGATGGGGACGACAACGAGGGAGAGAGTGTTGAGCCCAACGCCCAAACGGAAGAGGTAAGATCCAACGGGGCGCACTCGCCTCTCTCCCACCAGCTCCGTCACTACTCCGGGCCTGATGCCGCCCCCAAGCAGCTCGTCCAAATCATGTTCTCCCGTGCCGAGAAGCCATTCTACCGAGTGCTCGAGCCTGGCTGCGAGGTCATCGTGTGACATGGAGAAGCATGGAGGAGGAGTGTGAGTGGTGAATGTGGCCTTGGAATGCGGGCGAAAACCAAAGCAGCCATGCGCATTCTGCGCGTCACTTTACGCGCCGCGCCGCGTCGGTTCAGCGACTCGCTGGCGAAGAGCTACAGCACACAACGTCATGTTGCGAAGAGTCTCAAGCTGCAAGAGCACGCAGATTGCAAGGTTGGGAAATGGCCATACAATCGACACACCTGCGCCTCTGAGTGCTTCTTGGCCGCTTCGACCGCGCGACAAAATCGGTAGCAGGAAACACGAGCTCAGGGATGCTTTCGGTGGAAGGAAGCCTTACATCTTGAATTACTTCGGGTATGGGTAAGGGGCATACAAGAAAAGACGGGTAACTGCTCCTACTAAGGACAAGAAAATGTGACGAGGTCGACGCGAGCGTCTTTCCAAAAAGCAACCAAAGGACGGACTCCTGGACTGTGATATCTACGGATATCGTGAAAAGCCAAGCCGGAGCGAGAGACAAAGGACAAGGAAGGAGACGCTCTTGTCTAACGGGGGAAGTTGAGGCTGGAACCCATCTGTGCATGGTGAAGGAAGAAAAAGAAAAAGGACGACGATCGGTTCGTTGGCGTCTCCCTGCACTTCCGCGGTGAGGTGCTTCTAGCAGCGAGTGCATACGACAGTTGGCCAAAGTTCACGTCAAGTTCATCCACTCACATTCTTACGCTGTTGTGCAAGCCAAGAGTTAGGTGCGGCGGCGGCCCCTCGTTGATGTTGCCCGCCGGCGGCCATCTGCATGTTGCGCAAGCCGAGGTCGTACCAGGCGGACATCACCAACTGCTGTTCCAAGCGATGGCGGGACTCTCCCTCGCGGTACGTGCGCTGAGAGTGAATGAAAGGGAGTATGAACAAAGCGATAAATTCATTCGGGGGTCAGTAGCCTTTCCACTTTTGTTTCGTGTTGTTGGAACAATAGAAAGGAGCGTCGGAATGCACGAAAAAAAAGGAGATAGAACAAAGAGGCTCACCTTTCGTCGGTCGAGCTCCTCCTTCAGCTGAGCTATCTGCGCCTTGAAGGACCGCTCTGCCTCTTCGAAGGCACCGCTGGAAGATGCGACGTTGTTGGTCTGAGCCTCTTTCAACATCTTTTAAAACCCGCCATGGGATGCCGAGTGATAAGCACGAAATGGGCACATTACAACGTCAGCTCGAACGGATACAGGTAGCGTTCGCCGAGGCACGCTTGCCCACAAGAAGAGCCGCTCACTCACCTCCTTTGCTTTCTCGAGCTTCTGCTGCTGTACTCTGTTTTCGTCTTGCAGCTGGGCCCTCTCCTCTTGCAAAGCGGCGATAAGCGACCTCGCCTCCTCCGGAATAGCTTTGCCGGCCAAAGACGCCCGGAGTTGTCTGTAATGTCGCACAAGAGGGGCGAGAGCGCACAGGGAAGGTAGGTACCGCATCGAAGAAGAAGACGTAAATTTAAGTGGCGATGAGTCCTAACCCAATGGACGATGAAACACGAGAACACGGTGGGAAGAGAAACATACCCCATATCCCTCTCCCTAGCCAACATCTTCTCCCGCTGAGTGAGCCCTTCGCTCTGCAGATCAATCTTCTCCATCAGCAGCTTGTTGACCTGGTCGAGCTGCATCCGGTTCTTGTCTTCCAGCACCCGGTTCTCCGAACGGAGCCTCTGGACGTCCCTCTCCAAATCGGCCTTCTCGGCGGATACGCTTTCGCGCAAGGACTGGAGAATCTCGAGCTGGTCCTTGTTCACCAAAGTCACTGTTACCGGAGAAGACGAGGCGCTCAAGTCAGTGTGGGTGCGATCGAGCGACGAGAATGTCTTCGAATGACATCAAAGACACAACAAGCGGCCAGTCCGCGAGAACGACTTACGATCCGACTTGGCCACCGTGAGCTCATTGGCCGTCCTTTCATGCTTGTTCTGCAGATCTGCGAGGTCCCGCTTCAGCCGGTCCACCTCATCGACGGTTTCGTTGAGGCGCTTGCGGAGAGCGAAGGCGGCTTCCGGTCTGCAAGAACAGAACGAAACAAGATGTGACCATGTCAGCCAGCCGTGGGTTGGACCCGCCATTATTTGGCCTGCGCTACCTTCTCTCGTCCGGCACTCACCCGTCAGCAAAGTTGGACTTTCCTGCCCGGATGGTCTCGAGCTCCGACTGGATCTTGAGCTTCTCCTGGTGCTCCTTGAGCCAGTCAGTCTCATACCTCGACTTCATCCTGTTCGCATCCTCCAAAAGGTTCTCCAGCACGAGTATCCTCGAGGCGTCCGCCTTGTTCGCCTTGGCGGCCTCGAGTTCGCGCGTGAGCTTGCGCACCTTGATCTTGAGGTCCGTCATCGTCGTGCCGTGGAGGGCGTCGTCGATCTCTCCGCCAATGTCCGCAGAATCCTCATCCTCATCTTCGTCTTCTTCGTCCATCTCTGTCGCCCCGTCGTCCACACCATACTCAGCTTCATCCCGTTTCGGCTTCCTCTTCGCCATCACAGCCGCTGGACCACCAAGCTCAAGCTCCTTGACGCGTTCCTCGTACAGCTCCACTGCCTCTGCCTCTTTCGTCCGCTCCTCTTCAGCAACACGCAGCTTCTCCCGCGTCTGGTCGAGCTCGTATCGCAATGTGTTCGAGTCGCGCGTTAGGTTCGAGCACTTCGTCTCCAACTCGGCGATCTGGTTCTTGTACGACTCCATCAGCGGCTTGAAGGCCGACACCTTGCGGTACTCGTCTTCCAATGAAGCGTTGCGGTCGACGAGCTCGGCGTTCTGCTCCTCCAGTTCCTACGAAAAAAGAGAAGCGAAGACGGATGCAGACGCTTTCAGTATGGATGCGAGAATTAAGGATCTTCGAAAGAGAGGGTGTGAAGTGGATGGAGCCCACCTTCAGCTGCCGGCGCACGTCCGCGGCCTCTTCCAGCTTCTTCTTGTACTTCTCCGCGACGTTGCCAGACTTTTTGTACTGGTCGGCCGCATGCTTGAGCTCATCGACGCGATCGTGGAGTTTCGTGTTCTCCTCCGTAAGTCGCCTGGCGTCGTCGGCCTGTCAACATGAGCGCACAGACGGGGGGGTGAGATGCCTCTGCGGGAAGACGACAAGAGTATGATTCACCACCCACCTTTCGCTGGAGCTCCTCGATCTTGCGACCTTGACGCTCCAAGTCCTGCTCCGCCAAACCCAAGCTGTCCTCGCTCTTTTGCCTGTACAGGCAGGCGAAGGGACAAACCCGCGCATTCAGCTCGACATAAGTCCAAACCCGCGAATCGGCCAGCTGAGCCGCTCGGGACGGTCAGCCCCGACACTCACAAGTCGGACCGCAATTTGTCCACCTCGGCCCTCAGCATCGAATCCGACTTGTCGTTCCGACCTGCCTCGACGTCACGGCGGAGCGAAGTGACTTGGGAGAGCGCATCGTCCCTCTCGGCTGTGATGTCATCCTAGGAGGCGGGGATCACGTCAAAGCATCGGTCAGTCAAATAGGAGGGCGGAAGGTTTTGACTGGTCGACGGAGAGGTGGGAGCAAGAGGAACTCACAAAACTGGTTTGCAGCTTGCGATGCTCCTCTAGCAACTGCTGGTACACCCCTTCCAACGTCTCCTTCTCTACGACCATCCGACTCCTATCGTATTGCGCTTGGTAGTACTCGTCATCCCTGCATGTACGGCAGTTATTGCGAACATTGGTCACATTCCCGGTGAGATTTTGACCGGAGGCCGCACGACAAGCAGAATAGGACTCACTCGATCATTCCTTCAGCCGACGGCTCCCTGGCCTCGTTCGACGCGCTGACTCTCAACATGACCTGAGGGCGAGGCGAAAGCGACCAAACAATAAAGACACCAGGACAAGCATCCATCAACGACTTTCCAGCGACCAAGCTTTTGTCGGAAAAGACCCGCCGGGCTTCACCTGTTCAATGGCCCTCATAAGGGCATGCTGATCCATCTCCTCCAAGCTTTGAATTTTCTGGATCGGCACCTCCTTCTTGTCGCTTTGAACGGCCAAGCACAGCGCGATACGGCACAATTTAAGACACTCGTCCTCATCATAGTCCTTGGCGATGGCCTGCAAATTCGGCACGTCTAGCGTGGAGGTGTTCGCCTGGAGGATCTCAACGTAGCTGGTGGTCGATCAGAACGACGGACGCGAGATTCACCAGGTCGAGCGAGGGATGAAGGAGTGTGCGAGCATACGAAGGAAGACAGAAGCTCAGCTCAGCTGTGGCCGTGAGGAAGAACGACGGGGCTATCTGAAAGTTGACCGGAAAGGATCGGGGAAAAGGAAAGGGGCGAGGCGAGAAGGAAAGGACGTACTAGTGCGTCAGGAGCTTGTATAGGCGTTTGAGGCGGTTGAACCGGTGGACCCAGGTATCCGCTGCCAGCGTCTCGGACGAGATTGGATTTTGAAAGGCTTGACCATCACTTGGTCACGAAAGAGGACGGGGACGCGGGAAGTGTACGGAAAAGAGGACAGACAGACAGTGAGCCGTCTGAGACGATCGAGGCGAGCCGAGCCGGGCGCCGCGACGGAGGGTGGAGTGCTTGCGATGCACACCACGCCGTTCTGCACTTACATGGTGCCAAGAACCTGAAACAGCGCCTGACCGTCGCAGAGGTCCCTCATGTCCTCCACCTTCCTCGTCGGCGCAAACGAAGCCACCCAGGCCGCCATCGCCTTGGATTCTTGTGCCGTGCTCATCGTGGTCGTCACCGAGGGCGTCGAGGGCGAGTTGGGGGCACAGCCGATGGTCGGGGCTAGGAGTCGATGTCGGGGTAGGTAGTGGCGAGGCCAGAGGGGACGCCTCGCATGAAGGACGGTGGAGGAAGAGAGAGTAGGGGTGAGGGTGGTGGTGGGGGAGAGAAGGGTCTTCCGGTCGTCGACCAGCGCGGTCGTCAATGATCGGATGCGCCGGCGGACTCCAAATCTGGCGCTGCGGATCTCTCCAGCTTGGCCGGCCTCGCACCATCGAGCAACACAAACAGCGTCGACGGACTTCCTTCTCAAGCTCGCAGTCCCGCTCAGTCCATCCAAATGATGCTCTTAAGGGTCTGAATCTCTCGAGCGAGCCAGAAAGTTAGCCCTTCTGAAGGAAACGGTTCTGTTGGCCTCCTCGACTGGGATCAGTACGACGGTCATCACTGTATATTGCCGGCGCTCTGGTTCGAATCAAAGGACTGAATACTAATTATTGGGGGTAAAGAGGGGCGTATACGAGAAGTGGTACGAAGTTGTGCGTTCCCTGCGGCCCCCTCGACAATCATTTAGAAGAAGACGAATGTCACGAAAGGAGAAAGTGAAAGAAAACGTGCCCGGAGTTTTTCGGGACGAAGGTGCCCGAGGTGGCCTAACTTCGACATCGCCCTCCGCCACGTCCTTCACATGCTCTCCTCCAACGGCAGAGACCCGACGCTGTCGTCCCATCTCGGTCGCACCAAGGCACGATCTAGCCGCTCTGCATCGGCGATGCCACCTGCGAGACGTGTGCGGTCGACTTAATCTTCGTCCGAAGCCGGCGCGGCGGTCTTCTTCTTGCGTGCCCAAGTGTATGCCCACGTCCAACGGGCCTCCTTGCGGTCGTCCCACAATTCCTTGGTCACTTTGGACAAAAAGTTGGAGATGCTGATGTTCGCCATGCGCGCACGTCAGCCCGGTCCATCCGGCCCTACATGGCTGGCCTTTCTCGAGAATCCAAAGCTAAAGCCAAGCCAAGACTTACTACGCGTCATTGTGGCCGTCCTCCGCCAACAGTGGGCTTGGAAGGAGCGCGTGCACGGAGGAGCAGACATCAAAGTGAGGAGCTGATTCGAGCGCTGATCAAGAGGGGAGGAAGGAGTACACGAGACACGCGGGTATGATGGGACTCACCTGACCAAGGATATAGCGGCTCCAATGTCCTGGGCAAACCAAATGCCGATCTCGCTGAGGAATTGATCTTTGGAGGGGAAGAGAGGGGGGGGAACAACGACGTCGAGGAAGTTGGTGGGACCATCTATCAAGCCCTCCCATTGGTATCGTCCTAGCAGTCTGGATGCTCACCACCGCGACGGGGACCGATTGGCCAGTCGATAGTCTCCTTGCTCACGTCGTACAAATCCGGATGCGCTTCCAGGATGGGGTAGAGCGTCCGGGCCTTTCATATGAACCAATTGTCAGAGAAGGGCGAGAGAGGCCGTGAAGCTGGTTCGGTGAAAGACGGTCATGCTCACCCCAGCTCCTTGAGCCCCCTTCGCCTCTACGAGCCGCTTGAACAATTCCGACCAGCGATTAAGGTTCTCCGTAATACCGTCCGACTCTTTGGAGATGGTCAACCAGTCCCAGGGCTCGATGAACACGCAAAGGCCACCAGGAGCAAGAGAGGCCACGACGCCACCGACATATTCGGCCCAGTCCTTGACACCGAACCTTGAAGACAGGCAGAAGGAGACGTCTCGGTCATCGGGACGAAGGTGGAAGCAGGAAAGAAATATCGACTCACGTCACGGCGCGAGAGTGGATGAGGTCGTAACGGCCGTTGTCTCTTGCCTGAGAGCGATAGGGAGGGTGAAGCGAGACAAAATCAGCGGCGAAGAGAGCGATGGGACGACGGTGAGGCCGAAAACCCACAAGCCAGGGCTTGTTGAGATCATCAATCTCGAAAGTGACGTTCGGCGGCACCTCGCGAGGCTGGATGGGCACCACATCCACGCCCACCACTTCAGTGAACGGGAACTCGAGTGCCTGCCGGAAGAGAGTCGGTCGACGACGTCGGTGAGAAAAGGAGGCGTCAGCGCCGAGGCAGTCAGCAGAAAAAAGATCGGGCGCTTGCCATTTCAATCGCCCATATGCCGGAGCCTGTCCCGACGTCGAGGACTATCGGGGCAGCGCCGAGGAAGCAGAAAGGGTAAACGTGGACGAAGAGTTCAATTAGACCGCCGACCGAGGCAAGCCGGGTGCCGAAGTGATTGGGGCGATGCACGCACTCCTCTTTCGCCGCGGCACGGCAAGGTTCATCAGGGTCTCGTGAACCGGCGCCCTTTCGGGGTAGTTCCTATCGCCAAGGAGTCTCTGATGTATCTGTAAGAGGGGACAATGGGACGGTCGCGGAGTGTTCAAGCCACGGGAGCATGTCCCTTAGTTTGCGAGCACGCGGCTCGCTCACCATGTGCTGCAGGTTCAACCGGTTGACCTCTTGATCGTCGGACGGCAGGCTATAGACCGTCTCTGAAGCATGGTACTTGCGGTCGCCTGCTTGACCGACGAGGGAAGAACTCCCAAGAGGGTGAGCCGGAGGGGACGTCGACCCGATATCGGCAGGTGCCCCACTCACCGTCCTCGCGGAAGAACGAGTCGACGCCAGAGCTGCTGATGGTCACCGTGGACTTTGGCGTCATCGTTCCCTGAGACGCCACGTCCGACTGGTCGATGCTATCGTTCTCTTGCTGCTGCGACATGCAAGGTAGGTCTCCTCTGGAGCGGGCGGAGTGTGGAGGTCGGAGAGTTGGGCGAGGGGAGGGCGAATGAGGGGAAAGGGTGAGAAAGGGAAGAAGGCGAGAAAGAGGGTTCATATGGTCCGCGAGCGCCCAGCGGGAGCGACCCCGCATGCAGCACATAATAAAGTACCGCCGCGTATCGTTCTATAGAATCACTCGCTCGGCCCAGCCGGCGTCCTATTGGGCGCGGCGAGGGCGGGGGAGCAGCGGCGTCGTCGAGGTATGTGTATCCGAGCGAGGCGTCGAGCGCCCGTGACGCTGCGCGGATGGGGCATGGGAGGCTATGGTGCCGGTCGGGAGGACGTGAAACAGGCCCGCGAAGAAGAGAGAGCGCGAAGAAGAGAGCTTTCGAGGCGACGTACGGCGGACGGACGTCGACGACCGACAACGTCGGCGCCGAGCCCGAGCCTGCCGGCGGACGTCGTGATCGGCGATGGCGTGCAAATGCAAGTGCAATGCAAGTCTTGTCTCGGCCGAATCTCGTGCGACGCTCGGTGTGCATACCCGATGGTGCTCTTGCTTAGCAAGGGCCACCGCCATCGCCATCGCCACCGCCACACATAAAGCAAAGCTAAGAAAGGAGCAGCCCAGAGCAGCCCGGTAGTCCCTCTTCACCCACGCCCAGTCGCTGCCAAGAAGATGACCTCCGCCACAAAGCCGATCGCGATCATCGCCGGCGCAGGTCCCGGCCTCGGCCGCGCCCTCGCTCACACCTATGCCGCCGCCTCGTATCCTGTGGCCCTGCTGGCGCGCACGAAGAGCAAGCTGCTCGCCATCGCCGACGACGTCAACGCCCACCCGTCCGTGCGCGACTCGCACCGCGCCAAGGCGTTCGAGGCGGACGTCGGCGACGAGGAGTCGCTCAAAAGGGCCATCGCAGAGGTGGTCAAGGTAGACGAGTGGAAGGGGCGCGGCGTCGCCGTCGGCATCTGGAACCCCGGCGGAGGGTTCAAGAGGGCTGGCTTGTTCGACACGACGAGACAGGAGCTGGAGGAGAGGACGAGGACCCATACGTGCGTCGTCTCCCAGTTTGCCTCATCTCCGGGCGTCCTCCATCCAAGGTTCCTAGTCGGCTGATCTGCCGACGTCCCGCTCGCCACGCGTCCGCCAGCTTCGGTCTCTTCACCTTCGCCCAGGAGCTCATGCGCATCTACGAGTCTCAGCCGTCTCTCCCCGAGGGCATCTACCCTTCGCTGCTCGTGTCGGGTGCAACGGCGAGCGTCCGAGGAGGCGCCAACTTCTCCGCGTTCGCGCCCGCCAGTGAGTAGTGAGCTGGTCGTCTTTAGTCGGTCGTCTTTACTCCCCGTCTTCCGGTCGGACGCTACATTTGGATTAAGTGACATGCGAGCATGGACTGAAGGGACCGCTCCCCCCACCTTTCCACTCTTCGCTACGTCGTTCCCCCGTGTCGCTCAGAGTTTGGCGCCCGTGCCCTCTCGCAGGTGCGTAGGTTGTCATCTTCTTTCGCATCCGGGTGCTCGGAGACCAGGTCACCGAAATATTGAATTCGTCACACACTCGCAATTGCATTCGTCCTCCTTTCCGCATCGCCCTTCTCACCCTCTTTTTCTCCCGCAGTCCTTCGCCAGGGAATGGGGCCCCAAAGGCGTTCATGTGGCTCACATCATCAACGACGGCCTCATCGACACGCCGGTCGTGCAGAGCTGGGTCGGGACTGATAACAGCGATGGCAAGGTGAGCCATGCACCGAACCATGGTCGTGATAAGAGCGCTGGGGAGCGCCGACCTCTCAGTCGTCGGTCCGTCCTCGACACCAGTCCGTAGACATTGCCTTTACGGCGCGATGCCATGTTCGGTGGCATCCTCAGGCCATTCGAAAGTTGACTTTGTCATTTCGCATCCTTCTCCCTCCCATCTATCACGTCTCTTTACCCCATCTAAAAGCGCATGAACGTTGACTCGCTCTCGAAGATCTACCTCCAGCTCTCGGAGCAGGAGCGCTCCGTCTGGACGCATGAGCTCGACGTGCGGTGAGCGTCTGCTTGGACGACGCGCCCTCGTTCGGGGGCAAGGGGGTGGGGGAGGCGCGAAAGGCCGTGTGTGTGGCCTGGATGCTGAGCGAACAGAAGGACGACAATCTGATGACCTCTTTTTGCATCCATCCGTCCATCCGTCTTTCCCCTCTCTAAATCCCCTCCACTCGGCCGATCTCGCCTCAGGCCGTGGGCCGAGACTTTCTGATCCGCGACGGCGATCGAACGAACGACGGGACGCTTCGGCAGCAGTTGGATCGGCCCCATCAAAGACGAGCCCCAAGGTCAGCCGGAGACGATACGACGTTTTCCGTCGTATCATCCCCGGCCACCCCATCTCCGGTCTCCTCTCATCGACGAATGACGTGCACCCACCTCGACGTCCCTCCTCTCGGTATCTCCCTTCGACGTGCAACGTTTGTGTCGCCAGGTCGCAGGCGTCCGTGGATATGACTGCGATCGAATAGGGCCTGACGGCCTTTTTGTTTTGGTCTCCTCGAGCCCATCAGGTTAGCCCATTTTCTTTTCCACTGTTCGAAAAAAAATCATCTGTCGCCCGTTGGTCTGTTTCCCCTTCGCCGGGACCCCAAAAACGTGTTAACTGCCTGTCGGATCGGCAAACAAAGGAGACGAGGGGGAAGAATTCTAATCGCTTCGTCAGTCAGCACGGCACCACACATACGAATTGGAGGAGATGGCCTGAATACAGATGAACAAGAGACACGAGGGGGAGAGAAAGAAATGGACAGACAGAGCATGAAAAAGACTCCGGGAGTAGAGCACGAACAAGGACAGGAGGGGTGAGCCAGAGTAAAAGGACATTGTGCGAGGGAGAGATGGAAGCAGGGAAGCAAGGACCGAGTTAAATTTGTAGAAAATGTCCCACATACACCCATGGGACCTCCGCCCATAGTGCGCATCATTGGGAATGATCACGAATGGAATTACGACGAATGTCCTGCGGGGCCGTTATGAGCCGTCCCAGGCTGGTTCCAGGAGAGGTAGCTCATATCGCCCAGACGTCTGTGTAGCACATGAAACGGACGAGGGATCGATGAGCGCTCGACTCCTCCGCTTCGTTCCTAAAACAAGGCAGGGTAAAGGAACCAGCGGACAACTAAACCGCAATGAAACCCACCTCGGCTTCACAAGATGCTTCACCGTGAACATCAGCCCGATGAGCACGCAAACTCCAGCTGTGGCGATGTACGCGATACCCAGGAAAGGGTTTCGACCGCCGATCCAGGAAACGGTGCTGAAGACGACGGATTTGGTGCCCTTGAACTCGGCGACCGGGTAGGCTGTCCAAGCGAAAGCGGAAACGAGCCAGGGAGGAGAGGAGTATATGAGACGGGATCGAATAAATGCCACGGGTCAGACAACAAAGCCAAGGAAGCACGGCGGCGCCGAATCGAAACTCACTATCGAAGACCGTGATCGCATAGCGCCCGCTGAGCATCTCGTCGTGATCGTTCCTCGAATAGAGCTTCCTAAAGGTAGGCAAACCAGCAGTGCGCATCCAGACCTGGAAGTGTTCGTCGTTCTTCAGGTCTGGTAAGGAGCTGGCGTTATAGCCATTCGGATATTTGGCGTGCCAGAAGGGAGGAGGGACCATCTCGTCCACATTGTATGCAGGCGGACCGTACTTGTCCTTCTCGCCCGGCCAGACAATTCCGGTTTCACTCATTTGGTACGTCTGGTTCGAGGATTGTGTGCCCGGAGCGTTAAGGAGGACGGGGGCGAGGATGGTGTCTACGAGCGTGCAAAAAAGGGAGCGGGACAACGTTGAGAAGAAAACGCCATCACCTCCATATCAAACCCAATGCTCCATTCATTCAGTCCCTCGTCACTCACCGTTGAAGTACGAGTTGGCGATCAACCCACATGGCCAGATGGCCTTCCCGTTAGCGTCCACGGCCAAAGGCTTGCACTGTCCCGAGTTCAACTGGCTTGGCGAGCGGGATTTGCCAAGCAGCTGGTCCGGGTCCATGCTCTTGACATACCTCCGATGGTTCTGGTAGTAGTTCGTCATCTTGTAGTAGAGGAAAACGGGCGGCTGCATCGCGTACGGCACGCTGAACTGAATCGTGCACGCCTTGCCGTCGGGCGCATCGGACCGAGAATCCGGGGCGTAGGACCATTCGGGAGGGGTGAAGTTGGTCGAGTTGAGCGCTTGCGTGTGGTAGGAATATTTATTCGGTGGCATCTGCGTGAAAGTAGTGGGTGCTAGCCTGCAATCGGTGTAGTCGAGGGTGATCTCGTGGACCTAATGGTCGGTTGCCACGGACGACGACGATGGGTGTTAGATAGCCGAGCATGACCACTCCAGTCCTGCTGGCGTATTGCTCAGCCCATTCCAAACTGTCAGAACACGCGGTCTGCTCACCAGCGTGCTCGCCCAGAACAGAAGCCCTCCGATTGGACCGAAAATGATACCGATCAAGAAGAAGGTAGGGAGGACGGACTTGGGCGTGAGTATGGGCTGCCATGCCTTGAGACGCTGTTGCTTAAAGGCAGTGTCTGTGGTGGGAGGTGGCGCAAGCGGAAGGCATAAGCATCAAAACGCTGAGCCACCTGGCTGCGCGCTCCCGTTAGAAGAGACACCGCGTTCTCGCCTAGCCCCGATTTATTTCATATCCAACCACCTCTCCCCAACCCCCAAAGCCAGGTACCCAAACGGTCCCTCTCACACCACCAGACATGGCCCCTCCGACCATACTTGGTAGAACGACACTCACTTGCGGGCTTCCTCTGCGCGAAGTTGATCCGCTTGGCGCCAGCGCCTCCCTCGGACGAGGCGTCATCGGCGTCCACGTTGTTGTTGGTATTCCGTTTTTTCCGATTAAATATGGCCATGATCTACCTGGGCAAATCCGAGTAGACGGGGTTGGAAAAACTTCGAGCGAGAGGGCCTTGAAGATGGTGGTGAAAGAAAAACAGTCAAGAGATGCTTTCTAGTCTCGAGTAAAGTTATGGCTGTTCGACGCAACCATCCGTCGGCGTCCGGCAGCCGGCGCGCACTTAGACGGCCCTATCGGTCTTTACCAGCCAGAGTTGACCATCGGATTTGGCCCGTGCCCGAGGCCTGAAAGTCTGCACCGCCCTTCTGACTGCCGCTCTAGTTGCACCTTAGCAGGCGCTATGAGGTAACATGTAACATGGAGAGACTCGTCCGTGAGATGTTCTGTCAGAAATCCCTTTCCGACTTTCATCAATGACTTGGGAACTAGATGTTCACAGAAAGGACGCCCCGGCTCCGAAGAGGACGCCGCCTGCGGTTGGTCGCCGCAGCCACGAAGGCCGCTGTCTACCGCCGCCGCTCGGTTGGTCTCGTCGGCTTGGTTGGGTCTGATTATCGTCCGGACCTGTTCCTCCTTGATACCGCCCCGCCTCGACCTGGGCGACGTGCGCACGCACGCCCTTGCCCCCACCTCTCACACCCTCTTGCGCCAAATCGAACCGACAGGACGAGGAAACGAACGAACGAGGCAGGGGACGTCCAGAAGACGACCACATCTGCCCCGCGTCTACCTTCCTTCTCGACCGCCGTCCTCCTCCTTCCCTTCACGAGCGCTCTGGCAGCATCCTCTCGACGGTCTTGTGACTCTCTGACAAATGCAAGTGCGCCGCCGCGGCCGCCATTTTCTGGTATCGGGACGATCATCTTGACTTTCTTTGGCGATTGTTGGAGGCCTGGTACGATTAGGCGGAACGAAGGAAGGACGCAGATTTTCGAAGGGAATGTGGACGGAAGGACGAGGGATCTAACCGACAATGGATCGTAACAAGAGGTGGGCACCAACTTGGATATGGCTAAGAGCATGAAGGTTGGGCGATCGATCGCCTGGCGAGAAGGTCGATTTGACGTTGCATGTCTTCTTCCTTGACATTCTCTTTCGTGTAATGTTACACTGCCCAGGATCGAGGCTTTCTCCGACTTCCTTCTCCCCTTATACCCTTCCCCCGACTCCTCTTTATCACAAGACCATCTCGACCTTTACACCTTTCGTCAACTTACCCTTGGCGGCATCCCCGATGACCCATCATGGATCAGACCCGTGGCGTGGAAGGTCTTGCTTGGGTATCTACCCGCGGAGAGGAAGGCTTGGAGGGAAATTGTACGCAAGAGGCGTGAGGAATATTATGTGAGTTCGTTAAGGGAGCGGACTTGGCCTCCTTGGTTGCGCATCTATATGGCCCTACGTCCGTGTCCTTACCTTATTCCTTTCCACCCCTTTTCTGAACAACCCATTTGCGTGCCCTTAATAAGTCCTTCGTAGCCGACTTCCTGTCCTTCTCTCGCCTTCGACAAACACACCTTCCTCCGACACCAGATGGCAGACTCAGTCCCCTTGACGCGCTGCTGGACCAGATTTACAAAGACGTCGCTCGCGTGCGCGGAGCTCAACTGGGGTGGTTTAGGAGACCCGTCGGTGTCAGTCGGGTATGTCCATTGAAGCCAGCTCCCGACCAGAAGACGGTTCCATCGAGGATCGAGACGCGCTTCGCGCTTCTCCAGCGCCTCGCTGAGATCGAGCCTGACTTTGTCGTGGCGGAGTTAGAAGCTCGAGAGCAGGGCCAAGGGCAGCCATTTGGTCAGAAGGATGGGGCGGGTGGGCTAGCCTCCCGGGAGGTGCGCGAGCAGCATGACCTGTCTTCGGCTTCTACTCCCGGTGGGCTCAGCTCCCCGGACCCTTCTGGTGGCGGGGGACCTTCGCCGCCGTTCCTATCCCCCAACTTGGATCAATCGCCTCCCCGTAGTCGAGGCGGACGGAGTATGGAGCGGCATCTTTCGACAAGTACGATGGCCAGCTCGTTCGACATTGAGGCGTACTACAATCGGAGCGAGGGTGAAGGAGAAGGCGGAGCGGAGGTGCGCCGAGGTGGACGGGTTAACAAAGTCGAAGTGGACAGCAGTGGAGGCGATGGGAACGAGGAGACTAGATCGGAGTCTGCTTCGAGCTCTTACGAGGAGGCTAGCCTTGAGAGGGACGAGGAAGAGGCGCGAAGACGCTTTTCGGAGGGAGCTTTAGTAGACGGCTACGCTCGCGAAGGCGGTGACGTTGAGGGTTCGGAGGACGAAGCGGACCAGAAACTCGACTCCAAGCGGGATAGTGCAACCGATGCACGACCGCAACTTGGTCCTCCGTTTGGTTTGGTAGAAACGAACGTGGATGCGAGGATCGACGACGATCAGGGAGAGGCAACCACGCTCGAGGTCCCTCCGGAGCTCGACCGGGACGATCTCATCACCCCGCGACCGGCCAATTTCGGCCCCTCGACGCCGAGAGGCAATCTCAAGGCGGTTGGGACGCCTCCCATCGTCCTGCAACCGCCCACTCCTGCCGCGGGTTTCAAAAAGATTCCCTCAGCGGTCGCGGAGTCGGACGAGTCGCCTCCCCCTCCCACGCCATCAAAACACCCTCGCTCTTCCTCTGCTTCCTCCCTTTCTAAATCTTTCACCTTCCATTCCGCCTCCGCATCGCCTCTTCCACCCATCCCACAAAAGCAGCCCCTTCAGCCACTTCAGACTGCTCCGATCGTTCCTACGCTCCCTCCGAATTGGGCCTTTGTCGACGCACACTGGCATTCCCTCTTGCGCATCCTCTACCTACACTCCCTCCTCAACCCTTCTTCCCCTTACACGCAAGGACAGCACGAGATCGCTTTCGTGCTACTCTACGTCTTTGCTCAGAAACAGGCGCCCGTAAAGGGAATGGGGAGGGCGGACCAGGACGCAGATAGGGATTCCGATGCGGATGCGGAGCACGCCGAAGCGGACGCTTTCTGGGCCTACGGAGCGTTGCTCGCGGAGATGAGGGGCGTCTTAGATTGGGCACAGGCGGACTCCACTTCCAATCCCAACCCCAGCGCAGGGCTCAGGGAGGGAGAGACATTAGACAGAGCGCTGAAAAAGTTCGGGATGAGGTTGAAGTGGTTGGATGAGGAGCTATGGGTCGATCTGGTGAGTCGGTTTAGTTATGATGTGTGCTCAATCGTCCTGTTCCGTGAAATTGATGATTTGTCTCTCCATATCTTACATCATCAGCACCGAAAACGTCTCGACCCTCGCTTGCCCTACTACTCCTTCCGCTGGCTCACATGCCTTCTAAGCACCGAGCTCTCTCTGCCTGCCGTCCTGCGCGTTTGGGACGCCGTGCTTGCGGAGAAAATGGAAGGCGAGGCCAAGATCGACTTCCTCCTCGACGTCTGCTGCGCCCTTCTACTCAATGTGCGCGGCGATTTGCTAGGTACGGGGAGAAGACTGGCCAGGACAAATCGGATGCAGAGGGAAGCTGAGGAGGTCGAGGAGGCATCAAATTACGATGGCGTCGGAGCGGGTGGAGACGACGATCCAGACACGGGCTTCTCGAGGGGTATGAAGCTCTTGCAAAACTACCCGGACGAGGACATCGGCCCCGTTTTGGAATTAGCATACATGATCAAGCAAAGGCGGCTCGCTGCTGCCATGACCGGCGAGGGTCCGTCAGAAGAGGCGGAATGGGAAGACGACGGCATGTATGGGGAGTTGGATGGTGCTTCACGCAGCCACGCCAACAGCGTCGCCGGCGGTGTCGCCGCCCTTCGCAACTGGGCTTCCGGCCCGACCGGTTCACCAGCCTCTGCGTTCCGACAGCGTTGGTTCGGTGGCCGATCCGAGCAAGGAGAGGAGCAGCAGCGCCTTTCGCAGAGTGACTCTCAGTCTAGCTTGTCCGACAATGGCATGTCTCCCGCGAGCCTTTTTAGGCGCTACGCCGACTCCTTCAATCGCTCGGACGCGGCCGCTTCATTTGCGAAGACATCGACAAATCTCTCCGCTGCCGCGCTGGCGACCTGGCGCGGGTCGGACGCTCAGCAAAGCTCTGGTGCAACCTGGTCTCCGACGGCGCTATCCAGAGCACGCTCACCGTCTTCTGCTTCAACATCCACCGTGTCGAGCTTGATGAGCTCGACGAACCTATCGAATCTCTGGAATGGTCGAGGTCGTCGCCAGCGCGACTCGGTCCCTAACTTCCCTCTACCTACCTTCAGACCCGACTCGCCTCCCGGCCGCTTCCAATCGCCCTCTTCTCCTCGGCAATCCGCTTCGTTCTCGTGGGGACATTCTTCACCGCATACTCCCCTCGGAGGCACCGCTTCTCGCCGAGATAGCCGCGAGTCGACAGGAAGTGGCACCAGATCCGGGCCAAGGCCTCTTTTGCTCAGCAGCAGCGCACGGAAGGCTATTCCGGCATTCATCAACAATGCCAATCCCGAGCAAAAGTCCCCCAATGACCTTCTGTACAGCCGAAAGGTCGGCACTGGCCCACTTGCCAGTCCGCAACCGAGGACGCCAAAGTCTGGAGGTTACGCATCTGACACCGTGCTGTCACCGACCGTCATGTCCTCTAATGGCTCGGTGTCTAGTCGACCCAGCAGTCCCCGGGAGAGTCGCGACCTGAGCTTGGCGCCTTCGCTTTTCGATAAAGCTCCTATCGCTCCTCCAGCACGGCAGTGGAGCGCTGCCAACAGTGCTTATACCGTTACAAACAAGCGATCGAGTCGGGTGCCGGCGTCCTTCTTTGCACGGGCACGTGCGGGGTCCATCAACGGTCCAGGCGGGCCGGATGGAAATCGTGAGCGCGTCTTCGGGTCCGTTCCCAGCAGTTCGGATCGCCCTCTGGTCGACGGACATCGCCGTGCGCCAATGCCCGGGCTCACACGCGCGTCGAGCAGAGAATCGCACCGCACGGCTTCGACGAGGTCTACCGCGTCCGTCTTGACATCCAGGTCGGTACGTGACTCTGTTGGGGATTTGCAGCAGCGAAAGGCCATCGAGGGGAGGCCTCGTGGTTCTGTAACTGGGAAGAACATGGTGGAGGAACGTGAAGACTCTCCGTCCCATCAGCGGTCGTCCCCAATTCGCAACATAGGCACGAGAGAGTCGTCGGCTAGCCCAACGACCCCAAGCGGCGATGCTTTCACCTCTATTGCTCACGTTACTCGGACCAGCTTGTCTTCGGATGACGACGGCGTGGAAAGTTACGCCACCGAGGAAGGCTCCGGTTCTGGCGGCGCGGCACGCTCACGGTCGAGCGGCAACTCGATCGCAGCGTTCAGCGACTGGTCGCAAGCGCGGGTGGCCAGGGCAGCGGCGGATGGCGACTATGATAGCTCGCGCGGTTCCGCCGGTTGGAGGAGTCAGGAGTACGGCAGCAGTAGCAGGCCATCGAGCATGACGAGTCAGAGCAACGTCGAGGTGATCAGCCCGTCCGCTGAAACCGCGGCGTCCGTCGGAGTTGATCCGTCTACATTGTGCAAGTTGACCGGCGAGCTTGACGGTATCGAACGCCCGTCCAGCGATGCGAACACCCCCACCGGCGAACCGCCTGGCAGCGTTATGGCTGGTATCTCTAAGACTGACAGGCCAGCCTATACGCTCTCCGACGCGCCTGTGCCGAGCGAAAACGGTACCAAGCAAGCCGAAGCGCGCGCGTCTCGCACCTTGAGCCACAAGGGCACATTCGGAGACCTCGGTGGCGCCTCTTCGCACGGGACATTCACTTCGCCCGCCGACGCACCAGCTGTTCCCGGTCGACGAGGCTCTTCGTCGTCTTCATATGCCTCTCGCTCCCAATCGATCCGCAATAGTAGCGGTGGGGGGATTTCGCGGAAGACAAGGACGCTCACCAGACGATCGACGAAGTCATCCGACGACGGTAGCGGCACGATATCCTCGCGACGGGGTACTGGCTCGAGCTTCGAAGCCTCCTTTACACAACCACCATTGCCGGCCGATGAGGAGGAGATGGAGGAGGTGCTCTCCGAACCGACCACGCCTATCTTGCCCAAAAGTCCCCGACTGCCGGAGGATGAGGTGAGAAGGAAACTTGCGGCCGGCTTCATTTAGTCTTCCGTCTGTCGGCTCCCTGCGAATTTTGTTTATACACATTTGTTAGTTTAGGCTTGAATCATCCCTTCGTCGTCTCCTTCATCGACACCATCGCGCACGATGTTCCTTCCCCTTTGTTGAGCTTTGCTTTCTTCGCTCCATATGGGGCTCTCGGTCCCGTCGCTTGCTTTCGATTCTTCCGTTTCGGCGGGAGCTAAGGATGGGTGGATGGAAATCGTCATGCTATTTCGTTCTCTTCTCTCTCGTCCCACGTATCTGACCTGACGCACTCGTAATGAAATCAAATTGGAACGTGAAATGCAATAGATCATAGCAAGCGACAAGAAGACTGGTAGAGAATCAGAGCGCCTGAGAGACTGTTTCGTCATACAAGGCGAGCGCAATATAAAAATCTGTCTCGCTGAGTACGTCGTACTGGGCAAGGTTGAGCAATAACAAGGCGAGCATTTGACGAGACGCCTTCTGGTGTATCTCCGTGGCGTTGTTCTTGACGAACCGCAGACACGAGTCGGGGATATGGACGTCGCCGAGAGGCCTGCGAGGCGAAAAGGAAAAAA
>JAMDHS010000055.1:0-149912 GCA_029717555.1 Peribolospora baueri | reverse complement strand
GAGAAAAAAAAAAAAAAAAAAAAAAAAAAAAAAAAAAAAAAAAAAAAAAAAGTCAAGTCGAGCCCGGCTGGACGAGTCGGCGGACCGTGGGACGCGGGAGCTCGACGTCCATCAAAGCCACGCTCGAAATCGGTATCGGTAGCAGTGAGAGAGGTGGGCAAGAGAGAGAAGAGAAGAAGAGAGAGGGAAAGGGGTAGATTGGAAGTGAGGATGAGGTCGGAGAACGGGGCCGCCGATGTTCCGGGACCGGTGCGGTACGGTTGCGCAGATGCGTGTGATCGGCGGATGCGGCGAGCCAAGGCGGCCGCCCGCCAGCGCCCGCGCCAGGTGGCCGGACGAGAGTGACTACAAGTTCCGGGGGTGGTCGGACGAGCGGACGGTCGGATACGTCGTCTGTCGTTCTGTTTTCGTCTGTCAGTCTGGTCTTCTCGACCGGCGCGATGGCCTTGGGGAAGGAAGATAGGCTCTAGCACTCGACGACGGCTCGCGTTTGCTAAACGAGGTCTAATAAATAGCAATAAGAATGGGAATGGGGGCGGGCGCTTGCTTGGCATGCGATGCGGATGCGGCAAGAGGCCTTGGCGTGTCTGTCGGTGGTAAGGAGAAGGAGGCGGTGCGGGTGATCGAGGGGGACGACGGGAGAGGCTATAGGGCCACGTCGCGATGCCGCGTCGCGTCGGCGGCGATGGTCGCCCGAGGACGGTACGGTCCCGCCTCCCGCCTCCCCGCCTCCCCTTTGCCCCACCAGGCGACGCCGGAGGAGATCGCCGGCGTGTAGCCGCTGGCCGCAGCGAGCGGCGTGGTGATGTGTGTGGTGGGAGGATCTGATCCATCGCTGTGGGCGCGGTGATTGGCCGATTCGAGATTGTGGCGATCGATTTGACTTATCTCGTCGTTCGTTCGTTCGCACGGCGGGCCGGACGGATGGCGTTGCCCATTCGTCTGTCCGTCTATCATCCATTCATTCATTGATTCTTTCGCTTCGCTTCGACTTTGTTCGCTTCTTGCATTGCCGCTGCCGCTTCCGCTGCCGCCCCTCCTAGCCGTGCCGGACGGCCTCGTGGTGCGGTAGCGAGGGAACACACGACTGTCTGCCTGTCTGGCCTGACTGCGGTCCGGTTTGGTTCGGTCCGGTTCGGTTCTGTTGCCTCCGCAATTTTCATCCCACAGCGTGCTTCCCATCTTTCTTTCTCTCTGTCTCCTTGCTGGTGGGCGCAAGATGCGGCTGTCTGAGAGAGAGCGAGCCGAGCCGAAGAGGGCGGAGCGGCGCGCGTTCGCTGCTGCATGCTTGCGAGGTCGGCGGTGAGGGGGAGCGGTGGGCTCGATTCGACTCGATGGGGATGAGATGGTTACGGATGCGACTTGCTTACTTGGCGTGCCTGCGTGGCCGAGCTAGTTTGCGTTGGGAGCGAGCATGGAGGGGCAGGGGTTGGATTGGATGGAAGGCAGGCACCGTCCGTCCGTGGTCGGTCGGGCCCAGGTCGCGTCGCTCGCCGACTGTTTTGCTCGTCGTTTGGCTCCGCGCTAGTGGCGAGCGGGAAGGAAGGGTGACTAGCGTGGCGCGTCTGCGTCTGTGGTCTGCCGTCTGCGGTCTCGTGTTCGCCTGACTTGGCTTGCCTTTTTTTTTTTTTTTTTTCTTTTTTTCCTTTTCGTTCATCCACCTCTTCCTTTACCCTGCCTCCTTTCGCCGTTCTTGTCTTGCTTTTGCTTCGCCCGCTCCAAGCTGCCGTGCCGTGCAGTGACGTGAAGTGACGTGACGGCAAGCCAAGCCAAGCAGCACGCCGTTGTACATACATACACACATGCACACGAAGTATACAAGTACACGAGTACCGTATGCGCTTACGCGAGTACCTGAGTACACAATTAGACATACACCGCGCCATTCGAGTCCAGTCTGCCCCTAGCCCAGAAGTCCCACGGGCACCCACAATCCAATCCAAGCCAAGCCAAGGCCACCCAATCAATCGCCGTCGGTCGCTCGTCTCGTCTCGTGTCTCGTCCGAGTCGGGTCGCCCCGTCGCTCGTCTCCTCTCTTGTCGTCTCCTCGCGCATACAGCCCGCGCCCGTCGCCCATCCATCTCATCCCATCCATCTCATCTCGTCGACCACCAACCAACCGACGACAACCACCAACCACCGCATCCGCTTGTCGTCGTTCTCGTCCATCCTCAACCTCGCCTCCCTTCCCATCCACAATCCACCATCCACCATCCACGCCACTGACCCCTTTCCCTTCCCCTCCCCTCGCCACCTCGCCACCCGCCCCCCATCCAAAACACCCGACTCCCCGTCCCGACCTACACAAACGCCGATCCGGTCCGGCTCACGCCCGCCCGCCGTCACCTCCCCGTCCCCGCCGCCATCCCCGTCGCCTTCGCCTTCGCCATAACCCACCGTCCTCATCCTCGTCGCCGCCTTCGTCCCCCCTTCCTCTCTCCACATCCCCCTCGCCACCCTTCCTCTCTCCGTCCAGCACGATGAGAGAGTCCAACTTTAGCTTCCCACAGCAGAACAAGGCCAGCGTATGCATCTCTTCCGCGCTCTATGACCGCAGGGGTGAGTGCGAGTGGTGTGATGATGATGCCCGCGACAGCGCATTCTCCTCTTTCCAAGGCTTCGAGCCCTCGCTCACCTTCCCCTTGCCCCCTTCAGCTATCGACTGCACTGCCATCCTACCCCTAATCAACTCCCTCACCCACCTCGCCTACCTCACATCCACATCGCCCCGCATCCGCGAGATCCTCACCGTCGATGGCGGCCTCGAACGCCTCGTCCGCATCCTTCGCCAACCGCCCGTCTCCCCCCCCTCCAAAGCAAAGTCCGGCCTCGTCCCCCCTTCCTCCTCTCCTAACGGCGCCCCCGACCGCAAGGCCATCTGGAAGTGGTCCCTCGCCTTCCAGTGCGTCGTCAACGTCGGCGTCCGCGGCAGCGAGAACGTCCGCACCCGCGTCGTCGAGGCCGGGATGATCCCCGTCATCATCAAGGTCCTCGAGAGCTACTTGCGCGTCCAGGACACCATCAAGGACGACAGGGAGCGAGAGTGGAAGGAGCGCGAGACCAGGGACAGGGCCCAGCGCGACGCCGTCGCCTTTCTCCTTCCCGATGGCGACGTCCCCACCCCGCGCCCAGCCTCCCTCCCCGCCGCCGCTCCCGACGCCGTCGCAGGCCACCACCACGCCCACCCGGGTCCCGTCCCCATCACCCCCGTCGCCCCATCTCAGCACGCCCACGCCATGCCCGCACCTCCCCCGCCGCCTCCGCCTGTGCGAGTGGCCCCCGTCGCCGACGAGCGTTTGCCCGCCCGAACTTCGGACACGGACAGCCCTACCGCTGACGACGCCGTCAACGTCGTCACCATCGCCTCCGACACCCGACCTACCACGCCTGCCGAACACGACGAGCGCTCCTCCCACCACGCCCAATCTCCTTCCTTCTCCTCGCGCGAGCCTCACGGTCTCCGTCTCCTCGACGACCGCTTTCGCGCGCCCTCCCTCCCCGTTTCCGTCTCCGTCGATGACGTCGCCGGCCCCGGCTCTCGTCCTCCCGGCCGCCCTTCCCGCTCTCCTTCACCCGAGGACGTGATTGTGCCCGTCTCCGTTGCCGGCTCGGGCGCCCGCCTCTCCACTGGCACCTATACCACCGTCTCCTCCACAGAGGACCTCCGCAGTGCCGTCGACGAGGGTGCCAGCGGTCACGGCAGCGGCAGCGAGAGTGCGCCTGGCGACGGCGACGAGGACGTGGAGATGGAAGGCGCCGAGTGCGTCGACGCCGCCGACGCCGACGCTCTTTCCGTCCCTATCGGCTGGCAGACCGCAAGTCGGCCCGAGGGAAGATCCGCTGAGGGAGCTAGTATGGATGATGGGATGGAGGGTGTGGAGATGGAGACACCTCGGATGGCCCGACGAAACCTCGTTCCGCTCTCATCTACTTTTGCTTCTTCCTCCGCCGACGAGTCCTCCCCGGCTTCCGCGGTCGACGCCACCCCTGTCGCCGGTCCCTCCCGCCCTTCCACTCTGCACCCTTCCTCCGCCGGCGCTGTTCGGCCCGGGTCGTCTCCCTCCTTTTTCCCTCCTTCGTCTTTTCCCGTTGCACAGCAATGGCACACCCTAGACGCGCCCCAGAGATCGCACCACCTCCGCCACCATCATCACTACCACCACCATCATCACCACCACCAGCCCACTGAGCCCGCATCCACCGCTTCCGCGCCCACCTCGTTCGGCCAAACGGCCCGGCCCCTCTCGCGCCAGTCTCGCTCCGACACCATCATCGCCAGTGAGCGGACCCTTCCCGAGCAGACCCTCCCAGCACAGTGGCAGCAGCAGCAGCAGCAGCGACAACATCAGCAACAGCAACAGCAGCAGCAGCAGTTGGGATTCTCTTTCCCTGCACACGCCAGACAGCCCCCCTCGATTGCACCCACCGTCGCCACCGGTGGTGGCGTCGGCGTAGGCGCTCAGCGTCCCTCGCCTCCCCTGGCGGATCAGACCGGTGGCGCTCGAGCGCCCTGGCGCGCTCGCCCTCCCCCAGCGGCGCCGGCAGCGACGGCCGGCGCTCCAGCCGCGCCTGCTTCCGGTGCCGGCGTCCCATCATCGTCCTCCTCCGCCCCCTCCGCCTCGGGCGACTTTATGATCTATCGCGAAGAGGACGTGCTCCTTTCGCTTCAGCTACTCGCTTACCTCAGCAAGTACAGCCACGTCCGCACTCTCTTCCACGACCCAGACACGTGCCACTTACCATTCCCGCACGTCGTCAGGCCCAAGAGGTCCGCCTCTGCTGCTTCCAGCGCCAAAGGAAAGGAGGCCGGCGTCGGCGAGTCGGTGGATGGGGATGGAGATGGGGACGGAGAAGCGGATGGGGACGGGGACGGGGATGGGGAAATGGAAGGGATCGACCGGGAAGCCGACGCGGACGGAGATGGCAACGGTTCGTCGGCTTCCGCCGCCACAGACCGCGGCCGCGGCGATCGAAGGGAGCGACACGCGAAGACGGACGAGGAGCGCAAAAAGGAAAAGGCGTCGCGTGCGCACGCAGCTAAGAAGGCCGCGGCAGCAGCGGCGGTGGAGCGGAACGAGCCGCAATCGTCGCAGTCGCAGAATCAGTCCTGGACGCCGTCGTCGCCGCCCAAGCGCAACGTGTTCAGCGTCGTTGAGCGCTTTACTCTGCGCACCTCGCCCTCGGACCGATCGAACCCGCGCCTGGCGCCAGAGATCCAATACTGGGCGGGGGTGATCATGCGAAACGCGTGCCGAAAGGACGAAAACAGAGGTGGAATCCGTCAGTGCGCCAACATGTTTTGCGGACGGTGGGAGGCCTTCCCGAGAGAGTTTGCTAAATGCCGAAGGTGTCGCAAGGCCAAGTATTGTAGCAAGGCTTGTCAGAGCAAGGCTTGGCAAATGGGTCATCGGTTTTGGTGCTCGGCTCGCAGCGAAGGGCACGGCGCTGGCGCGGGAGGACCGTCGGCGCAGGCGCAACATCAACAGCAGCAGCAGCAGCAGCAGCAGGCATCGTGACGTCTCGGGACGATCCTCATCTGTACTCCTAGCATCATCGAAGCGTCTTCACTGTCTTTTCTCCCTTTTCTTCTTCTTTTTTTTTTTTTTTTTTTTCTTAACCCGTTTGCTATCCTTTTTGCTTGGCCCATCATCACACCTACCTCCAGACTGTTCGTTCTCGTGCATTAGTCTCATTGCAGCAATGAACTTTCCCTTCCGTTATCATTACCGTTCGACGACGGCGGCGCGAGATTGTCGATGGGCGGCGGTTGGCTTGCTAGGGAGGCTGGATGGATGATGGCTTGGGAGGAGACAGACAGACGTCAGTCAGGCACGATCACGTCCAGCCGCCCCGACCCGTCGCAACGGCCGGCCTGCCTGCCTGCCTGCCTAAACAGGTCTGTCTTGTCTCGTCTTGTCTTGTCTTGGCTGGCTGTGGCTGGCTGGCTGGCTGGCTGCTGTCTCGCATCGTACTCATAGATTTTAGTTTAGTTGTCCAGCGGGCTATGGCTACGACCATGCATGTATCGCACGTACGCAGTAGACGTACGATCGTACGGTACAGGCCGACTCGAACCGACGGACGGTCCGAAAACGCCGGCCGAGCCTTGGCTTGGCTTGGCTGGCCTCTTCTCTTCCTTGGCCAGGTAGGTGCACGTCGAGCCTCCCCCTCGTAAGATGAGGGGGAATGCACCCATATACGTGCTTGACTACGCCTCCCCAGTACTCGCTCAGCCTCCTCACCCGCCACGAAGGGCTAGCAGAATCGAATCGAGCGCGACGCCGTGCTCACACCAATTACATCACATCCGTCACCCGACAATCGACCCTCCCACCTTTTGCTCGCTCCGGACGGAATGTAAAGTACGTAAAACAGGCGCGACACAATGCCAAAAAAAAAGAAAAAAAAAAAAAGTCTGAAAAAAAATCCCACAGTGACGGAAAGTGAGCAGGATTAACATGAGTTGCGCTGAAAGGTTGAAGCCGCTAGGAGTTGCCTTCAAAAAGAAAGGCAAGGAATATAAAAATTAAAGGTCGGACTGGGAGTCGAACCCAGGTCTGAGGAAGACTCTCATCAGAAACCTCTGTGATGACCGCTACACTATCCAACCGTGGATGTTTTACGCGGATCTATATGCCAGTTTCATTTGGCAATCAATTGAAGGAGAAGAGCCTGATATACCCTCCTGTTCGGAACTTCGCCACGCAGCACGGCCAACCCTGGCGCGTCCACCACCTCGGCCTTGAACGCTCTCTCCTTGACGGATCTGCGCCACGCTCGATCGAAAACGCCCCGGCTCAACGGCTCATTCTCCACTCATTCCGTTCAGCCGGCTCGTCTCGTCTCGAACGGCGAGCGCGATCAGAACGTGCAGGCGTCGTCGTGCGGCGGCGCGCTTTTGTCTAGCGTCCTCTCTCGTCTTTGCCTTTGTCGTCGGCTCCACGCGTCGTAGCCTGCGCTACTGGGTTCTCTCGATGGGCGATTACACATCGGAGTCGTCAGGTCAGGGAGGTAGACGCAAGCGACTACGTTACGATGTTATCCGTCATTCTCTCACGTAACCTCGGTCTCGTCTTGTCTTTGCCAAAAGCGTGGACACGCATCAGCATAAGCAAGCGTGATGGTAGAGGTACAAAGGCTTGGCCAACAAGACTGGACCGTCTATTCAATGGTATCAGCGCTAACTCGGAACTCATCGACCGCCATCCCAGTGCACCCTACTCGGCGGCGTCGCGGGCCTGGAGCTGTAAGCACTCGAATACCCAGAGCCGGCCCTCCCAGGGGGGCCGAGATGTCCCGCGTAAAGGCCACCGGGACCGCCGCCATGGAACGAGCTAGTAGGACCGCCATACGCGCCACCCGGACCGGAAGCGGACCATCCCATGCTGGGAGCCATTCCGGACGCCACCGCCGATACGCTCGCCCTCCCGCTCGCCGGCCCGCTGCTGCCAGGCCAAGAAGAGGGCGTCTGCGGGCGCGAGGACCGCCTCGAAGCCTGCCACTGCCGCTCCTCGACGTATAGGTCGAGGATGTGCACAATGCCCGACGTCAGTCTGCCAAACTCGTCCAGCTCCTGAGGCGCCAGCGACAGATCCCCATCGTCGTCCAAGCCCTCCTCGTCCGAGCGCTCGTCCGGGTACATCGGCTCGTTCTCGCCGACCCGAGCTCCGGGAGGGCGGTACACCCTGGAAGCTGGCCGGCCGTCGTGTCTCCTTCCGCCCCCCACCCGAGGCGTCTTCCCGATGCCCTCGAAGATGCGCAGCAGGCACGCGTCCAAAACGCTCTTGAGCCTCTCCACGTCGTCCAGCGCGTCCAAGTTGCCCACCACCGGCAGCCATCCATCGCACTCCATGCCGCGCTCCGTCACCCTCACGTTGTAAGCGCCGAAGAGCATGTACGCCATCGGGTCGAGACGCGTGTTGGTGCGCAAAAATGTCGCCGCGCTTCCGCCGCCTGATCCACTTGTCGCCATAGACGTGTTGCGCACCTTCTCCGCGAAAGCGAACAGCTGTCGCTCACCCGTCTGCGGGGTCTGATCCGAAGCTTCGTGCTTGCGATGACAGACGCTGCTTGGATGTATGAGACAGACCTGACGAAAGGAAAATTGATTGGGGGGGACGGAGGATTGATCCCATGATCCCAGTCAACCACGATGTAGCGTTCAGACCCATCACGGCCATTCGCTGGTCGACTCACCTTGTCTTGCGACGTCCTGTACGTCTTCTCCGACGCCCGGATGGCAAAGTTGGGAGCCGATGCCACAGCGATGAGAGCGGTGAGCAGCGCCAAGCTCTCACCGTTACTATTTAGGGCGGGGTCTGATAAAGACATTCCGAAACGCGGGTCATAAGACCCACGCTCTCCGTCGCGACCGCGTGAATTGGCATCGAGGGCGATGCGGAGGACGCCGGCCTTATCGAGCGACTGCACGAGCTGCTCCCGTACGCGCTGGATCAAGATCATGGTGGGCTTGGAAAGGAAGTTTTCGGACAGGAAGCGGTTTGCGGCACCATATTCGCCTCGGCCTTGCATCTCCCACCACTTGTTGTACGCCATCAGGATGCCGAGAGGGTCGGAGCGGAAGCCGGCGGGCGACCAGCTGTCGCGGATGGCGTCCGCTTCGCGCTTGAGCGCGATGGGAGCCATGAACGGATCGCGGTTCGTAAGGATGGCGGCGAGGGTGATGGTCTGGTCGAGGCAGCGGAAGAACGCTCCGTAGAGACACATCTTCCCGATCGCAGCTTCGATCGGCAGCTGGAGCAGGACGCGGCCCAGCGAAGTGAGACTCTTGGCCGAGTCCAAAGCGCCCACCTGACGCAGCTTCTCCATCGCCGCCGTGACTCGGTCCGGCGCCGGCGGCTCGATGGCCTCCTTGAGAATGTCCTCCACCTCGTTCAAGCCGGGAATGTCCAGGGCTTTTAGTTGCAGACACACAGAAGACAGGTCGGTGCGCTTCATCTCCACCGTCTGATGCACGTTGAGCATGTTGAGACGCGCGCGAGAGAGCACGCCATAATACTCTCCAGGGCGGTGACGTCCGGCTCGACCGGCGCGCTGGTTGAGGTTCGAGGTGCCGACCCATGCCGAGACGAGTGAGGATAATCGGCGTTGCGGGTCGTATCGCTGTTCCTTGACGCGGCCGGTGTCGACAACGAAAACAACGTCGGGAATGGTAATTGAAGTCTCAGCGATGTTGGTGGCCAGAATGATGCGACGTACGCCCTCTGGCGGAGGCTCGAACACAGCTTGCTGTTCGGCGACGGGGATGCTCGAGTGCAAGAGATGCACCTCAAAGCGCCGAGAGTCCGCAAAGTCCATGCCAAGCAGAGGACGTTGATGCCGATCCATCAAAATGTTCTTGATTGCGATGATCTCCTCCCACCCTGGAAGGAAGACGAGGACGTGACCAGAGTCGGAGCGGCTTAAAATGAACGCGATCAGCAAGCTGATCAGTGGATACGGCAGCTCGAGATCGTCGACCATGTCGCCCATCTCGTCGCGGCCGGGGGCGTTCTTGCCATTCGAAAGCCCTTGGTTCAAAAGCCCAAGCTCCCTGTCCAGGTACTCCTGCACGTTCTTTTCCCGCCACACCCAACCTCCTTCAGCCGGAGGCAGTCGCATCGCCTCAAGGTCCCTGACCATCTCTTCCAAATAGTGCTTCTCCACCGGGTAGCTCCGCCCCGGCACTTCGATGACCGGAGCGAGTAGTCGAGAGGGTGGCGGCGCGGCGAAGTAACGCTGGAACAGAAGCGGGTCGATGGTCGCGCTCATGAGGATGAGCTTGATTTCGCGCTTGCCTCGCGTCTTGCGATCCGCGAGCAGGCGCTTGAGTACAACGAGCAGGATGTCCGTCTCGATGTCGCGTTCGTGTACCTCGTCGACGACGACGTGCGTTATGTTCTCCAGGAAACTGTTCTCGTCATCCAAATCCCCCAACGCTGACTGCAACCTTCGCAAAAAGACGCCGGTGGTGCAGAACGTGATGTTGCCGTGCGGCTGAGGGCTCTTGTTCTCGAACCGCACCTGGTACCCGACTGTCTTGCCCAGCTGCTCGCCTCGCTCCTTGGCCACTCGCTCCGCCACGCTGATGGCCGCGATCCGTCGAGGCTGGGTACAAATGATGTTACACTGGGAGCCTTCGCCGCGGAGGATGTAGTCATCGAAGATAAGCTGCGGGATCTGCGTCGTCTTGCCGGATCCCGTAGCAGCCATGCAAATAGTGACCTCGTTCAGCTCGATCTTGGCCAAAACGTCGGAAGCGCAGACAGTGACGGGCAATGAGGCGCGCTGCTCCCGCATCTTCTTCACCGCCTCGTTCGTTTGGTAAGCGTTCAGCTCGTCCATGAGCCGCTTCGACTTGGCCTCGAAGAACCGTTCCGTCGGTCGGTCGACGCGCATTCTTCGGCGTTCCGGCTTGGACAGTCCCGCGTTGGCTGCCATCCCCGGCGCGGGCTCCAAACCGGCAGTCTTCGGCCTTCGTGCAAATAGGCGACTTTCACGCAATTGGCGATACAGGTCGCGCACCTCGTCGTCCAATTCGTCGGACACGTTGAATTCAACGTGAGGCGCCATGCCCAGAGGCGCGTTTTCGCGATGGGTCTCCTTGAAGTGCTTCCAGAGTTCTGAGTCACAAGACTCGAGGTACTGCACGACGTCGACGTAACATTGGCCTTTGGCCGCCTTTTTGTTCGCCCCGGAGCCCATGCCAATCCTTCGGCCTCCGACCGTCATCACCGCGTTCCACGACGAAATTGAGCCTTTTCTGCCGGTTTGAGAGGCCTCGAAAGTAATATCAGGCTTGCCGAAGCGGAATCGCTGGCAATAGTAGTCCATGAACTCGCGCGCCTTCTCCAGCCCTACTATCGTGCCGTCTGAGAGCGTCGCGACCGGTCCAGCAGGTGCCGCCACGGTCGCCGGGACGCTAGAAGCGTTTGCGGCGGAGGCCATCGCTTGGTTAGCGTTTGCTCGCGTCGGCTTGGTGCCCAGCAAGTTGTGCACCTGGAGCTGAAGGATGGCCGAATACGCTGCCAACTTTTCGGCCTCATTTCGTTTCGCGTGGTCGCCCACGCCGATTATGTTATGTTCCGCATCTGCAACGACCGTGCATCTGCGAGAGTGGGCACATCGACGTCAGCACGATAAACTTCTTGCCCTGGCGATCGGAGATAAATCGTCTCCTTCACAATACTAGCGCGAACACCCACCGAAATACGCGCTCGCCTGTGTCCTGGATACGACCCTCCTCGGACTCATACTTGGGCGCGCTGCCCGTCCTTGCCATGACGTAGTTAACCAACGGGGACTTTGGGTTCTCCAGATGCGCAGGTTTGACCCTGCCCGATGCAATGACGTCGGCAAATTGTGTCGCGAGGAAGTCCTGTGACTGTAAAGGGCCTGGCAGGTTGGGAAGGAGCGGTGCAGACTTGGCTCGCCTGCCGAAGACGGCAAAAGAAGAAAGGATAAGATGAGTACGGCGATGATGAATAAAGAACACAGAAAAACACCTGCTCACTTGGCATGATGACCCCCTGCACCTTGTCGTCCGCTGCTCCGCCTACCTCCACCGCCTCCCCCGCCTCCCCGTCCCCTCCCCCAACTCAGCGACTGGCTCGGCAGCGCCCCTCCCTGGCGCCAGCTGCCGCTTGAGCTTGCGGGCGCACTCATATCCTCTGACTTCAGAATACGAGGAGTGTGGACGACCGGCTGCAATTCGGGGCGTCGTTTTGGTGAAGTGGAGTAGTATCGGCGCTGGAGTGGAGGCTCGTCAAGGGTATCGCTCGTAACCTGGGCAGATGATCGGGAAAAATAGGTGCAATAAAAAGAAGCAGTTCTGGGATACCGAGAGGGTTTGGAGAGCTTGGTGATTGCGTGGGAGCGAGGATGGGACAAGTCTAGTTGTGATGGCGAAGGGAGAGAAAGCGAAGGCGTGTCGGTTGGTTGGGAGATGTGCGAATGGAGACCTCGGGAGATCAAGCTTATCCAAGACCGGGTGAAGAAAGAAGACGAGAAGCACAGACGAAGCAATGCCTGCGCGAGCTGGTGCGGGCCCGAGGTAGCTTGCAGCCGTAGAAGAGGTCGAGGAGGCCTCAGAGGCGCAAAGACCTGTCTTCGAAACGGGGTCGACAGGGCAGTAGGCAACCGGGCGAGGCCTGCAAGCAGAGCCTCGCTGGAGTAGAGTAAGCCTGTGTGTCGAATGGCTGTCTTGAAATGTCCTGAAGCCAAGGCAACGAGACGACGATAGGTCAGTTTTGCCAGCCGTGGATGGTGTTCTGAACGAAGACCAGTCCACAATCTCTTCTGAGGCCGAGCGTCGACCGCCTCGGCCGCGCTGGTTGTGCCGCCGCAGTTCTCCGTTTCCCACGCAACTGATCGGACTGCGGCAGCCTCTCGACCTGGGACACACAACGGACGATGGCTTCATCTGTTCCTATGTGATGGACGATCCTGGACCGGCCAGCGGTGGAGTTAAGTACCCCCGGACGACCTGTTTCGAGCCGACTGACGTGCAGGAGGACTTGGACGGCTCCTCTAGTGCTCTAGGACGATGTAGTGGTGCGTGTAATCGGCCATTCCGTCGGCCATCCCTGCGCGCCAAGTGGTCAAGTGTCACAGGGACCGGTTATGAGTATCCCGCCCGACAGGCAGGGTCGCACATCGCTCACCGTCCCTCTACCTGGCAGCTGGTGCACTGCAGCAGAGGTGTTGTTCGAATCCGCGAGAGCGTGTTCGAAGTCTACACAGGCAGGACACTTATACCGCCTCTCCCGGCGGCCACATGCGGTCTGGTCCGTTGGCTCGTCGCTCGACGACCGCGAACGCCGGTCGCAGGAGGAACTTGACGAGCTTCCTCCCAGATGCCAACTCCTCCCACACCTCTCTCGGCTCTTCCAAGAGCGGAGAAACGAACGACGTCCAGTCGCTCTCCTCCAGCCCCGAATGCTTCAGGTTCGCAGACGCTCCCCTCGAGTCACCTCCACACTCTCATTTCGGCCATCCGGCGCCTCCTTCCCCGTTCGCCTTTTTCGGTCGTCGCGAGTCCGTGTTGCGGCGTGGGCCCGGTCGGTGCAAACATCAATCTCTACGAGCAACGCTAACGCATTGAGGTAGAAACTCGGAACTCTCACCCGCAACGGGAATCTCAAAAATGGCCGAGCACAGCAGCCCAGTGATGATGGGCCACCTTCGCCCAACCCTCTCACTTATAGGGCCAAAGCAAATAGGTCCAAAGGCGAAGCCGAGGACAAAGAGCGCAGTGCCCAGAGTGGTCACTTCCGTGGAGACTTTGAACTCGACAGAGACGGGTTGGATGGCGCTTGAGAAGGAAGAGGAGGCGAAGGTTGCACAGAGGGCGGATAAAGCCAGGACTGCGTGGCGTGGGCGGGGGAATGGAGGGCGAAGATGAAACAAGGGAAGGGATAGGAGATGACTGAGTCAACTCAACTCATAATGCAAGCTGAGCGACATCCTCCAGGAGGTGGAATCACTCACGCTTAAAGGGTGGATGACCGTTGAAGTCCATGCATAGAAAGGAAAAATCAGCTCCACAATCGTCGAAACGTGTCTACGGTGGCCTCCGAGGACTGGCTAATTGCTCTCACCAGAGTCTGAGAAACCTTCATTCCGACCGACCAGAACATGGGATCCTCCTCCGCCTCAAATGTATCGACAGGCCAAGGGTCCTCGGGGCCTTGCTTCGGCACCTCCTCCTCATAGGGGTCCCAACCTAGAGGGATCCTGACGGGAAACGGCGCAAGTCTCACCCAATCCTGGACCTAGGAAGGTGGCCAAGGCGAATCTGTAGCACGAGAACACACAAAGGTGAGCCGAGGGATAGAATGACACAAGAAAAATACCATGGCCGACGCACAAGCCGACGGCCTCGCCCCCTGTTGCGGGCTCGAAGCTGGAATGTGGCAAGAAGGAGCGTCAATGTACGACGGCCAAGCTGCTCAATGATATCGTGCACGAGTCAGCTTACAAGCCGGCAAGAGCACCTCCGACGACTCTGGAAAGAATGCAACGTGCAATGACTATAATGGATGAGCACGAAGCAGCAGGAGGTGGACCATCGGGTCGAGACAGGTGAACCAGATCACACGTACTGACCCAAGTGTACAGGAAGCAAAGAATCCCGAGAAGAAGCGACCCATAATGGCATGGAGGTTCGGAGCGACTGAGTCGGCAGGGAAACCAACGTGACGTCGAGTGAACGTCAGTAGAGGACACAGCCGTCGCCTCGTCCGTCGCGAAGTAGCATGCTCTATGTCCCCATTCCTCACCAGTCGCTCCTATCTTTCCTTACCACAGGCCCCATTGCAGGAGCTTTCATCACTCAATCCTCGCTGGGTTGGGTGAGCTGCAACCCTCCGGGTTGGCCTTGACTAACGACCATATTTTCCTGCTGGACTCAACTTGTCTCATCTCTGCCTTCCCCCCGGGGTTCGTTCAGAAATGGGACGCGTGGATCACCGCAATTTTCGGTGAGACTTGTTAAGTTTATGTTATCGTGTAGTGAACGACCATCTCTCTCACCCTTCTCTTCTTCCAATACGTTTTTACTTGTCCACAGGCTTCTTCATCGCCTTTCTCGACTTGCTTTCCTCGCCGAATGCTACCGCCCCGTGCTCCTTCAGCGAAAAGCACGCAGGATAAAGTTCGCCACCAAGCAATGGGCCGTACACGCTCCTTTGGACGAGAAGGAATTCACTTTCAGGTGAGCTCCGTCCCGTACCTTTTTAAATTGTCTGCTCGCTGGCTTGGCCTCTTACCACAACATGGCTCACACGCTGGTGCATATCCCTTCGTGCCAGGACCATATTTACCGTCTTCCTGGCCCGGCCTCTGAAGATGTTGGTACAGGAGCCGATGCTGGTGAGCAGCACGACGATCCTGTTCGGTAAACGCCCTATCCCCGTTCTCCCAATCCCTCTTCGCACTGATTCTAGATTATAATTGTACGCCGGCATCCTAGCTGCTCATCACCATCTATTCAGCCTTCGTCTACGGTGAGCTTGCTTTTCTTCTATGTCTAGGGTAACCTTGTGGTTGCCTCGTTGACCTTCCATTCGTTTTATGGCGCAAATCTCAGGGATCATGTATGTGAGTGTTCATAGTGTTTTCAACTTGATACTGGAAGGCCCGTCGAGACGACGCCACTCCTTCCTGACAAGTTCTCTTCCGTCCTTTTTTCCCGACATCACCATCGCTGACCATTCCGTGGACAGTTCCTCTTTTCGAGCTACCCCTACGAGTTCATGATTGTCCGACAATGGAAGCAGGGCCTCACCTCTCCGCCTTTTATCGCCCTCTTGATCGGTTTCGTAATTGGTTGTTTAATCATGCTAGCCATGTCGCCGTGAGCGCCGCGCCTTCCTCGCCCTGGCCGCGTGCCTTACTTTCTCGGTGGTAAAGGGCGCTTGTGACGCTGACTTTGAACGTTCTGTGATCTGGTTCTGTCTTTCTTCCTCGTGAACGTCCTCGTCGGTACAGGAGGTATAGACGCAAGGTAGAGGAGAATGGGGGTAGGGCGGTCCCAGAAGAGAGACTACTGCCGATGTGTTTTGTGAGTCCCTCTTTCTCTACTTCCTCTCGAGTCGACATAGTAAGGACGGAACTCAATGGATTCGGCGCTCACCCAATTCTGCCTGCAGTCGGCGCTGTCATTTACCCTATCGGAACCCTCTGGTTCGGTTGGACATCCAAGCAGTGAGTCCTAGTCTTTCCCAGGCTGTCCTTGATCTACTGACGGGAGTTGTGCTGACCTTTTGCTCGTCTCCCTCCCACCTACACTCGCTATTCCGTCCGCCCGCCTGTCGCCATTCCTCTTAATAGAGTCGGCGTAGACTCTTGGGTCCCCGCGGCGCTTTCAGGAATCTGCACAGGAGCTGGGACTGTGCTCATCTTTGTGAGTGAGGGTGATGCGTGACACGTCGCTCGTTGCTGGCGTTGATCCTCGGGATCGCTGTTATGACGGTTCCTTCGTTCGTCTGCTTGTCTCTACCAGTTGCCGATGCTCAACTACATCATCGACACCTATGTATTTGTGAGGACAGTGACGGGGCGTTAACTAGCCATATATCGCCACCGAAGACGAGACGCTGATTGCCGTTCGATATTGGGTGCCACACGCCGCGTCGCGTCGTCATCAGGCTGATGATTCCTATTTTTTTTGGGTTGGTAATACTTGTGCTGTTCACATCCGTACAACCAACGGCGAGATCCAAGCATGCGGGGAAAGCTTGAACACGAAAGGACTAATGATCGTGCGCTCCTTCCCTCCACAGTGTTTTACAAGTACGGAAAGCGCTTACGACGCAAGTCCCACTTCGCACGGACGTAAAGAGGCGGGCGAAGACATATTCCTCCGCCCCGACGAGGGTGCTCCTTCAGTCAGCCCTCTTGACTTGCACGCCATGGCGAGATTTCGGCGATGGGATCTTCGTATCCTTTCTTTCAATGGTATACTCACGAGCCTTGGAACGATCTGCGCGCTCCCTCGCACGTCTGCTCTCCTTTCCGCATCATGTACGTTGACGCTGCAACGTGCTTCCCGAACCAGTAACGGCAATGTAGCTACTTAACACACCGGAACAACTCGGATGAACTTGACTGGCGTTCTTGACTGAGCGATGCCGCCTTTAATTACTCGTCCGCTTTTGTCGTGGTGATCGACGTCGCCCGACGGAGGCGTCGCAGCCCACCCGTCAGAAAGTGGACAGAATCGTTAGGGTTACGTCACGTGAAATTCACCTGCCCGTGGAGACGATCGAACGACCGACGACGAAGTCCACGCTCGCTCCCCTCCAACCTTCCTGCTTCTTCGCCTATTCTATTCGGTTCAGTTCGCATGCCCAAGTGCGTTTCTGGTGGATGGTGGGGTCACACGGGAGCAGTGGCATTTCTGTCCCACGACGGCCTTCGGCTCCGGCCCAGGCATTAGCCGGGCGGCGTCGGTCGGATCGGAGATAAGCGCGGTAGAAAGCGGATTTGGGTCTACGGCGCGAGATAGTTAGCCGGGGCGGATTTTGGCGGTTCCGATCTTCCGACCGGCGATTAGGCCGGACTTGCCAAAGCTCGTGTTCGACGTCCCGATCATCCATCTCATCAGCGTTTAATAAAAAGTTTTTGTCTGGCAAGCCATCCTTGTCCTCCATCTCCTTCATCCGCCCGCGAGAGCAGGACCGGCAATGCCTCGGCCGGCCGACACGGAGACGCACTCTGCCCGCATCCGCCTTCGCCGATACAAACAATGCTCACTCCCCCCGGAGCCTTCGCCCGTCTTTTGCTTCCTCCGTGACTGACGAACGGCCCGAAGCATGGAGCAAGACGAAGGAACATGGATGAAAGCGAAAGATGGAAGTGGTCGTGAGGAGGGCAGAAGGAAAGATAAAATATCACCTCCGTCCGTCGATCTCGCTCTTGGTTCCTCATTGACAGGCACAACAAACAGCTTGACGCCACCAAACCAGCAATCTGTCGTCATTCCCCCTCTTTGCTCACCCCCGTCCTGCCCTCCTTCGCTACTATCATAGGCCCACACTTGACTCTTCATTCGTGCTCCCCGTACCATGTCACCTTTCGACCGCGAGCCTACGATGGAGACGATGATCTCTCAGGCAGAGCGAACGGCGGTCAACAACAGCCCTGCCACTTCCATCGTCGAACCCAAACCTCCGCTTCCCCCGTCCGTGCGAATGGACTTTCACTATCCTGCCGACGACTTTCGTCATTATAGAAGCGATGGCGAACACAGAGTCGTCGAGGACCCTATGCTTCGACAGACATTCAGTCGCCAGCTGGGAGAAGACCCGAACGAGGCAGACGACAAGGGCAGCAAGGACCTCATTGACACGTTGGACGATGATGAGGACCCGATGAAGTGGAGTATGACGAGGAAGTACTTTCAAACTATGCGTGAGTCAATTGGCCGTTTTCATGTACCTTGAAGGTAGTCCTTTGAGAACCCGCCCTTTCAAAGCGATCCTGGGCTGACCTCTTCTTCCCGCTTGCGTTTAACAGTATCTGCGCTCAGCACTTTTGTCGTTACCTTTGCATCCTCCTCCTTCTCCGTCGGCACGGCTGAAGTGGCAAGCAAGTTCCACGTGTCCGTCGAAGTGAGCACACTTGGCACCGCGCTCTTTGTCCTCGGCTTTGCCTTCGGCCCACTGCTGTTCGCTCCTATTTCCGAACGGTACGGACGGAAAGTGCCGATGCTCGCTGGATACTTGCTCTTCGGCATCTTCCAGATACCAGTCGCTGTGGCTCGGAACCTTGAGACCATCATGCTCGGTCGATTTTTTAGCGGTTTTTTTGCTAGCGCTCCGTGAGCGCTTTCGCCCTCCCGTCCCCACTTATTCGACCGCTCCCTCGCCCGATGACTGACTGACACGTCTCCCCTGCTCTATTTCACCCTCCAGTCTCGCTATCATCGGTGGCTGTCTCGCAGACTTCTGGGACGCGAAGAACCGTGGCGCCGCCGTCGTGTTCTTTGCTATGGCCACCTTCGGCGGTCCCACGTTCGGCCCGATCGTCGGTGGCTTCATTGTGAACAGCTACCTCGGCTGGCGCTGGACGGTGTGGGTGACGTTCTTCATGGCCATGCTCATGTTCGTCCTCCAGGTCTTCCTCTTCAAGGAGACCTATCGACCCTACCTGCTCCAGCAAAAGGCCAAGCGTCTCCGTTTTGAGACCCACAACTGGGCCCTCCACGCTCCGCTCGACGAGAAGCGTACCGACATGAACACGGTCATCAGTGTCTGGCTCGCCAGGCCACTCAAAATGCTCTTCACCGAGCCCATGGTTTTCCTTGTCTCTCTCTACGTCTCCTTCGTCTACGGCCTTCTCTACCTTCTCTTCTCTGCATACCCTATCGAGTATCGAATTCTCCGCGGTTGGAACTCCGGCGTGGCCTCGCTCCCCTTCGTGGGTATCTTTATCGGCGTCCTCATCGGATGTTGCATCATCTTCGCCTTCTTGCCCCGCTACACTCGCAAGATGGCCGCGAATGGAGGCAGACCCGTGCCGGAAGAGCGTTTCATCCCAATGATGCTCGGAGGAATCATCTTCCCTATCGGTCTCTTCTGGTTCGCCTGGACGAGCAAGGCCAACGGCGTCGACACTTGGGTGCCCAGCGTGCTCTCCGGTCTCTGCACGGGCGCAGGCATCATCATCATCTTCCTTCAGACGCTCACCTTCTTGATCGACGCCTATCTCATGGTGAGTTTCTTGCGCCCCCCGACCCCCCCCTTCCCCGCTTCTCACTTGGTCCCGCTTCCGCGCTCACACCCGCTCTAATTCATCGTTTCGATTCTGCAGTTCGCCAACTCGGCCATCGCCGCTAACGCCTTCGCTAGAGGTCTCATGGGCGCAGGATTCCCCATGTTCGCCAGGAGGTGAGTCGACTTCGATGGCCTGATCTGGAACGTTTTCACCACCACCAGACCGGTCCGGCCCTGACGCATGCTCCGGTCCTCTCCCATCTCTTCCCCTCTCCACAGCATGTTTGTGAACCTCGGAACACCATGGGCCGCATCCACGCTCGGCTTCATCTCCATCGCCTTCATCCCCGTCCCGATGCTCTTCTACGTCTTCGGAAAACGCCTCCGTCAAGCTAGCAATTTCGCCCAGTCATGAGGTCTGGACGTCGGCTCGTCATTGTTCCGCTCCTTCGGTCCTCGGTCTTGTTTCGTTCGCCTGCTTCCTTCTTCGCAACCCCCCCCCCCGGAGTTTCGCTGGCGCGACCGTCTCCTCTGTCTTTCTCCGTCTCTTCTCTCGTTGGTCCGACGGACCTTGCTCTTGCTTGTGCCCACGCAGACGCTCATATGACTCGTACGTAGCCCTCAAACTTGCACAAAACGCCCCACTCGTCTGAGTTCCAATGCCCTCTCATCTCTCGCATCTTCCCATTCTATTGCTCAGCATCGTTTTCTTGATCTAGTTCTACTGCCGGTTCTCTCTTTCACGCATTCCTGTGTCATTAGCAAAACCACGTACTGCATCCACGCACGAATCAGAGCACCTTGGGACATTTGGACCCGCCCGAGCTTTGCGCCTACTGTGACCCGAGTTGTCAGAGTCAGACCGCCTTATCGCCTTCGCAAGCCATACATCTTCAAGGCTTCGTCCGCCTCTGCCGCCGCGGTAGCACCTTCCGCGCTGCCAACGTCCCCGAACGCCGCCGGGCTGCCGAACACTGGGTCCGCACCGGCGGAGCTCTTGGGGAAAGCGATCACGTCCCGGATAGAGGGGGAACGGCAGAGGATGGACATGAGCCTGTCAAAGCCAAGGGCTATGCCTGCGTGCGGAGGGGCGCCGCAGCGAAGGGCGTGGAGGAGGTGAGAGAAACGGAGGACTTCTCCCTCGTTCAGCTGGAGGGAAAAATAGAAGAAAAGAGGAAACGGAAATAGGTAGAGCACGAATTGGTCGTCCATCAATGCTCATCTTTCGCCTTTCGACGTCCGGGACGGGAAAGCCTATTATCGCTCACCTCCAAGACATTCCGGAAAACGTACTCCTGCAGCTGAGCGTCATGAATCCGCACCGAGCCGCCGCCAATCTCCATCCCGTTGAGTACGAGGTCATAATGTTGGCCTCGAACCTCAAAGGCGTGCAAGGGACGATCTGAGTGTCAGGACCTTCCGTCCTCGTAGAATGAGACACGCAGCTGGAGTACGTTTGACGCACCTCGTCGATCTTACCCTCCCTTAACTTTTGCATATCCTCGGCCATTGGCGCAGTGAATGGATGGTGAGAGCTGCTCCATCTGCCACGGGCCAGAAAGTCTTTGTCACTGTCGGCGCGGGTGAAGAGAGGGAACTCGGTGACCCAAAGGAAGTGGAGTGCGTCCTGTGGGATGCTCAAGTGACCTATGCGGCACAGGTCCAGGGACGCAGATATTAGCGGAGGTGACCCAAGTCCATGCCATGCGTGTAAGATCATGCCGCTCACCTTTCGCTTGCAGGAGATTCGCAAGATTGAGTCTCAAGTCGCCCAGTGCAGTCGACCCGCCCTGCGTAGCAATGAAACCCAAGCCGGTTAGAGGTGAAGGCGATCGGGTGCCGGTCTAGAGACGGCTAGTTCGGGACCCGCAACCTCTGTACAAAAATGAGCGCACCTCTGGTGCAGCCTTCCGCTTGCTGATGAAGATGGTGTCGCCTTCTCGAAGCCCCAGTCGCTGATTGAGCGAAGATAGGCCAAGGTCGGTTATGTCTTTTGGAGCGGTCGCGTCTCGGCACAGTGAACTGCGCTGTGTCCAAGTACCGGTGTTTGTCGGAGTGATTTTGATCCGTTCAACCTGTGGAAAAGCAAGTTTGAGTTCAGACACCCCATCGATCGTTACCGGATCTCCGCGGGACTCACTCCAGATGGACGTCCGTCCTTCCCTAGAAGAAAAGAGTCCAGCTCCTTCGAGGACAATGGACCGTCTCGTTCTGGCCGATGCACCAGCACGTCGACACTCATGCCATCGCGAGCCACTCTTTGTGCGACGTTCATGGGCAGCAAACGCGTGACCTCTTGGAGCTGCAGTACACGAATGACACGGCAGGTGATTATGAGCCAGCCCAAACGATGTCAAAGGGAACAGCAGGCTCACCTCAAAACCAAACCGCGTATCAGGTTTGTCGCTACCAAATCTCCTCATCGCCTCTTCGTACCTCATCACCGGAAAGCTCTCCGGCAGCTCGATACCCTCCGATGTCCCCCATATCCTCGCAACGAGGCCCTCAACCAACCTTCTTACCTGCCCTCCGCCAATGCGCCATTCATCCCCTCCCTCCTTCTCCGAGACGCCGTTGACGCCGCCGCTGACGAACCCCATCTCAATATCGATCTGGGTGAATTCTGGCTGCCGGTCCTTTCGTCCGTCTTCGTCGCGGAAGCATTTAGCAAGTTGGAAGTACTTGTCCGTGAGACCAGAGGCGATGAGCAACTGCTTGGGTTGTTGAGGAGATTGAGGGAGAGCGTAGAACAGCGGTTCAACTGCCGTCGAACCAGAAGAGGAGGCGGAAGACGAGAGACGAGTGGGCACGAGGAACTCTCGAGCGCCCTCCGGAGTCGAGCGAAGCAGGGTGGGCGTCTCTATTTCGGTGAAGTCTGCTAGGAAGAAAAACACAAATTCTGCATAGGCTACGCGATTCTAAGTGGAGATGCCATGTTTGACGCGGCGCACCTTCATCTTGTAAGAAGCAGCGGACGGCATGGGCTACCTTGCTCCGCTTGCGAATGTTACGAGATAACGCTTCCCGGCGGAGATCCAGGTAGCGGTAACGGGATCGAAGGTCCTCGTTCACCTGTAGGATATAATCGTGTAGCCAGCTCAGGTCCCCATAGCTCCAGAGCAGAGATCCAACCTGTTGCTCACCAAGGTGCCCTGCTCAGAGGGATAGAAAGGCAGCTGTTTGTCTGCCGGATTAAGGAGTATCAAGTCGGACACTTCCACCTCCACTTGACCCGTTGCAAGGTTCTACCAGCAGCAATGACAAGTGGAGTCAGTCCGAATATTTGGGGACGGGAGCAATCCACAAGCTGGACTCACCGGGTTCTCTGCTCCCTTCACACGCCTTCGCACCACGCCCTTGACCAATACAATAGACTCGACCGGAACGTTGGACAGCTTGATGCCCCGCGAATTCAAGGTTGAGGTTGAGCCATCGTCGCTTGGCGCCCTCAAAAGTAGCTGCGTTGTCCCGGAATAGTCGCGTAGGGGAAAGAAGGAGAAGGACCTGGAGATCTTCCTGAGAAGGCAGAGCGAAGAGAGCGAAAAGAAACAAGACAACCAGATCAGTGGCGAAGCAGACTATTGAAAGACGTAAAAAGGGGAAGAATACGTACCTTTCAGGAAGTAGCCATCCTGCGAGCACCACTTCCTTGCCCTCGTCTTCAGCCCTCAGCTGCCCGCACGTATGAGTCCGAGGAGGGAAGGCACCTGTAAGAGATCCAATATCGTCGGAGTGAGCGATCCTATCCATCTTGTCTAACGACCCCTCCAAAGATACTACACATGTTTCGCTACCGTAAAAGCTGTCTAACGCTCGATTCTCACCGAGGAAAGCAGGCAAACGTCCTTCATCGTGGGACCCCTTTGTTCGGCTAAGCGAGTCGGAGGGCAGAGACTCGGCCGTGAAGAGTCGACGGGGTGATCTAACGCGAAACGCCGACGGGAGGGCCTCGCGGCACCGAAGACACGGTGGGAAATACCGGGGGGCCGTTGAGAGCAAAGCGCGCATGCTGAAAGTTGTGTCGTCCACGCAGGGTGAAGGGTGGGGGAGGGGGAGCTGAAGGAAGAAGAGTGATGTCCAACGTTCCTAACCGCAGCGCGAAATCTGATCATACGCGTGGATTAGAGCGCGTAGATTGATCGTCCTCCTCCAGCGCGACGACGACGACGACGACCCTTTCACCTCGTCCCCTTCATGGACGCCCATGTCTACACCTCACGCTTCCGCCACCACTCAGCGTGCGGTATATACGACCCTACCCCCGATCCCCCTTCCTCAACTGCTCCAGGAGGCGCAGCCAGCGTCCGATGATCCAACGATCTCCCGCGGCGTCTCTATAGCCCGAGACGTCAAGGGCGCTTCGTCCCACCTACAGGCTTTGCTAGACTGTGCCGTGCGCTCGGCCACACTGTGCGAAAAGGCATGGGGAGAGATGGATAGGGAGTTTGCGGCGTGGGATAGGAGATTGGACGGGTTGAAGAAGCGGTTTGGAGGTGGGTCTGTCCGCGTACTCGTTCGTCTCGCCTGTGCCCCCAGCCAGATCTTTCTCTTTTTTTTTTTTTTTTTTTTTTTTTTTTTACAGGCCATGTCAATCCACGGTTGGAATTGCTCCAGCTTCTTCTCACGGGGAAAGCGAGCGATGCTGTTGAGTCATTCTTCGCCGGAAACAATATGTTGACGGAGAGAGTGAGTGTCATCTCGTTCGCACCCTGCCTTCTTGGCCATTTCGTCGTCAGCACGTTCATGAAAAGCCCCCGTGTCGACTATCAGAACCTTGTCCGATGGGAGACCACCGTTCTCAGCGCTTTGAGGACCGTACGTATCACGGCGGTCGAAAGTCTATTTCCAGCATGCGAACAAATTCTGCTCTTGTTGGACGAACTCAAAGGCTGCAGCCTGTGGTATGTGGGGGACATCCGTGCAATACCATGCGCGACGGGCCGCTCACTCGTCTTGGATTTCCTCTAACAGGCCCATGCGCTACGAGCGTCTTTCCACCGCCACCGATGACATCTCATCCTGCCTAAACCTTACAACCAAAGCCGCCGAGACTGCCGTCCAGCTCGATGATCTCTGCGGTCATGAGCAGGTGGCGTTTGGCGAGTTCGCCAAGTGGCTAAGATACGGTGAGTGCCAGGAACTCCCGTTATGCGACCTCCCGGTTCCATGTTGACAAAGCATGGCTCGCCCCTTCCTTCCCGTCGCCTCTGAAGAGCTGAAACGGGTTTCTGCTGCGGAAACGCAGAACGATGAAAGGCCGTCGGCGAACCATGACGTGCTCACGGTGGCCGAGTACCTTGCGCGAGGCTTCGAAAACCACATCCTCTCATCGCACCTCGCGCCTCCGTCCTCAGACACGCCGAGCGCCGCTGGCGTCGACGCTCGGCCTCCGTCTACCCTCGTCCAAGTAGTGCGCACCTTGACCGATAGGGTGAACAGTGTACTGCAGCTCGTCGATACGGAACGCTGATGGAACGTTCAATACGGTTTGAACTTGCGAGCCTTCTTGAGCTGCTCCACCTTGGCCTTGTCTGCTTCAAACTGTTTTCGGAGGTTGGCCAGATCTAGCGTTGTGGATGGATGAGAAAACCGGGAAAAAAATTCTTTTGAGCGACCGATCCTAAGGGAGCGATGAAAGGACGGTACCGCTACCACGAAACCCACTTTCTCTCTTCTTTTCTCGCAACTGGAACCGGTAAAAGTCAACGAGCTCCTTCTTCTTCTTCGGTCGCTCCTCTTCCTCTTCCACCCTTGCCCTCTTCCTCACGACGCCCACGCCCGCCTCTCCGCCGGCTGTCCGTCCGTACTTTCCGCCTTTGCCCGTCACGAGCGTGAAGCCATCCGGATCGATGATCTCTCCCTCAGGCCCGCGCGTGTAGCCGGGCAGCAGCTCGCCGTCCTCGTCCGTGTACGCCGCTCGAACCGGGTTCTCCTTGCGCTGCTGATACTCGATTATCGCAGCGTCCGCCTCTGCCTTGATGGTCGCCAAGTCGGGCCGATGGGAGGCGTAGCGGGCCAAAAAGAACGACAGGCCCGCTCCTGGCGTCGTACGCCCTCCGTTCGTCTTGCCGCTCATGGTTGCGAGAATGATCGGAGGGGAGGGACGAGGAGGTGATTTAAGAAAATGCTGCGGTCGCCGGTGCGCGCAACTTGGACGTTTAAAAAATATAAATTAAAATTGAGAATAACAAAAAAGGTCGGACTGGGAGTCGAACCCAGGTTGAAGGAAATTACTCATCAGAAACCTCCGTGATAACCGCTACACTATCCAACCGCATCTGCTTGATACTTGATTAGGTTATAAAATAATATAGGCGTCATTGAATGGTATAGGCTTAGGCGGCTGGATGGTGCGGCCGAAGGCAACTAAACTCTGCAACCAAACTTCTCCTCGCGCGTCTACGACTCGCTCGGCCTTATCCACACGTTCTACAACCTTCGTCAGTCCTGCTACAGTCTTCTAGCTTGCTGACGTCTTTTTCGAACGGCCCCCTCGTCATTCCGCTATTCTCAGGACGCAAGTTATCGCACCTTGCTCAACAAACCCATGACTACACCCATTCAACCGTTGATGGAAGGGAGGACCGGACGATGGAGATGTATGTGTATGATCCGCTACGGCCTTCCCTTCCCAACTGTCGTCGCCTCGCCGGCTCTAGTCGAGTAGTTGTTTTCGGTTCATCGATGCGATTCGTGTATTGGGATAAGCAAGTAGGCTGCGTGCACAGAACAGCAACTCTTTATACAAGCAAGTAAAGCCGGGAAGAAGAGACGCGTCCAAACGCTGCTCGAGCAACCGAGCGCGCAGTAAGGTCAAGAAGGATCATCCCTTTCGAAAAAGCCGCACACAACCTTGTTCTAGAGGTAGAAAGGACTGCAGGAACGGTTCGCCAAAGCACGCGCGAGTGAGAGAAAACTGGGACGTGGTACAAGGGCGAGGACGGTAGGCGGGGGCTTCGTCGGCGGTGAGCCGGGGTGGAGGCAGATGGAAATGCGAGAGGTTTAACCTGGAGGCGCAAAAGGAATCAAACGTCGTGAACGGTAGCGCGGCAGAAGAGGACGATTGAAGTCAGCTCTTTGCCCATTCCAGCTCGGGCAAAGCCCAAGAGAGGGCGGACAAGCGACGCAGAAAAGGGGCTCACTCCAGACGTCGAGGATGAGCCGGTTCCTCTCCTTCAGCATCTTGAGCTGCGCCTGACCGCCGGCCAAGTCGACGCCCTTGCCTTCGGCGAGGATCTTGGCGAGTACCATTTCAACGTCTTGCGCCATTCCTTTCTGCTCGTCGAATGGTAGCCGTTGAGGTAAGAGAGAAAATGAAGACAAAAGACTTTTCAGACTCGGGAGACAGAAACGAGTGATGATGCAGCAATGTCGACTTACCGCCTCTCCGCAAACATAGAAGTACGCCTTTTTGTCGAGGATGTCCGAAGCGATCTTCTGGCGTTGGTCCCAAAGGAGGTCCTGAACGTAGATCTTTGCCCCGTCCGGCTTGTAATTCTTCCGGGTGCTGTCGACCGCGCGAGCGAGGAGGAAAATCAGACAAAACGAATCATAGACGCGAGCCGCAGCCGATGGAACGGTAGAGAACGAAACCAATGCTCACAAAGTCTTGAACAGCTTGAACTTGCCCTTAAGCGCCTTCTCGTACTCGGGCCACTCGTCAGCGTACAAAAAGTCGTCTTCGGAGCGGGAGGAGAAAAAGAGGCTCATGTCGGCCCAGTCGTCGAGGGCCGTATCGCCGTTCTTCTCGATCGCTTTTTGCGCCGAGCCGAGTCGGTCTTGGACGAAGCCTCGGAAGGGGGCCACACCCGTTCCTGGGCCCACCATGATGACGGCTGGAAGTGGTGGCGGAGCGACAAAGAAAAAGAGTGATTTTATGGACGAATGAGGTCACACGTCTCGTTATATGAGCAATGGTCGAAACAGAGGAAGGAAGCACTTACGGATCTTCGGGCTCGTAGGTAGCCTGAAGTTGCTTCTGCGGACGTGAACCGGTGCCTTCCACATGCCGTCCTTGGTATAAGCACTTCGGGGACCGTGAACGCTGTACCGCAGGGCAGCGATGAGGGGCTCCGTCTCTCCGTTCATGGCCATCCTGAGGTTGAGCAGGTAGTTGGTGCCCAATCCGTAGATCCATTGGCCGTCTACCTCCTTCTCAGAGGCATCCTTGGGGTGGTACTTGAGCACGACGGCGGTGACGTGGATGCTCTTTGGGTGGAGCTTGGGGCTGGAGGAGATGGAGTAGAAGCGCGGCTGGAGGCGGGAGAGATCGGAGACGATGTGGTCGAAGGGGATGTTCCACACCGTCGTGTTGGCCGGGTCCGCGTAGGGGTCTCCGCCGGAGCAAAGGGTGAGCACCTGGGAGAGACGGAGGCAGGGCAAAGCGACCTCGGCGTGGTAGGCCTCTTTATCCGTTCCGAGTCGGGCTAGCTTGGCTGCGGCCTCCTCGTTGGGAGCGAAACGAGAGAGAAGGGAGAGCGTCTGACGACTGGCGATGGCACAAATGTCGACATAGTGGCGGAAGATGGTGTCGTACGTCGTCGGCGCCGGGAAGGGCACCTTGGCAAGGGCGGGGTCGAGCGATTCGATGCCGATGACGGTGTCGCGCTTCTCGCTGAGCCCGAGTACGGCGAGCATGCGCTCCACCTCGACGTCCGGATTGACAGGCCAGAGAGCCAAATGGTCACCGTGCTGGTAGCTAATCCCGCTGCCCTCGACGTCGAATTCGGCGTGGATGCAGTTCCGGTCCGCGTTGTTCCGGAATAGCTCGCGGGAGACTTTAAGCGGAGCCGGGTACGGGTTCTTGGCGTCGTGGATGCCCTTGGTGCCGAGCAGAGCGCGAGCGCTGAGCTCACCTTGGTAGACTTTAGCGACCGGGTAGTCTTCCAGTTCGGTGACCTTGAAGTCGGGGTTATCTCCTCCGCCGCCCTCTTCGAAGCCCATCTCGTCGACGAGAGCCTGCCACATGCCGTCCTTCCATGCGAGGTAGTCCTCTTCCATGCTCTTGTCATCGTCGCCCTCACCCCGCTCGCCGATGCGCTTGGCGCCCAGCTCAGTGAGACGGCTGTCGATCTTGCGTCCAATGGCGTTGTAATGCTCGTAGGTCCTGTTACCGAGAGCGAAGACGACGTAGTGCAGGTTGGAGAGGTCGGAGCCGCCCTTGGAGAAGGCAACGGATTCGTCGCTCAAAAAGTCCATGAGGGCGACGGCGTTGTCCGTGGGCTCTCCTTCGCCGTAGGTGGCCACGACGAAGAAGACGACGGTATCCTCAGGAACCTCGTCTAGGTGCTCAAAGTCATAGTCTTCGGGATCGCATACGAGCGAGCTCATGCCGAACTTTGATTTGGCCTCTTTGGCGAGTTTGGTGGCATATTCCTCGGCAGTACCGGTTTGCGAACCATAGAAGAGGGCGATGCGCTTTTTCTAAATCGACATGGACAAGAAGAAGACGGTCAGATGTCATCTCCTGCGGTCCGAGATCCATCTGGTAATGGCAGCGCCCTTTCTGGTTTCCGGACAGGAGCACCGGTTGAAATGATACTCCGGACAAGACCGGGGAGCCCACAAACCTCGCCTCGTCGAGACGCCGGCCCAGAAGCCATCCATCCTCTTCCTCCGCACCCAACACCACCCACCCACCCATAGCCATCGCAAATACGCACCTGGGCCTTCAGCTTCTCCACAAAGTTCCTGCTCCCCTCCGCCGCCAAGCCAGCGCTGCCATTAGCCCCAGAGGCTGATACCTTGGCAGCGTCAGGGCGCGCGAAGGAAGAGCGAGAGCCGAGGAGGCGGTCTCGGAAGAGGTATACGGCTGCGAGGACAATGCCGAGGAGGAGGACGACGAGATCTGTTTCGCTCGCCATTGCTTGGAGGAGGCGAGCGAGTCCGGGCAACCGAGTGTTAACGTGAATCCGCGATGGTCGGTCTGGGCGCGGGCGGCTGGTGAGGGAGGGAAGGGTTCGGTGTCCTTCGGTGAGGGGATAAAGGACGAGAAGGAGGAACGGCGAGCTGGAGAATAGGATATAAGGATGGTGGGGGAAGGGAGAAGAGAGAGGGGAAGGGCGTTCACGAGCAGGTTCGCTCGCTGTTCGCCGCACGGACGGGTTTAGCCGTCTCTCGCCAGCAGTAAGTCCCTCTTGCCGCAGCAGCGTCAGGCCCACGACGCCCTCCGGTGACCGACAACCCCAACCCGCCCGGCTTTTGTTTCGTCCACCTCCTCCACCGGCCGGCCGGCGTTGGAGCTCCACGTCTCCTCTCGTCGTCAGCGCAGCGCAGCACGGCGCAGAGCCGTCCCATCCCTCCGTAAAGCCCCTCGTCGCCGTCGTCGCTTCCCCGTCGGGCTATACGAAACGAGCGACAGACAGGGTCGAACGTCCACATCCACCCTTCATGTGTGCGTCGCGTGCAGCGACGTCGAACGCCCAGGCGCATGCTGTGTGTAATTATTTGTCCACGACGCTCAGAGAGCGATTTCATGTCAGCGTGCATCTGCACTCGTTCTTCTCATGTCACGGGGGCCATGGGCCTGGCCGCTGATTCATTCCGCCGTGTCTGTTCGGCGTGTGCGGCCGCCGATCTTCCGAGCGATGACAGGACCGACAAAGTCGCCCGCCGTGGTTCCCGTCCGTCAAGCTCGTTCGTTGGATAGTGACCAACCCACACCCCGCGTTCGGGCCGAGCGCGGTCGTGTGGATGCATCCGAAGGGCCGTGCGGGGGCGCGTAAGCCTCTCCACACCAACGCTCCTCGTCTCTTTTTTTCTTCTTCGCCCCCACCTCCCGTCTACGAACGGAACGCGGAATCCGGAGTCGGATTACCCGTCTACGTGGAGTTGGCCCCAGCCCCGGTTCCCGGAAGGGGGAGAGGCCAAGGAAGGGGGCTCGCACATCGGGGCTCCGATACAGCCATCCCTTCGAATCTGGGGAAGGCACGGATAATCTGTTTTCCCGCCCTTCCGCCCTTCCGTTCCTTCCTTCCTTCCACACCGCTCGCTGGCTGACTTGCATCGGAAGGTCGAGCTCAGAAGAGATGGCGCGCACGTACCACGTCGAGGACGACGGCAACGGCGACTTGGCGGGCTCTACAGCTGAGACAACGGACGGACATCACGGGGGGTAGGGCAGAGCGTACACACGCTTCGGACGTCGCCTTCATGGTCGTTCGTACTTGTAGGACTTCCCACCTACCGAGCCCCTCGACGGTCAAAATCGGGCCACGCCCACTCGCTTCGCAGTCGACCACCGATCGATCCTCCGACGACGACCAAGCTCCGCCTGTTCATCCTGTTTCACAACGCTCCTCTCCTTCTACCGAGGTCTCCAAGAAGGTGGGGGGCCGGGGAAGATGAACGGGCGCTAAGCTCGTAGGGAGGGGAGGCGGCGTCGCGATATCGCGACCAGGCGAGGCGGGAGGGAGGCCTCGGAGGGTGCTCGGGAAGGAAGGCGTAGCATCACAACACGCCCCCGCCAGAGGTCGGATCAGGCCGCCGCATGCAAGGGTTGACCGGTAAACGGACCAATGTCGATGGGGCCAAGGGAGCGAAGGAGAATCCCGCTCGTCCACCCATCCCTTCCAAGCACCCACGCTGGCTGTCAAGAAAGAGTTCCATCAAAGGGACGCATCGGAGGATCGGATGGTTTCCCCGAAGGGGGCGTCGAGAAGAGACCTTGATGAGTTGAACGGGTTGGACAAGCAGGCTTAGTTTGGGAGAAGGAAGAGCGACATGTGAGTGATGACGTCGAGCAAGGGAAGCATTCCATTCGCCGCTCTCCACCTATCAGATGGGATCGAAGAGCGGTCAGCGAGGAGGTAGAATCCGATCTTCATACATGTCACAGACTCATACGCAGTGGGAAGGATGAGTGCCATTCGTTCGCCCCTCACTCAGCGTCGGTCCACCGGCCGGCCAACCCATGAGCAAGCATACGCAGGCGCCTCTCGAACGCACAAAGGTAGACCGCCTGGCCTTTTTTTTTTTCACCTGGATTTGCTCCGCTTTCGCTCGTTCCTCAAAGGGCCATCCATGTCCATCGTCAGCGTTCGTGCGCTTTGACTCTTGACACGCAAGAGCCATGTCATGCACTGTCGTCAGCTCTCACCTTCGCCCACCTCTATAAAGACGGATGGAAGGGCGCTTGGGAATCGCGTCGCCGCGCATCGATTCGGATCGGAGAAGGAAGAGAACGAGAGAAAGAACGAGGATGCGCGGGGACAACGTCGAGCGAGGACGAGAGACGGAGGAGGTAGGGTAGCATCTCAAGTTGAAGAGGAAGTGTGCCGCTGATCGGTCCAAGACCCAACGAGGGCATGGACGTCATCTTGGGAAAATGTCGAGCTCGATGTTGCAAGCATGGATCGGCATGCGCCACCGGGACAGGAAGAGAATGTGGAACAACGAGGTATTGTGCAGACACCAAACAATGCAGCGGCCGCCGTTTCAAGCCAAGCAGAGAGAGAAGCCAGTCGATGATCGAAAACCAAGACTAGAGGAGACTCACGAGGCTGACTTTGTCCACCTTCTTCTGCGGACAGAGCTGACGACGATGGAGGCAAAGGAGGCCAGACAGCCGATAAGGAGGATGCCGGCTTGCTCCGATGTGTTCACTTACGGCAGGTCGAGCGACCGATGGACCCTTTTCACCGCTCGGTCGTTGGGCCTCCTTCCTCGCCTGTCTCCGGGTCTCGCCGTTGCTCTTCTGTGGCTTCCGAGCAGGGATACCCACGGAAGAGCTGCAAGCCGGTCCATGGAGAGGCGCGCTGGCGACGAGGAAGAACGAGAGCATGAACGACAAGAACGAGAACAGCTTGCGGGGGGTCAAGAACCAGGTTCGCAGCGACGGCGCCGTGGCCGTAACGTGACGTCCGCATATTAGGCGGGCGCGCGTCGGCGAGGACTTGCAAGTCGAGGCGTGGGCGTGATGACGGACGGTAAGAGAGTCAGTCAGCGTCGACGGCCGGATCCATCCCACGCAGTCGCGTTCGTTCGTCCTTCTTTCTCTCGTCCGCCTCGAGTCGAAGCCTTCGGGAAGGGGAGCGAGCGAGCGGGGACCGTCTGGGCGCTGGACCTTCGCGGCACGTGACAGCTTAGCTCGCACGCGGCCTACCCCCGCATGTGGGCGGTCCTATGCCTATACGGTGTTGCGGAAGGCGAGTAGTTGAACGGGAAAACAGAGAAAGAAAGAGCTGGATCGATTGATTTGGTAAAGAGTTAAGGTGGTGATCCTCCAGGGATGCTCTACCAAACCAATCGATCCAGCTCTTTCTCTGTTTTCCCGTTCGACGACTCGCTTCCACATACGGGTGCGCGAAGCGGCACAGGGTATGTATGGCTCCTTCGTTTTCTTTTCTGACCTGACGTGAGAGGGAGGGAGAAAATAGCGTCAAGGAGCGCCGACCTGAAGGGAGAGAGAAGGGTCAGCAGAAGAAAGAGAGAGAGGTCAGCGGTGGTTGAGGCGCGACAGCAACGGCTGAGTGGCAGTGACTTCGGACACGCGTTCTGTTCTCAGTAGACGGGACGCGGAGAGACGAGACGAGAGGAGAATTGGCAAGTCGGGTGGTGCGGCAGGACGAACAGGGTGAAGGGGAAGGCGGGGGGAGAGATGGGATTGGTTTGGTTTGGGTCGGTCGGTCGGTTGGAGCGTGGAGCGACTGACAGACAGGCTGGCTGACGGCCGCCGATAGTGGAGTGTGTACTGTTCGTGTGCTTACGGGCGAGGGCGATACGACGGACGAGGACGAGGAGGGACGGGTGCAGGCACGGGCGGCGCGACTTGTGTCCTATCGTACAAGGGTGAGTGCTTGTTGCGGTGTTGTCATACAAAAAAAATACCGCCGGGCCCGGTGCGGGTAATATTCTGCGAATTCCGACGGATGGGTCACCGACACCGACGGTTTGGAAAGTTATGTTGGGCGGCGGAGAACCGGGCGATCGCGCTTGTGTTGACGTAGTGGCGATGATGACCAAGGCGGAAGGTGGTGGTGGACGACTACGGTGTCTGTTCCGCTCCACTCGATTACTCTCCTCTCGCCGTCGTCGTCGCGTATGTACCTACAGCACCAAGGTAACTAACTAAAGGGATCCACTAGGTCTACCCGGACGGACGGACGGTGGAGTCGGGAACCTTCGGAGGCGGCGGACGTGCCGACTGGCCGGATGGAAGCACAGACAGTGGGCGTTGCGGGATTCCCATGCCGGCTTGGGTCGCTCATTTGTGTCCTTGCGCCCGCCCCGCCCGCCGGCTGGCGTTTCCTTTTTTCCTTTCTTTTTCCCTCTCTTCCTTCCTTTCTTCCTGCTTTGCCTGCCATTCCCCTTTCCCTTCCCTTCCCTTCCAACACGCCGTTCGTCCCGACGGCCACGACCGCGGCTCCAAACACGGACGGGTGTTGCACCGGCCAAGTTCCGAGCGTGTACGTTTCGCGTTTCCCAGGCACATGGATCGTCTTTGAACGGGGACACAAATCGGATCGGATGTGGGAAGGTCGTACGGATGGGTAATGCAGTAGTAGCCCGTGCGTGCTGTACTATAGCATACTGTACAAGTTTGGTAAAACTCAGTGGGCACTGTCAGCGCTCGCTCGCTCGCTCGCTTGCTCACTCACTCGCTCGTCGGTGTCCATCCGGCGCTACTACATATACTAATCTGCGACCGCGGGGAGGTCTCGGTCTCGGAGCTGTCTGTCACCCCAGCCCGAGCCCCAGCCAGCCAGCCACATACATTGTGTTAAACTAAGAGGCGACTAGTTAGTGAGCCACCCACCGGGCGCTGCTGGACTGAGTCAGGTGGGCCAGAGCGACACGTCTGTCTGTCTGTCTGTCTGTCTCTCTCTCTCTCTCTCGTCTGTCTGGTTCGTAGGCGGCCGACGTCCGCGACCAAGGTTTGTAGCCAATGCCCTCGCTGCTGATCAGCCAACCAGCCAGTCAGCCGTCCTGAATCGCGTACGAGGCGGAGGTGAGACGTGTCAGTACGAGACAGGACAAGACGAGACAGGGACGGGACAGGACGCCGGCCTCGCATTTTATTTGGACGTTGCTTGCGCCGGAGTAGGTAGGTACAGACTGTATTTGTTTTAGTGTGCTTGTGCTTGTGCTTGTGCGTCGGCCGGGAATGTCGACAACGGTTCGGTTGGTTGGAGGTGAGAAGGAAAGGCCAAGCAAGCAGGCAAGAAAGCAAGTAGGCAAGCAAGCAAGGCTGGCCAGAGATTGCGCCACGTCGAATCCCGTACGGCGCCGCCTTGCCGGCATGCAGGTTCGAGACGACAAGCGTAGTGGATTGGACTGGACTGGCCGACCGGCTCTGGCATCCGACCGCACGAGTGGACAGAGATCGTCGAGACCTGCCTTGCCTCCCACGGTAGCCCTTCGTTCCTTCCTTCCTTCGTTCGTCGACGGATGGTTGGACGGAGTGCATTCGTTCCGCCGCGTCCGGTCGTCCAAAGAAAGAAGGTAATTAACGGAACTCGTTACGTCGCTTCCCGTATCAGAATCAGAATCAGAAACCCTAAGCGCCTACGCCGGGGCGTATCTCCGCCGCCGCCGTCGTCCGCCGCCGTGGGGCGTGGAATAATAGGCTGTCCATCCATGTCCACATCGAATCGAATGTGGAGGTGCGGGGGCTTTTTTTGCGCTGCGCTCGTTGCGTTCGCTTTGCTTGCTTTCTTTCTTTCTTTCTTGCTTGCTTGCTTGCTTGATTGTTTGATTGCTTGCTTGCTTGCTTGCTTGCTGGCGGACTTGCTGGCCGGCTGCTCGCTCGCCCATTCTGCATCCATCTCCGCGGGGTCCGTCGAGCGTCCTGCGAAGCTAAGCGGCATGCTCCCGAGGCGCCAACGCGCGGTTGTGCGTACGACGCCGGGGCGTTGCCGTGAAGCGATGATTGAGGTGGAGGTGTCGACGGCGGGTGTTGCTTTGCTGTGGCTTGGCTAGCAGGCGATGGGCGACGGAAGGACCTTCCTTTTCGTTTCTTGTCGTGTCGTCACTTGACTCGGTCCGGGTGGGTGTGTGTTATATAGAGCATAGCATGTAGTGGCGGTGGACTGCAATATTGCAATTGCAATGCTGGCGTTGTCCTGTCTTGTCTGTCACAGAGTCTGTCTGTCTATCTATCGGCCAGCGCTGGTCACTGCGACTGCGACCGCCAATCTGGCTGTCACTACTTCCGGTCCCTCCATTCCGTCGCACTCCATCTCACCCTTCCTCTTTCCCTCTTTCTTCCTTCCCTTCTTCTTGACCCGGCATACCCGCTCTCCCACGCCCCTCCTCGCCTCACCACTCCATCTTCTCTTCCTCCACCACCTCCTCCTCCATTACCACCACCACCACCACCACCACCACCGCACTCCTTCCCCTCCTTCTTCCACCCACTTTCTATATGCAATCTCCCTAGCCCTCGCCCATCTCCCCTCTCCTCCGACTCGCACGGCCTCGACGGTCACCCTTGCCCCTCCATACGGTACCCGTCCCACCCTCCCACCTCACTGCGTCCCCTACCGCATAAACCGCACTTCGTTCGTCCGTCGCCGCCTCCCCACCCCTTCCAGATAGCTAGCTACCTTAGACAAGCAACCAGTTTCTTCTAGTCCCCGCCGCTCCACCTATCTATATCTCCTTCGCCCCGTCCAGGATCAACCCCACCGAGACCGCCCAATTCGCCCATCTTGGCCCCTCCTCCCCCTCCGCCGCGTCCCTGCACGCCCACGATGCCCCAGAACTCCTCCTCCACGGGCACCACCTCCGGCATTTACTCCACCCCGCGCTTCCTCCAGAACCAATGGAACGAGTACACAGGCACCGTCGTCGGACACGTCTTCGAGAACCGCGAGCGAGAGCTCCTCGAGGCCACCGTCCCCGTCCTCATATGGCACCCTAGCTCCGGCTCCGGCTCCGGCTCCGGTGCCAGCTCCGCCGCTGGAGTGGTTGACTACTTTGGCAGTGGCGGCGGAGGAGCGTCGGAGGGCAAGGGCAAGAGCAAGGGCAAGGACAAGGACAGGGAGGGCGACAAGGACAAGAGTGGCGGCGGCGTTGGCAGCTTTGTCGGCAAGACGCCGTTAATCAGGGAGGTGAGTGGAGCGAGCGAGCGCATAATAAGCGTTTTCGGAGCTCATGCTCGCCGTCGTCTTCCTTACCCATCCGACAGGTACCCCCGCTCAAACGCAAGCTCACAAAACGAGACTCTGCCCAATTCCACACCGGCAAACCCTCCTCTTTCGCCGAAGCCGAAACGGCTTCTTATGCGTCGGTCGGAGGAGGCAGCAGCAGCGGGTTGGCCTCTTCGTCCCCTGATCGGCCTGCTAGTTCACGAGGCGGGCCGAGTTGGTTGAGGGGTGAGCTGGCGCCGGCGGTCGGATGAAGGGAGGATGGCTTCCTGTCTTTGGTCATCGTCGCTCATGCATGATCTTGCTCTCCTTTCCCCCCCGCAGAAAAACCCAGCAAGGTCAAGCTCGGCAGCAGCTCGGGTTCGGGCTCGAGCTACGGCTCGCAAGGTCACTGGAGAAGAGGCACGGCCCTGCTGAGGGAAAATGGCGTGCTGACGTTGTTTGCTGAAGTGAGCCGATGGGTTGGGGTTTGTTTTTTTTTCCCTCTCCGTCTATTCACATTTGTTCTCTTCGTCTTTGTCCTTCCCTTCGCGCCCCCTTCAGGACAGCACACTGCTCCACTCCATATCCGTCCTCGACTTGTCCTCGACGGACCTCCGCATCGCCGACCCTTCCCTCTTCGGCCGACCTTACATCCTCGGCATCTACTCCCAGCCTTCCTCCTTCATTCCCATGTCCCCCGCCTCCGCCTCCTCCGTCTTCCACGTCAACTCCCTCCGCGGTCTCGGCCGCAACTCTCTTCCCGCCGGCGCCTCCGCCTCCTCCCACCACCACCACCACCACCACGGCGCCTCCTCAACGACGCCCAACCAGACCAAACCCGCGCCGATCTACATCTGCATGTCAAACCCGCGGACGCTCATGTGGTGGAACTCTATTCTCCGCATCTACGCTTCGCCCGAGATCTATGGCGCACCGGATAGCGTTTGGAAGGGCGGCACGCACCGCATTGCCAGGAGGGTCGAACTGGTGATCTACGAGGCTAGGCAGGTCAGTTCGTTTGACGTACATCAGTCCGCCTTCGGGCCTGGCTCGACGGCGTACATCTCGACGTCCGCCGGCAGGGTGGCGATGATGGCGATGATGTCTGGCGGTGCCGCCGGAGCGAGCGGAGCGTCGGGAGGCGGGGAGGCCATCAGTCCCACGGCAAGCTCGGACGGAGGCGCAAGCTTCCTCGCCCGCTCCGTCGCCTCCTCCTCCACCAATCCTCCCCCGCATAATCACCCCGTCAGCAGCGCCCCTTCCTCTGTCGAAGCTGACCTCCCCACGGCCGCCTCGTCTGCCCTCGGCGGTGGCGACGGCGGCGACGTGGAGGGGAAGAGTTTGGCGAGCTCGTCGGCGAGCCTAAGTCTGCATGCGCGTAAAGGCAGCGGGAGCGTTGCTGAAGCGTCGGAGGGAGTCGGAGCCGGCGACGGCGACGGCGACGGTGCGTCGGACCGCCATGTCGCGGGCGTGGATATGGGCGTGGGCATAGAGGAGACGGATAGAGAGGAAACGGGTTACTCTGTCGCCACTACTGTGAGCGCTGTCGAAGCGTCGTCGGCGTCGGCCTCGGCGGCAGCTGCGGGAAGGGCCAGCAGAGAAGGCTCGACCAGAACCGAAGGCTCTTCCTCTGCCGCCTCTCTGTCCCGCGCCAGGGGAGCCCGCCTCGAAGGCGTCGTGTCCTCTTCCGCCGCCGCCGCCGCCGACGCGCATTCGTCGAGCGCTACGAGCGGCGAATGCAGGGTCGGATCCGACTTTGGTCCAACCGGTGCCGGGTCGGGACAACCGTCAATGTCGATGTCGATGGCGGCGGCGGCGGCGATGAGCCCGTCGTACGCGTCGAGCGACTGCTTCTGTGAAGTCCTCGTCAACGGCGACGTCTGCGCACGTACCAAGATTCGAAAGGGCGCCACTGGTCCTGCTTGGGTGGAGAAGTTTGAGCTCAAGTGAGTCGTTCCGTTCGTTCGTGGCCCGTTTCGTTCACTGACACGTTCTCTTTTTTCTTTTCCCTTGAACGCTCCGCAGCGACATGCCCCCTCTCGCGTCACTCACCGTCGACGTCTTCCAGTCCGCCAGGTCATCCTCCAAGGCCAGCCTCTTGGGTGTCATCTCTATCCCTCTCGACACCCTCCGGCGCAACGAAGAAGTCGAAGGCTGGTTCCCCATCTCTTCCTCCACCTCCTTCACCCCCACATCCGCTCGCGAGGCCGACGACAGATCGGCCCTGTATAGGAAGGCCGTCGTCGGCGAGCTCAAGGCTTCGATCTGCGTGAGGGAGGACGTCGTAATGCCGCTCAGGAAGTACTCGAAGCTGCTCAGCGTGAGCGTCCTGTCTTCTTATGGCCATCATCTTTATCCATGCGCAGGTCCCCAGTCGCCCAGTCGCTGACACGGCCTTCTCTCTCTTCTCTGTCCCGTTCACTCTTCTCCGTCCCGGCCCTCCTTCTCGCGCAGGCGCTCAACGGCGAAAAGTGCGTCGAACTGCTCTACCAGCTGGCCAGGCACCTCGACGAGGACATTGTCATCTCCTATCTCGTCGACATTTACACCGCCAACGGCACCATTGTCCAGCGACTCAACGACATGGCCCAGGTGGAGAGCGAGATCGAGTTCCGGCCGTCGGACCCGGAGCTCCTGTTCCGAGGCAACACCCTCCTTTCGCGCTCTCTCGACCGCTTCCAGCGCCTCTTCTGCGGCGACTGGCTTGACCTGTCCATCGGCGAGCCCATCCGTAGGATCTGCGTCGAGAGGGTCTGGCTGGAGCTCGACCCCCTCATCATGGACCCTTCTGCCACCGTGCGCCCCAAGGATGGCGGGCCGAGCCAAGCGGAGAGGACGGTGGCGGAGCTAAAGAAGTGGACGACGATCATCTGGAACAGCATCTACTCCCGCAGGCACGATTGTCCAGGGTGGGTTTTCCCGCTCGTTCATTTTATTGCTTCCCTTCCCTCGTGCTCGTCGCTTCTCGTGCTTCTTCGCTGGAGCGTGTCCATCCGTTGAACCGACGCTTACGCTTCCTCCAATTCCAATCCGATCCGCAGTGACCTCTGTCGCATCCTCGGCAACATCCGCGCCACCGTCCGCGAGCGTTTCAAAGAGTCCAAGCCCCGCGGACCGGGCATTCAGGGCGTCGGCGCGTTTGTCTTCCTCCGCCTCATCTGCCCCGCTATGACTTCGCCGCATGTCTACGGGCTAATGGCCAGTGGGTCACCGATTCCTTTTATTATTTCTTTCGGTTCGATTAGACTGACGCTTCGCTTGCCCCCGTTTCGACCTTGGCAGACACGCCTGATCCTCGATGCTCGCGCACTCTCATGCTCCTCGCCAAGACTTTTTTGGCGCTCGCCAACAAATTGACCAACTTTCAGCGCGAGAAAGAGCCGTGGATGGAGCCGATGGACGATTTTTTGAAAGAACAGTCGGAGGCGTTCGACGACTACATCACCGTCGTCTCCACCCTCCCTCCCGACAATCGCCCACAGCGCCTCGTCCAGCCCGAGCACGAGGACGAAGACGCGCCGCTGTTCAAGATCGCCGTGATGGAGCGCCTTCCTCACCTCTCGCCCCTCCATCGAGAGTCCGTCCCCGCGCCGCCGTACCTGCTCGACAGCGGAAAGGCGCTCGCCTCCTTTGCCGCTTACGTCGTCCGCGCCGCCCCTGGCTCGGCTTATCGGGCGTCGCGCATGACCTCTGCCGTTCTTCCCACGTCTTCAGATCACCCTCCGTCCGAACGCTTCGAGTCGTTCGTCGACCTCTGCACTCAGATCGAGGAGGAGGCCGGTCGGTACGTGGACCGCGCGGGCGAGGACCCGTCGCCGCTCGACTTGAGCCAGCACTTTGGCGCCGGACGTCTCCACCCCCGCAACTTTTTGGCGTTCGTCGATCGCGTCGATCTGTCTTCTCAGCAACCCGCCGCCTCCCCTCCCACCTCGCCCACCAAGAACTCGGCTGCGGACAAACACCGTCGATCCAAGCGCGCCTACACCGTCTCCTCCCCTCCTTCGCCGCACAGCTGGCAGCTCTCTCCTCCCGGTAACGCTGGAGCCGACGCCGAGCCTGACCAAGGCGTCCGCTTGCCCTCCTCCCGCCACGATTCCGCCGCCGGGTCCCGTCTCGACCAGCGAAGGCCCTCCGTCCCGGCCCAAAGCTTTACTTCGGACGACCATGTGCCGTCGGATACCCCGCGCAAGGCCGCGTCATTCACCTCGCGTGACAGCGGTCGGTCGCACCGCCTCTCCTTCCGAAGTCAGAGCCAGAAGCGGCGCGACGGCGAGTCTGACGTCAACGAAGCTGGCTCGCTCTCCGACCGCGACGCGGGTCGACGCAGCAGCGGTGCCCGAGCGGGAGCCGAGGATGGTCTGCGGACCTCGCTCGACTTTCCTTCGCCCGGCCTCTCCGTCGTTCCGCCCAGCCCTTCTTCGAGCTTCCACGCCGAGGTGAACGGCGGGAGCAACGGCAACGGCGCCGCCCTTGGCGCGCACGAACATGGCCTCGCCTACGACGACGACGTACGCGGTCCCCCCCGAGTGGATCCGCGACCCCGGCGAAGCAGCTCGCATCAGATCTACGGCAAGAGCGCCGCTGCGTCGGCGTCCGGCGGCCTGCACGCCCACCACCATCCGCCGTCGTCGTCGTCCTCGTCGATGTTGATGGCCCACCGCGCCTCCGACGAGATCGCCCGTCTCACCGCACACTCACCTCCGTTTGATCTCCGGTCGTTCACGGGAGGACAGACGGTCTCCACCGTCAGCATCGGCACCGTATCCTCAGAGTCCAAGCAGAACAAGAAGGGCATCGTGTCGAGGATGTTCCGGAAAATTTGATCCCGTTCGCGTGCGCCCTTCCCCCCCGGCCCGCCCTACCCATTTTCTTTCTTCTTCGCCTTCCCTCGACCGACGTCTTTGCTATCTCGTTTCTTGCTTCCTTCCTGCTTCCCCCCCTTTCGCATCGTTCGCGTCCTACGTTCATCGCAACATCCGTTCCTCGTTCTGTCCGTCCGTTGGCCGTTGGCCGTCCCCCTTTCCCACTTCGACACCCCCCCAAACTAAACCCGCGGGCGTCCCCAACCTTGCCTTTTTCCTCTTCTTGCACTGTATCCTATTGTCCTTTCGCCCTCCCCCCGCCCCCTTTTCCATTACGCCGGATTGGTAAATGATGAGTGAGAAAGAAGACCTGTCCCATAGGAGGGAAGGGACGGCCCTCGATGAGGGCAAGTTGGGAGTGCGATGTGGGTCGCGACGAGCGAGCGAGGCTAATTCGTTCGCGATCGTCCATCATCTGCGTGCGTTCTAGACGTCGATATACGGACACCGGACGGGCTCTTACGTGAGACTCGAATGAACATGGACGATGCGGGAAACGTTGGAAACAAGGGATAACTAAAGGTGGGATCGCTCTCGCTGCGTAGAGTGCAGGTCTAGTTGTGCAAACGAAGGAGGAATATGGAAGAGGGTATCAAGGACTTGGGGCGGGAATCGTACGGAAAATGCGGAAGGTCGAAAAAAGGCGGAGAGAGTGGAAAGGGAGAAGAGAGATGCGGTTCCGCCGGGAGAGCGCAGGGGATCGTCTGCGGACATGAAGGAGCTTGTCGATCGGATTGCACGACCTGGCTGCGAGGTTGGGGCTATGGTCGGGTGCCAAGGAGACGTCGATGGCTCGACGTCTTGGTTCTCTCATTCACCGACGGTCACAGAGAGCGGCCCGATAGCCCCTCGCGCGACATGGTGGGCGAGTGGGGCATACGAATCGTTCTCTCCATCGTTCCTTCTCCTCTCTCCACTTCCTCTTCCTCCGCCACCACCATCGCCGCTCGTCCAATGTGCTGATCGGTGCCGATCGACAGTTTCCGCAGCCGGGTGTCCGACTCGCTCCCGTGTGAGTCCTGTCGACCACGCTCCGACGCTCTCGAGCTGGAAGAGAAATGCCGTAAAAACGGAAACGACCGGCGCCTGTCATGGACGATCCCAAACGGTACAACAGGAGGGCTCGTGCGAATCGCATTGGACGCCGAGTTGAGTCGACGGCGCGGGGGTGACGCGGAGGCGGCGGTGGGGTGGGTGACCGCCAGCCGGCCGTTTATCGCTTGGGCAAAAAAGGGCCTATCACCGAGACTTTCGCGTGGTGTGCGATTGTAAGCGCCTACGGGAATCTGCTCTCCGTAGATGGAGCGTGATGTCACGCTTTCGCTCGCCACTCCATGCTGGGCAGCCTGCCAATTCATGGCGACCTTTTGCAAATCTGACTCGTCGTAACCTTGCGTGGCCTCCAACGGATCCACTGGCTGTCGTCGAGCGCTCGGTTCGACGGCCTCGTTCGAGGTTGTCAGGGGCGAAGGGCGTGGCGACCGGAGTCTTCCGAACGCGTCTGGCGAGCCGTGCGACATGTTCTGGCCACCGGAGGACGGGAGCAGCGACTCGTTCTGTGCTTTGCGGCGCCGCGTCATGCGCTCGAAGGAGCTTACTACGAAGAGTGAACATATGGCCACTATCATGTCATCAGACAAAGTATGAGTCGCTATCGGTCAGCGTCCGGCGAAGACGAACAGGCAAAGCGTCTTGAGGCTGGGATAACTCACGATTTAGATCGTAGAAGATCGATGACGCTCCCGGATCGCGAATTTCTCGGCGTGCGACAATCGCCACCGCACTGCCCACCATGTGGACAAGTGTGACGATTAGGACGGTGAGGAGCTGTGGGAAGTAGAACCAGCGCCGGGGAGTGAGAGAACGTGCCACTATCGACGTCTGGAATCAAGAAATTTGCGGAGCGGTGTGCCATGGAACTCACCTCATCTCTGAGCACACCTCTTAAGCTCGCGGCGCCGCTCTTAGGAACCCTCTCCCACTCCCTGACCTCGCCCTGTTCCCTTCTGGCCTGGGCTCGGGCTCCTCCGGAAGGGATGTTGACTCCTCTCAGGGAATCGACGCTCTGGAGCAATCGTACCCCCATATCTCGCCCCACCCTCCTCATGCTCGCCAGCGTGGTCGAGCTCCCGCTGCCGCTCCTGAGCCGCCCATGCCTCATTGGGCTGCGAACGCCACCGCCGCCTTCCGGCTGTAACCCCATTCCTGTCGATCGCGCCGGAGGAGGGCCGAAGGTGGCGGGCGACGTGGTGGGACGACGGTGCCCAAGATGATGACCGTGCCCGCCCTCAACTCCCTTGTTGGCGGAAGGCCCAACCGAGAGGCCGGAAGACAGCATGGAAGGCTCGCCGATAGCTTTCTCCTCCGCCTCGAGCTCGTCCGCAGACCTCTTGAGGACGATTAAAGGCGTATCCACAGGCGGCGGGGAGGCTCGTCCGGAGGGAGCGGTTCCAGGGCGTCCGTGTGCGGCGCGGGCATAGAGACCAGTCCGAGAGTGCGAGCCGGACGAGGAAGCGAGCAAATCACTCGACTCTTGCGGTGACACTCGACCCTGCTTCCACGTTCCTCCGTCCGTTCCGTAAGGAAACGCGCTCGACCGTCCAACCGACATCCGACCATCTGAAACGTCCAAAGGCAACGCCCTCGTACGAGGGGAAATTGGACTCAGCTCCTGCATCTCCACAACAACCGCATCGGTACCGGGTGCCTGCACTTGGTCAACATGCTCGTGAGCGGACCTTCCTTCCGGACGAGCGAACGACTTCAGAAAGGTGCCATGCCGGTGGTGTTTGGAGAGGCCCTCTTCAGAACATCGCGCGCCGCTTTCGAGGTTTTCGTGCTCGTTAGGAGGCCGACTGCTTGCTTGTGCCACCGCCGTAGGTGCTGCATCAGTCCTCGGAAGCTGCCGTCGGCGATGCGCTTTTTCAAGTGAACCGGCGTCCATCCAAATGTCCGAGACCTTCCTCTTGAGCCTGGAACGGGTTTCTGAATGGGTTCGACCACGGGTGTCCCCACAATTGCAGGGAAGCCTGATAGGCAACCGAATCGACGTCCAGCGACCGCTCGTGGACGTTCCGCCGCTGCCTCTCCCACCGGAGAGATCGGTGGCCTCATCTCCTCCGACGCCGTGCGAGACACTGCGACGACCGATTCGGGCAGAGCGGGCAGAGCGCAGGAGGACGAAGAAGAGGCAGGCGGCAAGGAGAACGGTTTCTCCAAAAAGGACGAAGAGGGAGGCAAGAAGTATATGGGCGCTCGCGGAAGGAAACGGTCGCCATTGTTCGCACTCTCCTGTGGACGATATAAAGCGGGAGGAAAATCGGTCGTGGTGAGGCGAACGTAGTCAAAGATGCGGTCAGAGGCGACGCGAAACTTGCTTACCCAGACTGCCGACAGGTGGTATATCGACGAACGTGCCGTAGGTGAACAGGGCAAGCCAGGCCGCGGTGGCGGCGGCGAGGACGGCAAGGAGCCACTTCGGCTTGCCCATGCAAAGCCACGTCTTGATTCCGAGCACGCCGGAGATCATGAGGGACCAAGACAGCTCGTAGCAGAGGCGACTGCTGACGCGCACGCTGATGAGGAAGTGGAGGGGAAAATGATACTGGGAGTGAACCCTACGCTCAGGGACAGAGACAAAAGAAAGTGCGCATACAAGGTGCAGTTCAAGCCCCAATCGATCTCGCTGGCGAGTTCGACGATCTCCAAAAACGGACCGAGCAATTGGGAAGCCAGGAGGAGGTAAAGGAGTGCACGGTGCTGAAGAGTCACGAGGGGAGAACGGAGGTCAGACGCGATCGCCTCTCCGAGTTCATCAACAGCTCGACGTCACGAACCTTGACTTTCCCAACCGTTGGGGTCCTCTGTCCAAAGAATCCAAAGAACCGCCTCCACCACCGCCCGCGCCTCTGCACTCGTCTTGTCCGTAGGAGTAAGCCCGCAGCGACGAGAATATTCCGAGAGAAGATGCACAATACGACGGTGAGGAAGATGACGCGGATGAAGTCCTCCCGGCGGTCGGTTAGGTAAGTCGGGGTTAGTACTGAGCCATCTGGCGTGAAGACCGTTCCGTGGACGAAGGGTGTCGCTGTCGGGGACGAGACGGACGGACTAACGAGCCCTGCTCGAGATGTTGTTGCTCGGCGGCCGGAGACAGTGTCTCCGACGCCTGCCAAAGGCATCGCCGCGGCGCCTTATAGCAAAAGAGGACGGACGGAAACCGAAGGGTCGTTGTGGGCGCTGGAAGTTGATCTGACGAGAAAGAGCGGTCGACTGGCTTCAACGCGAGCACAAGTGTCCGACGAGAGAGAAATAGAAGCCGGAAGGGGGGTTGAAGAGGAAGCCCGGCGGCAGTGCTACCTATAGCCGACCATCAGCGTCGGGCTGCGATGGAATTCAAAAGAAGGGAAGATGAGGGATGAGAGATGCTGGAGACAGTGAAGATGAAGGCCCTGACGATACCGGCGACGAACGTCGCTCGCGGGTCAGGACGGGCCCGATGTCCAGACACCTCCTACCGGATGCCCCCGCCTTCTGCCTTCTGGGCGCTGTGTCAGGGCCGAGCACGACAAGGAAAGACGCGCACTACAGTTGGGCGCCGGCGAGGCGAGGCGTGGTGCGTGGTGGCGAGCAAAGGGGCGGGGCGACAGCGGCTGTCGACTAAGCGAGAATCAGCCACCTCCTGACCAACGTAGCCTTGGCTAGCGAGCGGGCCGAGGAAGGCGGCGGAGGCGAAGACAAGGATAAGAGCGTACTGCATTCACTGAACTGTGCACAAAAAAACCAATGCGAAATCCATCGTCCTCCTGAGTCAAATAAAAAAATTCTCAGCTCTTGGCGGCCGGACGAGCATGTCTAAGGTGGTGGAGGATGGCGGGACGGCGGGCGCCAAGAAGACAGGTTATGATGTAATCGGATCTGATTACGTAAGGGCGTCCATCGCCGTGGTGAGATCGCTGACGTTCCCGCAAAGGCAGCTCGCTCCATCTGCACCGACGTATGCGTATCACCACGTCGTCTGTGTCTATGCGCGACCCCTCGGTCCCTCGAGACGTGTAGTTGAATGTGCCACGTGCGCAACGGGCGAAACGAAGGGGCAACTCGACGACTTCTGCTGACTTCTTCCCGAGAGCAGACGCCTCTCGCTCTCCAGGCCCATCACGGGTAGAAGGAGATAGTCACTCCAGCTCCTGGTACGGAGAGATAAGAGCATCTCCATTTTCGACCAATGATATTTGCGTTGTAGAATGAGAAAAAAAAATAAGGCGAGCGGTGAACTTCGCGTTACCCACCAGCGAACGCACGCTCTTGCCAATCCGGGGTTCCCGACATGACAAAATCTAGCAATACTATGGGACGATCTAACTCCTGACACATGGCGCCACGGGCGAGTTGGCACAGTGCAGGGACGAGAGAGGACAAAGAGGGAAGAACGTCTAGACACAGAACAATGTCCTATCGAGGTGTACGGAAGACGGCCAATGATGCACATGGAGGCCATGCACGGGTGATAATAGCTTAAAGGGAAGGAGAACGAGGCCGACGGCCTCATGGAAGAGACAAGAACACAAAACAAGCCTTAGGAAGGATTACAGTTACTACTCCTGCATATATGACCGATTGATGTAATTCCGGATGCTAGGCCGCAAAAAAAAGGAAATGAGTTCAGGATTCGTCGTTCCGGCTGCCCAGATGCCCGTGCGCCTCAAGCCAATCCTACCCGAAGCAAAACGGAAGCGAACCGCCATGCAGACTTACCTATCGGCGAGAACAAGGACAACATTCACGCCTTCCCATTTTCCAAACTGCTCCCACCCTTCTCCACCAGGAGCCAGGTACCGCATGGCGGCGGCGGCAGTGGCGCCCGAGGAGCCTCCGACGAGCAAGCCTTCTTCGCGGATGAGTGCGCGGGCGTAGGCAAAAGACTCGTCATCTGTCGTCTTGATCCAGTGGTCGATCTGAGAACGATCCAGGACGTCTGGCAGACGCAGAAGGACGAGCGCGCGCGTACGAGAAGAGAGACATGGAAGTGAGTCGGGAAGATTTTCATGGAAGCAGACGAGACGAATGTGCTCTAGTGCCGAATCTCTTTCTACGGCCCTCTCACCTGGCACAAAATCATAGCCAGTTCCCTCCACCTTATAAACCGCGCTCTGCCCCTCTTCGAGTAGGTTCAAGCTCTCCGGAACGGCAAGAATGCTCCCCACCGGATCGACGCCCACGACATGCGTCGATGGGTTGTGATCCTTCTCCTTCAAGCGACGCGCTATGCCGGAAATCGTGCCCCCAGTACCTGTACCTGCAATGAGGACGTCGACAACGCCTGTGGAGCGTGGGAGAGTCCAGACCGTGTCGTGGTTCGTCGGGGTGGCGGAGGGGCGGCCGACATCGTCCGCGACGTCAGCACCTGCGTCGCGCTCTGGAGGAGTGAGTGGAGGCGTCCAGCCGGAGACGTCGTCCGGTCGCAAGTCGTTCTGGGTGTGTCCATTGCCAACCGTCGTCGCCGCCATCGCCTTCACTACATCACCCATTCTCTGCCCAGATTCCCTGCCCTCAGCAGGCAGACTCCCCACGCTGCTTGCGCGAACCTGTCTAATGATCTCCTCAGCCGTGCCCCAATAGTGCGCCTCGGGGTTGCTCTTATTTGCATACTGGTCCAATATCACGGCGCCCTCGATCTCCTTCTCGAGACGTCTGGCCACGCTGATGTGACTCTCGGGAGAGTCATGAGCGGCTTCCGTGGGGGTGCGAACGATCTCCGCTCCCAAAGCTCGAAGGGTAGTCACTTTCTCTGGTGACATCTTCTCGGGAAGAACAATGATGCAGCGGTAGCCTTTGACGGCACAGGCCAGGGCTAGGCCAATACCTGCAGAGACAGACAGGCAGGTCGTGAGCAGTGAGCGCCCGAAAACATTGAGCTCCAATGACAAAACGCCACTCACCTGTGTTTCCGCTGGCTGTGACGGTAACGATAAAAGTAAAAAAAAGAAAGGAGAGCAACGGGTCGGCCGTCTGGCGTCTCCATAGGTAGCTGAATGGAACTCGCCCCGCTGGCTCCTCTAGCCTTCCAAAGGCACGGCACCACTCACTAGGCTCCACCACTACGCTTTTCCCGGGGATCAATCTTCCCTCTCTCTCGGCGTTCTCGACCATGGCCTTTGCAATGCGATCTTTGACGCTGCCACCGGCATTGAAGTATTCAAGCTTGGCAAGGACGTTGCATCTGATGCCGTGTCGGCGAGGCAAGGCGTTTAGCCGAACGAGTGGGGTATCGCCTATCGCGGAGAGAACGGAAGGGAGAACGCCTTGAGAGTTTGGCATGGCGAATGCGAAGGTACGACGGGGTGAGATGATGGAGAACAAGGGAGAGATCGGCAATGGAGGTTGGTGGGAGGAAAGATGCCTCCGGCTGAACGCAATCACGCTGGGTCATGGTGCGATCCACTCCGAGACCACGTGCTTGGGGATCATTGACCATGTGATCACTCCGGAATCCGCTTCCATCCAAACCCCAACGCGGGTCGTGGCAAGAGAGGAACAGGTGATTACCAGAATGTATGTACAATGCTGAGAATACATACGTACAGATCCAATATTTATTTATGTGACTCGAACGGAAGGAACGCACATTCTGAGGAGCAACATAGACGGGTAGACGGTGACTATCGGACAGGAGGGCGGGTGTGCCCACTCAGCGCAGAATTTGAACCAGCATAGCGCCAGCTGGCACAACGTCTTCTTCGACGGGAAAGGAGGAGAGTCGTCGGGGCAAAATAGAGCGCTCATTCGACGGCCCGACGCTGGCTGTTGTACGCTCGCACGACCCTTTGAAGACCACCGCCACGGCGCGCCGCAATGAAACACAACGTAATGACGGATATTTCGGTCAGCAAGACGTTTCCCTGTCGCCAGACGAGGTCACCGTCGGAATGTACTGAGCGACCAACAGCTCACCTCTCAATGTGCTTAAAGAACCAAGCCCTCTCCTGCGCATTCCCGATGGCTAGGAATGGGCCTGCTACACCTCCTCGCAAAACAAGCGCGATGCCGTTGCTTTCCATCGAGATGGTCTGCAGGTCCGCCAGCGGTACCTCCCACTCCGTTCTCAGCTTGGCAGGGCGGATGAGGAGAATGCGAGAGGTTGTGAGGAGGACGGCTTTGTCCGGGTCGGGCATGGCTGTACGAATGAAAACCAGTCAGGTGTTGTTCACCCCGGACGTACGCCAGAGTCTTTGGCGCGCCCAAGGGACGCCAGGACTCACCAAGATGCGCGACATACGTATCCTTCAAATACTTTCCGTTATCCAAGTTCTTCAACCAGCTCTGCCCGAGTGCTTCTCGTTGCGAGTAAGGTCGAAGGATGCCATCGGCGGCGATGAACCGGGGTAGCCTTGCTCGGTCTAGATCGTTGGATTCGCCCGCTGTGTTGCGCATGCCTTGATGGGGAAAAGAAGCGGTACAGGTGGAAGGAAGGGGAAGGGACGCGGTGAGCTCGGGATGACCGACAAGTCTTGCCAGAGAGACGGTACGGCACAGCTAACGCATGCAACTCACCTTCGCTCACGTTGCTCGCGAGGTCGAACATGCCCACCACGGGTTTGGTGACGGCTCTGGACAAAGAAGAGAGAAAGGCGTCTCAAGTAAGCTATACAATTCGACACAACGTCAACGGTACGGCGGAGGCCAACCCACCCCACGAGTCCTTTGCCCACGCCCTTGAAGAACCCGCCCGCGCCGCCCTGCTCCGCCCCCTCAATCGGCTTGAGCGCGAGCCCCTCAAATCCGCTCGCCACGGACGTCACAAAGCTGTTCGCCCCCGCTGCGACGCCGTACAGAGCGTGCTTGGGACGGTTTCGGATGCGCGTCATCCGACGTCGGCTCTGGAATTCACGGTCCATCGTCGCTGCAGCCAAACCTTTCCCGATGGAGGCGGTTACTTTGCTGAACGAGTCCGTAAGGCCGAAGACCGTCTTCTTGACGAACGATGTCGCCCCCTGTGATCATTGATGGATATGTAGAAAAACCATTAAACTGTTCAGCTGGCGAGACTTCTTCAAACAAATTATAATGTCCCTTTCACATACCCTGGCGAGGCTCGACCCCAGCTCCTTATGCCCATGCATGACCAGGCCCTGATATGGCTCATAGAAGATGTCCGCCACACCAGAGCTGACGTTGTTGAACAGTCCAACAGGATTTCCCAGAAAGTCCGCGGAGCCGATGACGCGGTAGAACTGCTGGATAAAGTTCTGTGTGAAGTGGATCAGGATGCGCTCTTCCAGGTCTGGCGGAGAGAGGCGGACGTTCTCCACCACCAGAGCGTTGACCTGGACCTGGGCGTCGTTCACGTTGCCGATTGCCATTGTCAGTGCGTTAATGACGAAAAGAACCGGGTTGCGCATGTTGACTCTGTCAGAGGACATGGCAAGAGGCATACCCAATTGGCGATGAGTGAGCTAAACAAAATATAACCCCTAGACACGACTTGTCGACTCCTTACTTTTCTTCCGCATTGACTCGTTCCGTACGCATGAACGATAAGTGAAGGAGAATCGGCTGCAAGTGGAGGATCTCAAAGTAGATATCGCCGCTGCCGGCAGCAGGTTTCGTTGGCTCCGGGATGTCGGTAGGATGTTCGATCAGTTTGCTGCAAGGCAAGACAATTTCAAGTCAGCAACGGCTTGGAGGAGTAAGCCATCGAGCGAGCTGGCAACACTTACTCGCTCGTCTTCTCCTCCCACGACACGCCCTCGACTTTGGAAAAGTCGTACATCGAGAACATGAAGTCTTCGTCGAGCTCGAACGTTATTTCTTGAAGTAGTACGGAGGCGTACTTGATGTGAGTCACCCCGTGGGCTGAAGACCACAAGAAAGAGCATGAAGGCTTGCGTAAGGTCTAGGCATACAAGGCCGTTTGACATTTAATATGCGAGACTCACATTCGTCCTTCAAGCGGATGAGCGACGCCTGCAATGTCGGATGGCCTTCAAGCTCCTTCCCTTCCTTCGGAAGCACCGATGGATACATCACGATGGGGAACAAGCCGCCAAAGAGCTGATTGTCGACCTGAATCCACTTGCAAATCACGTCAAATGCCATGGTCACGTCTGTCTCGATGTAGTGGAACTCGAGTCCTCGGAAAGAGATATAAGCGAGCTCCTGCATGCGCTTGTTGATGAGCGATATACCGACGCCTTCGAGCTCGACGTTGAAAGAGAAAACAAGTTTGGTATCTTGCTCCATTGACTCGAAGTCCATTACAGTCTTCTGGCTGCTGACCGTATTGGATCGGCTGAGGGACAACGGACCCCGACGCGGCTTGAACACGCTCTGCGACTCGTCGTAGTTGGAGATGACCAGCGTTTGCGTTGGGCCGTCCGCTCGCACATCGAGAGCGACGGTGCGGTAGCCTCCCTCAACCTGGAAGGAAAAGGGTTTTAAAGCACCAATCTCCATGATGTCCACGTCCCTCTTCCTCCCGTTGACGAACAGCCGGATAAGCTTGCTCCGCATCGCTGGATAGTCCCAGGCGTACTTCATCTTGGACCGTGGTTTGAGCTCGTACTTCTTGCTCTCGAAGTCTTCGGCATCCTCGACCATCGAGCTGTCGGTTGTTTGACAGAAGAAGATCGTGTGGTCGCTCTCGTTGCGGAGCAAGAATGGCCAGCTGCCCTCCTCTCGGGTCAGCGTCATAAAGATAGTTGGCCCTTCTAAGAGGACGTCCACGCGAATCAGGTGCTGGTGATGACCCGCCTTCGCAAGTCTCAGATGCACTTGGCCAATGTCCTCCATGTTGAAAGGCGCAGACCTGAGAAATTGGGGGGTAGGATAATGGAGGTCAAACCTACTAAACAGTAACATTGTCGTATCATCGAGCTCACCACTTGTTATTGAGGCCCGGATACGCAATCACGAGCTGTTTGGGTCCTCTAATTCGCAGAGAATGCAGGGGTCTCCGCTCGCCAGCACCGACTTGCAAGGGATCCGTCGAGCCAAATTCTCTGATATTGATAGGCTCTGATGTGTTGTTTTTGATCATGTATCGCGGAGCCAAGCTGATTACCTTCGTCAAGTTAAACTGCGTAGAACAAGCATGGAATATGCGCGTCAGGAGGGCCGTCCAACCCCTGACGACGTGACTGCAAGCCTACCTTGCCCAAGCCTTCGTTCACAGTCAGGCCGGTGTGATATTCCTCGTTCTTACTGGAAGATGGAACAATAACCGCTGTCTCCGAGCCAACAGTTTCGAAGCTCAGAGGCTGCCACGTGGAACAAGTGGGTCAACTGAGACTTTCTAGCACTTCACAGGAGATAAATTGAAAGCTCACCTTGGACCACTCTGAGTCACCAATACGCAGCAGAAAGCGGTTGCGACGGTCTCGACTCCTGTGGGAGAACATGAATGGCACAGGTTCTTTCCGCTGTTGCGGGACTACAAAATGAAGCGAAAAATGAGCAACCTATGATTTTTTCCCGTCGCAGAAAGAGATTTAATCCACGCGTGAGCAGAACAAGACTCACCTCCGAGAGCTTCCTGGCCAGCCGCCAGGTTGGCCCTGCTCATGAATGATTTCGTCTTGAGAGTGAAGTCCAGCCCGGTCTTATTGTAGAAAACGTAGGGAGAGAAGATCTGCGCCTTGAACGCTCCTCCGGATTCGGCGTATTCGCTGCATTCCAGAGCAACAGGGAAAGGAATTTCAATGCATATTCACCTTCCCAAGAAAAGAGGCAACTCACACATAGTTAATTCGAAGCTCAAGCACGCGGTCCTCTGTGTCCTTGAGCTTAAGTGTCTTCTCAACTGGGAAGTCATCGTCCTGACTGTTGACAATGGCGAACTCGGACGGCCCAAAGGCTGCAGGCGGAAAGGGTAAGAAGAATGACGCAAGGAATTGCTGGAACAGATCCATTTGACTGCTCACCTTTCTGATCCTGAACCTCAACGCTGCAGAGGACCAAGTGGGACAGATCGGTGACGTGCACTGGGGAGACGCCACCAGTTCGAATGTAGCTCGACCAGTTGCGGTTTTCGTTCTTGTCGTACACGCGGTATCGAATTGGATATGGCAACAGGTTCTCGAGCTCAATGGGCGCTCGAAGCCGTATCGTCATCTTGGGATATGCTCTACAATTGTCGAAAAATGTTAATGGATGAGGAAGCTAATCTCATAAAACTCGGCTCGTTATAAACTCCGCCCCACTCACCGGGTGGTCGGGTCGGCTGCATCGAAGATAGCAAACGCTTGGAAACGGAAGGGTGCTTCGTTTGCTTGGTCTGACTGACATGTAAGAGAGCGAGTCCGTTGCTTGAGCATATCTTGCCAATGGAGACTTTGCGTCGACCACAGGTATCCGAAGCCGGCTATGACAAGATTGAGAGCGGAAGTTAACAATATGATTTAGACCATCATTAGGTGGATATTGCCATGCAGATGCAACTCACGGTCAGGTCGTAACCGCACACGATCGTGGTATGCTGTTTCGATTGGGACCGGGAAGTCCTCTCCGGGCGCTAACGAGATGGGAACAAGTGGAGAGGATTAGTTGCCACACTGTGAGTGGAGGCCACAGTGATTGGGGAGTACTTACCGATCTTGTGCACATTCGTGCTTACCTTACCCTTTTCGTCAAGGACAGCCGCTTCGATTGGAACAAGCGTGCGGTTTTCAATCCTGAGAGTCGACCGGAATGTGATGACCTTGACGTCTTTGCGTAGACGGACCTCACAGAGAATCTTGTGAAGGATATTATCGATTTTGGGGCGCAGGCTGAAGATGTACTCGCCCTCACGCTCGACCGATATGTGCTTGACACGCTCCCAAGGCATGCCGTCGATGTGCAAGCTAAGCGAATGCGCCGTATGCGACATTGCGTGCTGTAAACGAGTCACATTGCGTTAGAGACGAGTTTACGCAGGCACATTGCGCCAATGTTTCTCACCTCTCGCATGGAATGCCAATCGTTGAATCTCCACGGAGTCTCCCCACCGTTCTCAATCCGCACGCTATTATGTCGATGCTTGGCTTCCTCACCCTCGGACCACACGCTGATGTCGTAGCCTGTTTGATTGCGGATAAGAAAAGGAGACACTTCCCCTCGACTGCGCTCCTGGAAGTCCTCGCTCTCCTTGTTCAACAGCGAGGCGTATGTGAGGCCCGTCTCGATAAGTGTGGAAGTAACGTTGAGTTCAAGGCGTTTTCTAGAGGAAAAGGTGACGGCCGTCGTTCCGGTGACGGCTTTCTTCTCCATCTCGATCTTGAAGTTCCACGGATCGACGACTGGCTCCCAATGAGACCGAGACAGATTGAAGTAGTTCAGGAAAACGTCTGCGGTGATACCGACGCGCATCTGCAATTTCGGAAAGGCGTCAAACTTTTTTTAGATCCATGTTCAGCGTGGCGCAACTTCTACTACTCACGTTCTTCGACCAGTCCGTTACTTCAACTTTCACGTCGTGTGTGCTGGCGTCCAGAAGAGGCAGGCCGTGCACGTCGCCGATCAATATGACCTGAAGACCTCCTAAATGGGCTTTCATCTTAAAAGCACCGAATCTAGGTCAGCACGAAAACTACGCAAAGGACCGGGAGACGTAACCAAAGAGCAATCGACGCTTACCACCTCTTTGGCCAGTGGCCCTCCGGTGGCCGACGCTTCGCGTACGTTCGGCAGACTTTGTTCTCGCGAACTCTTGGAGGCGCTCTTTTTCCAAGAACTTCTAGTGGGCCTTGCCGGGATTCGTCCGGTCGGGGCCATGAGACCTCTCGAAGAAGCACAATTACCTCGAGGGGGCTTGACGACGTCGTTACTGCTCTCGTCCTTCGTTTTGGACGATAGTTCGATCGCCTTGTTGGCTATGGAGCTTATCTGAACGCCGATTTGAAGACAAGAACCGTCCAAAGGTAAGCAAGGAGGAGCGCAAAGAAATGACAGACGCCTTAATCCTGACTCACCAGCAGAATATCCCGATAGGACGCCCTAAGGACGATCGAGTCCGCATCAACCTCGATGCTCGTGATGTGCTGCTCGCGCGTCGCTCGACTATCGAGCGACATGGTGAAGTCCATGTTGTCCAAGAGCCGGACCGTCTCTTTGGGCTTATTCATGAGGCACAGAAACATGCCAAGCTGGTCCACCTTGAGCGCCATGATACCCTGCTGGGACATAAGCACCTGCTTGATGGACAGTACGATGGCTTCAGAGTCAGACCGGTCGGGGTGGGCGAGAAGGATGATGGTTGGGCCGATGACGTTAACTCGAAAGGCGAACCCAGGCGCTCCGGTATCTTCAGCATCGTCGACGTCCTTGTCTCCGTCCGCGTTTCTCTGAGCGTCCTCGTCGGTGGCATTTTGGGGCGATCCGGACTTAAAAGGGCTAATAGCGAACTCGAGGAGGCCAAACAAGGGGTCGAGGGAGAAGATGACTTTGGGTCTGTCCACCGTCACCAATGCAAGCGCCGACTTCTCCGAGCCTCCGGACATGGTATAGGTGACCGATAGTTGATCGCCACCGTGGTCGACCGCCGGAATGATATCGCGGAACTTCGTCGCCACATGTGGGCGAGTGTCTGTGAGGGTAAAAGACTTGACACCAATGTCGGCCTCCATGGCCGAATCGGACAACATCTTGAACCGAACGCCGGTTTCGTTGATAGAAAAACGGGCGAGGCTCGCCTGCCTCAGATTCTGTTCAGCGAACCCTGCCGCGGTGAAGAGCTCGAGATCGACCATTCCGACCCGGACCTGTAGAGTCAGGGCCGTGCGAAGAGGCACGTCTCGATCGTCCTCATGTCCGACCTTGCCGAGTTCCGGAAGGAGATCAACGGAAGGCACACTCTCGCTGCCTTCGACTGGTGTGGCCGGAGTAGACATTTGCACGGGAGTAAGAGCTTCTTGGATGTCATCGTCACCGGTGTCAATCACAAAAGCCTGAGGTATGGACTGGGCCAGACCAATCAAGAGCCCATACTGCTGCTCTGTCAGCTTCATGTGGATGTCAGAAATACTGGCAGTGACCTTTAAGAAGAACGAAGATGTCAGCCTTAGCTTTGTGAATTTGTGAAAAGATACGTTCCGATTGAACTCACCTGAGTGTCTGCCTCATTCCAAGGGTCCTCGTTTCCAACGTGGGTTGCCTGGGTCACGTCCACCGACACATTGACATCGTCAATCATCTTGAGGGAATAGGACTCTGAGCCGACCTGCATCTTGGAAGTGAGGCTGATTTGACGAAGACCGGCTTCGATTTTTGTGAGAATTTCCAACTCATTCTGGGAAGGGAACGTGTTCCTGGCGAACAGTTCTCCCAGGTGAGCTTCAATGACATCTCGAGAACCAGCCTGGCGGGGCAGCACAACAATGGGTGTCTTGACGAGGATGTCGAAGTGCATCTTGTCCACCCGATCCTGAAGTCCAGAGGCCCTATTGGCGGCCGCAGCCGAGGCCGCATCATAGAGGGCCTTCATCCTTGCAAACTTGCTGAAGAACTGAATAATGTCGTGGATGGCGTCCTCCACAAATGTGAAGCGTAGAGAACCGCTCCGCAACCACAAGGACGAGTCGTATCCAGGATAGGTCTGGTCATCAGCCACGTCGAAAGTCTCGTATGAGAAATCGGCCAGCTCGTCGCCTTGGATGGAGAGCATCTGAGTGAACTCGGGCGCCCTCTCCAGGTTGTCAATCAAACTTAGGTCACCAAGCCGACCACCCACACGCAGCCTACCCGCGTTGACCATGACGGCCACATCCGCCATGTTCAAGCTCAGCGTAGCTAGTAGAATGCCGTCGTTATTGAGCTTGAGATTGATCCTATGACAAGAGACAGAGAAGCGTGAGTACAGATCCGACTTGGCCACTTAAGCATGCCCCATTCAAGGCGGGATGCTGAACTTACCCAGTTAATTTCACCTTGACCTGGATCTTGTTACTAGGTCCTTCATGTGTCGACTCTTCGTCCTGGGCATCGGCCCCGCCTCCTTCCTCTAGCGGTTCGTTGTTCGGCACAAACGTTGTCACGATCCAATCAAACAGCATAAGGGTGCTGACGCGAGTCATGATGACGTTGATGGTGCTGAAAGCGGCGTCGACGCTCTGATCTATGCCCTCGAACTTGGACATATACTCGGGATGATCGGTCTGGACGCGCGAATACTTCACGCGAATGAGGTCATTAGGCGAACCCATGCGCGAAGCCTCGGTCTCGTCGGAGGAGATAATGTGACGAAACGCAACGTCTTGTTCGACCATCTTGTCCTCAGCGACAAGGCTCCGTAGACGGACGTCCACTTCCATACGGAAGGGATACACTGCCAGGTCGAGAAAGAATCCTTGCAAGAGAGTGTCCACCAACAGCCGGTCGGGTTTGGAGAAGTCAAAGCTAGACTTAAATATGGAGGCTTGCAGTTTGTCGACGGTGAAATTGAGCTCGAAGGTTTTCTGATTGAGGTTCGCCTTCTGGAAACGTCAACGGGCAATTAAGTTAGTCTCTTTTTCGGCCTGAATCGCTGGATAATCAACTTACATCGGCGTTCGAACTCGCCGTTTCAACAAAGCTATCGTCCTTTGCTCCTTCTTCAGGCTCGTCTCCTACATCAGAGCCGGCATCGCTAGTGTCAACAGCGAGAGCGGGCTCTCCCTTCAATTGCTCGGCGATACGCTGCCTTCGCTCCCGATTTAGGTCCAAAGCGCCTTTGCCCTTGCGAAGGTTGGCCTCTGTCACGATGTGTCCTTCGCCAGGCGCCTCATCAACATGCGGTATCGCGACATCGATGATACGCATGAGCGTCTTGTACTTGCGATCAGAAAAATTGACGTGGAGGTGCGGGAGGTGGCCGGACACTTTGAACTTGGTCAGGTTGGGCGCTTCTGGGAGGATACAGTTTTGAAGCAAGAAGTCTACGTTGATGCGCTCAATCAAGTGCAAACCGTGATCTGTAGAGTCGGATGTGAGGCCCTCAAGACAAGATTGGAGGTCGTTACCCATGACAAGCTGGGCGGACTTGAGTTGGACAAAGAATTTGTCGTACATGAGGGACTCCAACTGCTTATAGTCCTCTTCGCTGTACTGCTGGTTCTGCTTGGAGCGTATGGTATTGATCTCCGACTGGTTGACCAAGTCGCTCTGAGGAGCCAAAAGCAGTATAGTCCGTCGTTCAACAATGCACACAAGAGAGGCGGAGAAGGACTGCTCACCTTGACAGCGATATGCCCAGCGTCCAGCACCATGTGTTGACATCGCCGCTTGGTAACACTTTGAGAGAACGAAGGATGGGCAATGTCAACTTTCTCAATATATTTGCCGGTGACAAGACACCGATTATCACTCACTCCTCCGGCGCGATGATGATAGGCGCTTTGATATCGACCTCCAAGTCGATAGTCTTATGAGTCTGCAGCGCGTTCTCCAATCCCGCCCTAGTCTCCTTTCGCATGCCATCGAGCGTCTCGCTGGCGACGTCGATGAGCGCGCCGATGAGCTCGAGCTCGCTTTGGGGAGGCTTGAAAAAGCGCATTACCGCCTCGACGTAGCCGCGGTGGTAAATTACTTCGGTATGTCGCATCTGTTCGAGGTTGCGGGAAAACGATGAGGAGTCCATGGTCAACGACCTATTTGCGCAGGAAAGCCAAGCTGGACCTCAAACCGTATGAGATGCCTCACCTTCACTGTGAGCGCGCTATCAGCCCTGTTATCGAGCGGGTTCTTCTCGAACTTGACAAGGAAGAAGGGTTTTTCGGGATCGCTCTCCCTTTTAACCTCCTCGGCAGCGCGCTCGTCATGCTCACCCTCGGTCGGGGTGTTCTCTCGACCGCCCACGCTGCTCTCCTCTTCCTTCACCCTCACGATCTGTGGGTGCTGGGTGTTCTTCGTCACGCCGTCGTACACCCTCAGTCCTCCTATACTGACCATCGCCTCGAGGTTGTCTGTGCGCTGGAGAGCGTCGCCTGAGAGGGCGTCGAACACAAGAGAGAGAATGTCCGAATCCGTCTGGTGGGAGCGCAGTGCAAAGCTACCAGTGTTGAGCTTGGCTCCCAGGCGAAGCTTTAGCGCATCTCGCGGGAGGTCGACCGCTTGAGCGATCGCCTCGGACTCGTCCCACTCGATGGCGTCGTAAAGCTCCTTGCGCTGCTGATCGCTCAGCACGCCACTTTGTTCGGCTCCATCGCCCTGGCTCTCCCCGCCATCTGTTTCGCCGCTGCCCCACAGCCAACCGAGCCAACCGCCCGACGAAGTCGGCTTCTGATGGTCCTCCTTCGCATCCTCCGTCTTGCTCTGTCGAGACGCTGCTCGCTCTTTGCGAAGCTCTGAGCGGGCGATGGAGCGATAGAAGCGGATATCACGGAAGCTCAACTTCATTTCCAGCTCCTTGAGTCGGGGGTCGTGGTCGCTCGCTACCGGTTCCACACCAGCCTGCTGCTGATTGTGGGCCTCGTTGGCCCTCAGCTTCATCTTGAACACCTCTACGTACGCCTTCCGGTCGTCGCGGCGTTCTGCGAAGTACGCCCAGCTCCATTTGCGATGCTTTTCGTGCACCTCGTTGAGAATCGCCTTGGCGGCGAAGCGGAACATTGCCGCAGGTCGATTCTCCTCCAGCTCCGCGCGTGTCGGGCGAAACTTCCGATATTGGTTTCGTCGATGGTAGAAGTGGAAGAGATCGACAACGGAAAGGGCGTCGCGGTACTGCTCGTCATCGAGCACGAAGCCGAGCTCGTCGAACAGGAGCTGCACATCGGTCTTTGGTTTTATCGAATCAATCTTGTGCCGAAGGTGCAACTGAGGAAACCATTTCGCAGTGAGAGGAGAGTGAGTCTAAATGGCGCAAGGACACCCCTGCGGTCTAGATGCGCTCCACTCACTCGACCGACACCAGTCACAGGCCTCAGGATGAACTGATGATTTGGCTGATGGTCACCTCTTGCAATCTGTGCGCGCACATACAAGAGTTTTCATCAGCGTCTTGCGAACTGAAGTGCTCGATCCAACAATATCTGACAAGTGTGTACGTCCACTGACCAACTCGGTGAACTTGGTAATGGCTTCTTCTATTGAGTAGCCAGAGAGGCTGACGGAATCGGTGTCCCAATACGCTGCCAGTGACTCAAGTTTTGCCAGCTGAGGGACGAGGAACGACGACTCAGCTCTGGGCAGTGAGCAAATCGGCGTAAGTCAAGTATAGTCAGCATCACGTACCTTATGGATCGTCTCCGTGGTGTCAGTAATAAACGTAGGGTTCCAATCTGCGTCCGTCGAGACGGCAGAAAACTCGGCGAGCGTTACACCAGCAGAGAACGGGTGCTGGCACGATGAAAGAGGGTCAAAAAGCGAGAAAATCAGGACTATCTAGCAAAACTATTAACAAAAGCACCCGGTTCACTCACCTGAGGGTTGCTCAACCTGTCCTCATATCGCAAGTGAATGTTCCGCACAGTAATCTGGACGTTGTCGATGATTTTTGTGACGAGTGAGGATATGAAGGACTGGTTCTTGGATTCCTCCTCTGAAAAGCAATCGGAAAGCCAAGGCGAACAGACGTCAGCAAGACAGCCTTTAATGTCCAACCAAACCAACACAGCCCTCAAGATTACACTCACCTGCACTGAGCCCGCCCTTTCCGGCGCTGGCCAGCAGCTCAGCGTTCTCAAGCTTCTCCATCTTGGCGCGATACTCCCTACTCTGCTCTTCCTCCTCGTCCCACTCTTCGTCCTCCATTCCGACACCTCCAACAGATCCATTCAGATTCACCGCATTGCTCCCTTTAGGTACGGCGAGTAGGTAGACGTTGTCGATGAGAACGCGCACGGGGCTTCCTTTGAGGTTGGACCAAGGGATGCTGAGCGTGAGCTCGCCAAGATATCCTTCGGCGACATCAATGGGCAAGTGAAACTTGTCCAGCGCCTCTTTCTTCAAACGCAGGTTGCGTAGCTTTACGTCGCCTGACCAGATCCCAACATTTAGCTGGGAGAGGTTCAGGTTCTCGACGTAGGCCGAGAGGAAGCGGTTGAGGACCTGAATGGAAAGATAGTGGCAGCGGAATGAAAGAGACAAGTACCGACTAGCGTTAGTTCAAATGAAATGCGCCAAATATAATTTCCGCGCTCACCGAAGCCAGCACGCCCTCCAGCCTGGGTGAAAGAAACGATACGAACGGCGACATGCCCGACATAGTTAGTATCGTTAAGTCACACACCCCTATCGTCCACGCTCAGCCCGCATTGAGGACTCACATGGTGGGCAAGGCAGGCTTGTGCCGCCGTCAATAAGGAACGTTAGTAAAACTCCTTGCTTCTTCAACTCCAAGCAATCAGCTCCTTAGAAGGAGGGCGAGATGATGCTGTAGCCGCGACACGTCTGGCCGAGTCGAAGTGTGGGAGGGCGTCGTGATGGTGTCATGTAATTACAGCCGCGTCACCGATCAGAACCACCGATCATTAAATTCGTCCGCATCACGTGATAGTTTTCCCAACGGCTTAGTGGCCAGGTTTCTCTCACTTCAGGGCTAGAGAACGCAAACTGGCTGAGCGACCGACGATCGTGGCAAAGGTCGTTGACATTGGTCTTTCAGGACTATACCTCAGGTCTTGCTGCCCCCAGACTTTGCTGAGTCTTGGAGTTGAGGGGCTCTGGGCGGCAGTCGCGCGCACGTCTTTTCCTCTCCGTCGCCCTCTCGCACCGCAATCGGCGCCGACAGCCACTACTTGTTCGCAACGGCCTCTCCCTCCGCAATCGAAGCAATGTCCACCGATGGCAACACAACGCCTTATCCCAACGCTGGAGAGGTATTCGGATTTGCAGGCTCCATCGCTGTGACGGTCATCGCGGTGCTCTACGTCCTCTGGGCCTCTCTGCCCGACGAGACGCTTGTAGCGCTCGGCGTGGAGTGGTACCCGGACAGGGAGTGGGCTCTCCTCATCCCAGCCTGGTCTCTCGTCCTTATTCTCACCATATACTTTGCCTACATTTCCTTGGCTCTTTATGGCACTCCGCCTCTCGACTCGTTGCGAACCATTACCGACTCGCATGCGAACGTGCCCTGCCTCCGGACGCCGTCAAGGTCCTACCCTCCTCCTAGCCTCTCTCATCAGGCCCCTCCGTCGTTAGAAGGGTATGACGACGAGATTCACGACCTCCCCATCGGCGCCGTCAGTCGCGCCATGTACTTTGCTACTTCTTGACAGGTCTGTACGTAACGTACGGCCTGAAGAGTGAAGAGTCTCGCTCAGTACGCCGAGAGCGAAGCACAAGCGGACCGAACCACCTGAAAACGTGCCTCAGCGAAGCTGTACCCTGCAGGGTTTGAGGGACAGTGGAGCAAGATATTAGGCTCTTCAGCAACCTTGGAAGGAGGTTGCGGCCCAATTGGCTGATCGGTGGAACGGCGCTCGACGGGTTGCTAAAGCGTACTTTGCAATTTGCATGTATGCATGCACAGACTTTATGGCAAAAACCTGGCTCAATTCGGATGCCGCTGGCATGAGCGGCGTTGGGCAGCATCAAGGCATAGAGTGGACGACTATTTTCCACAAGTGCACTCTATCTCGGCAAATCGTGGTTGGAAGGGACGGATAACTGGCGAGGAAATGTTGTCACGGACGCGAGGTCGCAATCGAAGCATCAGACGTTTTCCGTCCTTGTCGGAAAGCCGAAAACACGGTGTTGGCTTAGCGGACAGGCTATACAGGTTCGTCAGTCCACCTTGAGATGCGTGGAGGGAGCTGTGCGCCCGCTTTCTCTCGGCCTACGACCACGGGTTTCAGGTCGGTCGCCATTTGGTACTTCGCTGTCATGCGGACGAAGGCCGATAACGGCACAGAAAAAGGACGTGAAGAGGACAGAAAGGAAAATGGGCATGAGTTGGGTGCAAAGCTCGCGCCCAACTATGCGAGAGTGTAGAATGGCGGCGTCACAACTTACAACGATTCGAGGCCACCAAGCGCGATTCCTTATCCTACGCATCGCCAGGGCCGATAAGGAGAGAGAGGAGTCGACGTAATATACATGAGCTTAGTTTTGGGCTCGAACGCTGGCGGAAAGAATCACCCCAGCGATCGCTCGATAGGCGAGCTACTTCCGTACTCCTCTTGCGCAGCGCGGGGGAGGGAAGTTGGAATGAGAGAAGATGTTGGCGTCGTTTCAGCGGACTACGTGCAAATTCATCAAGACCGACGGGAGAGCGCAGGGACAAGCCTATCTGTCGCCGGAGCGGCGTTCTGCCGAGACGGGTGCAAGGCGACGAGCTGCGAGCTCGGCAGGGTGTAGAAGCCGGAGGAAGGGGACGCGGCCGGCGAGGAGGTTTGGCGTTGCGCGATGTGGAGCATGTAAGTGCGTATGTATATACTGTACGTGTGGCTACAAAGCGAACAGTCGGTTACGCTACACAACCAAGTCCTGTAAGCTCCTACTAACCGGTGGGCCTTGTACATCCCTTTTATGATGGCGATACTACGGGTAGCAAAGCTGCTGGAGTTGCTTTCCGTTTCATCTATCTAGCTAGGCCCCCTCCGAGTGACTTTATCCTGTCACCTCCCCGCACTGGATTATCGGGCATATGCTGCCGCAGCAGTGACGGCACATGCCGCAAGCCACGGCTGGCGACCCATTAGATAAGAGTGGATACGATAGATCCAGCAAGTTCTGCATCCCATGGATCGCCACCACAAGGACGGGCTCGCATTACATACGGCCTTCTACCTGAGTGTAATGATCGGTATCGCGCAGAGTGTCTAGGAACTGGGGAGGGATGGTGAGGTACGTTGTTGGCCGATGAAGTCTCAAACAAGCGTATCGAAGCTGCCTTCCTTGCGCGTGATCACTTCTCGGTGCGACTCCCCGCAAGCAACGCAGGGTGGGCGTCGAAAGCTGGCGGGGAGGCGCTGACATTGCCAGAACCGTATCTCCGCTCGCCAGGGAAGGGTCGCTTATCTCGTCTTCTGCGACGCCCGACGCATCTTCCTCCGTTCCAGTTCCTTGGTCGCGTCGTTATCCGAAAAAGCGACTCGGGCACCACAGTACACTATGGCGCGCAGGACGTGCGGCGCCACCGGTCCGACTCTTAATCCCCCCACACCGTAGCCGAGCTTGCTCGCTGCTCATCATCCAGGCTCTGCTTTCTCTTGACAAGAACACCGAGCCAGCAGGGTGGAGAGGCAGAAGCGAGCATATATGACCTCCTCGTCCGACCCGTCCCCACCACCTCAGTGTCACCCCTCGCTCACCCTTCCCCTTTTCCCACCGTCCAGCTACCCAGCAACTGGAAAGCTTGAGGCCCGATCAATCTCCACCTCTACTCGCCGTCAGCGTGGTTGCAGTTCAGATTGTTCCTCACGTCTCAACAGGACTAGCAGCCGATCCTTTATCCACCATGTCTTCCTCACCCGGCTCTCCCGCACTCGAGAAGAAGGAGTCCCTTGGCGCCTTTGCCCCTGCCGCTCGAGTCGTCTCTGCCGCTCCATCCGTGCCTAACAATGCCGACGCCGCCGGTGCCCACACGTCGAGTCTCGGCGACCCGGAAAAGGTTACGAGCCAAGACGGAAAGGACGACGTGGACGCACCGCGCGGCACAGCTCCTCAGACGCTGCATCTCACGACCCACGACGGAGACGAGGCTCTCCGTCTGGTCGGTACCACGAGGGAACATGTGTTCAGCGACGAGTACAATCGCAAGCTGAGGAGGAAGATCGACTGGAGAATCCCCCCGCTGTGCGCCATGGTCTACTTTTGCCAGTTCTTAGATAAGACCAGTCTCAACTACGCTTCCGTGAGCCATTCTTTGAAAACAGTGCTTCCCCGCTTTTAACTCTTTTGACCCGCCTGACCATTGATAAGCCGCGGCATCTTTGTCCCTCGAACTTTACAGATCATGGGACTCCCACTCAAAGGTGAGTGCCCCCTCACGACGCCATGATTCCGGAGTGCGGAGAAGACGAGAGAGCACGCGCAGAGCTGAAAGCCTCCTCGGCTTTGTCTTTGTCCTCTAACGACAGGCCAATCTTACAACTCCGCCGCCCTGATCTTCTGTTCGTACGCGAGTCCAACCCAGCCGTTCTTCGTCCGCCAGCGAGGGACAATCTCTACCTCGGTCCATGCTGAGACGTCGTTGATATTGTTACCCTTCTACACTTCTACCGTCTCTCCATATGCGTAGATGGGGGCTTCCTCGTCTGGGAGATTCCCACCAACTTTATCGGTGAGCGCTTGAAAGCCTTTCATCCACCGCGTCTTTCCCCGTCACACCACAAGCTCGAAGTCCCCCGGACGCTCGCGCTCAGCCCCCGAGCCACGACCTTCTTACCCTTCCGTTCGTCCATGCCTTCGTTCCTTCTTTCGTTTGTCGACAGCCCAACGCCTCCCTCTTGCAAAGTACCTGGGAGCGAACATCATTCTCTGGGGCATCGTTCTCGCTCTTCACGCCACCGCAAAGACGACCGGGCCGTTCCTTGCCTTGCGCTTTCTGCTCGGTGAGTGGGCTCAAATCGGCCGGTAGTGGGAGTGTAGAAGAGAGCCGTGGGAGGACGATGTCTTACACACGGCGTGTCGGATTGAAACGTGTTGCCTCCCTTTAAAGGCATGTTGGAGTCTTGTGTGGCGCCAATCCTAAGTAAGTCATTTTTTCAGTTCAGTCTGGTCTCATCGTCTGCCTATCTCACATCGTCCGCGCTGTGCATCTTTACCCCAAGTCTCCGTGATTTCAATGTGGTATAGAAAGCAGGAGCAAGGTAGGCTTCGAGTCGACATGTGTCATTTATTGCTCCCTAGCCACGGCTGACAGACACCGGAACATTCACAAGCATCCCGCATCGGAGTGTTTTACGTTATGAACGGCCTCACCCAAGTGTTCGGTAAGATTCTTCTTCTGCTGCAAAACTCTTGACTGTCGCTCACTCGCTCTATGTATTGAACCTCAGGCGGATTCGTCGCATACGGCGTGAGCTTCGCCCATGTCTCGATTGCTACATGGCAGGTAAGTCAATGCTTCCTCCCCGCTCCTTGGCTCATTTACCGTGCTGACCCATATCCTGCCTCGCCAGCTCATTTTCATCATCCTCGGAGCGCTAGCCATTATAGTAGGCATCATCATTGTTCTCTTCCTTCCCGACTCACCCGTCCGAGCCAAATTCCTCACCGAGGAAGAGCGCGTCGCCGCGCTCGAGCGCATTCGGGACGATCAAGGTGGGACAGAGAACAAGCATTTCAAGATAGACCAGGTGGTAGAGGCCTTCAAGGACCCGAGGTTCTACTTGATCATCTTAACGACTCTTTTGAGTGTGTATAGACTTTCCTCAGCCTCTGTTCTTGTCGACGTGGCACGAGCTCCATGCTCACCGCGTCTCATGTCACCTCGCCATCCAATCAGCGAGCCTCCCGAACGGCGGTCTGTCAAATGTAATCAAGAGCATTCCATCTTTCCCCTCCCCTTCTCCAAATGATTTACTGACCGCCTACGCACTGACCTTGGCTTAATACAGTTCAGCGCCATCATCATCAAAAGTTTTGGGTACGACTCCAAGCATGCGCTAATCCTGGGCACGCCAGGCGGGGCGATTGCCAGCGTGACAACCATCATTTGCGCATGGCTTTCAGATGCCAAGGTGAGGCCTCTGGTCATTGCTCCGTCTATCAGAGCACGCTGACGCGTAAGTCCCACTTGCCCCTTGTGTCCTTTTCCTCTCTTCTTGGCCAACAGGGCGAGCGGATGCTCCCCATCATTATTGCACTCCTCCCCACCATCGTCGGCTCTGCCTTGCTCGTAGGGCTCAAGCATCCCAAAGGCGCCCTCCTTTTTGGCATGTGGATTGTCCAATGCTTCGGATCAGCTCTCAGCATCATTTATGCTTGGAACGCTTCTAACATCGCTGGTTATACAAAGAAGGTGAAACGAAGAACATCCATTGCATGGTGCGGTGCTTGGGAACATCCGGAGGGAACGTGGATCTGACGAAGTATTCCATATGTTCGTCCCCCGTTCTGTTCCTCTGACAGATCACTTTCAATGTTGCTCTGATGATGGGTGAGTGAGCTCGTCGTTGGCGCGCACTTATTTTCCACCGCTGGATCCTCAATCATATTCACCGATTTCACGTCTGTGCTGCCTCACCTGACTCTTCCCAACCTGCTAGCTTTCTGTGTCGGCAACATGGTCGGCACGGAGATGTTCCTACCCTCGGACGCACCCACTTACATTCCCGGCAAGATTGGCATCCTGGTCCTGCTGAGCGTGGAAGTTTTTGTGTGCATCCTCATGCGGTGGATCAACGTCCGCATGAACAAGACCAAGCAAAAGAAGATTGCCAATCTCATCGAGAGGAACGGGTGGTCGCCGGAGGATGTGCAAAAGGAGAGGGACCGGAGGGCGTTTGCGGATATGACCGACATGCAGAACGAGGTGCGTTGATGGTCCGGTCGGCATTCGGGCCGGGGCCTGGCGCTTCTTATCTGACTTCGGCCCTTTTGCGCGATGAGTCGACTGATGCCTTTAACTTTTGTGACGGCTCGCACTCGCAGTTCTTCAAATACACGAACTGAGACGGCACTTGCTTCGGCTGCCCATCGTTCTGCTTCTTTTCTCCTCTTTCATCGTATCTTCCCTCTTCTGTACGCCAGCGATCGAGAACTTTTGCGTGAATTAAATCAATTGAGACTATGTATGGATCGCGGTTCGGAAACATCTTCGCCCGTTGCCGCCGTCGTCGGCGTCAGGTGGAAACGGAACGACAATCGCTTCACTCGGATTCCCTTTCATGCAACGCCAGTTGAGCTTGTTCGGCACATTCTGTCTCCTCATCCGTCTGGTCAAATGAACGAAGAAGAAAGAGAAGGAAAGACATCAATAAAAGAGGAAATCGTGTGTCGAACATCAGCGGGCAATTCGCGCCAGCTGGCGGGCCATGGAAGCGATCGTGCAGGGGCGGGTGTGGAAAGAAAGGACGACACCTCCTCACCTTGCAGACCAAACACGTGATCTTGCTTTCGCCCCTCGAAATCGTAGTCACCGTGTCCTTACTCGCCTCGTCGTTCTTTTTATCGTCGAGACGTACGCCCGTTGAGGCAGCCAACTGAGCGCACACCTCTCGACGGAGGTCGGGGCTATGCTCGCCTATTCCGCCCGAGAATACCAAGGCGTCGAGAGAGGGCGCGAGTTTTACGTCTGGAATGGAGAAACAGACAGCGAGTAAGTCGATAACAGGGACACAGAGACTTTCAGCGAGGCGCGGCGCGCCAGTCGACATGAAGGTCATCTTCAACTTGAAGACAGCTTCCTCACAATAAGAGCCGACAAAGTTGACGACCCTGTCGACAAAAATATCAAAAGCCAGCTTGGCCTTCCTCGTTCCCTCCTCATCGTCTCCGTCCCCGCCGCCTCGCATCCTCTTGCAGATCTCCTTGAAATCGTCCGTCCCAGCGACGGACTGCAAGCCGGCCTTCCTGTTGAGGAAATACTCCGCCTTGGTGATTTTTCTGCCGTGGAAGGAGACGGGTTCGGACACTGAAACTTCGGTGGGGAGGAGATGGAACACGAGTGTCGGGTCTGTGGTTCCCGCGCGCGTTACACCCGGGAGGCCTGTTTAGCCGAAGAGATGGTAGCGTGATCAACGTGTGCACTCGGAAAAGCAAGACCGAGAACACCGTAGAGGGACATTTCCCCTGAGAGAAGAAGATGAAAACTCGTGATGACTCCGCGAAAAGCTGCTCCAAAAATAATTGCAGCGGCTATTGCTACCGGCCTCCGCCGAATCCTTCAGCTCGCTCACCCTCCAGCGGCGTCAAGCCCATGCTCGTGTCGATGGATTTTCCCTCCTTAATCGCACACACGCTCGCTCCGCTCTTCCATAGTCGTGTTCGTTGAGAGAAAGGCCAAATGAAAAGGGGGGGAGAGATATCTTTGAAAGTCAGCCATCATCTTGACCGACGCGAGAAAGGAAGGGAACAGTGGAGTTGGCCAATAGAGCCTATATAGAATGGGCCTCACGCCGAGGTGGCACACGATGAGGCTCGTCTGCGCTGGTGGCTTGTTGAGGTACTTCGCGGCGGCCTTGAGAATGTAGCTGACAGGAGAACAAAGGCCAAAAAGGAAAAGGAAGAGGAGAGGAGCGAAGTGAGCGAAGACCAGACGTTAGGATGAGGGGAGAAGGTTCGGCGCCGCACAAACGATTTGAACGCAGGCGGCAAGATAAGGACCGTTCCGTTGACCTCCCGGTCAACCGACGCACCTGTAGCTCAAACCGTGAAATCCATATCTCCTGAGGGGGATGTTTCCCTTCCTCATGACGCTCGGAGGGATGGGATAGGTGTAGACATGCTCGGGAATGGTCTTGTGGAAGGTGGTGTCGAAGAGGAGGACGTTGGCCGTCTGCGGAAGGAGATTGAGGCAGCCTAGTTGGCCAGAGTCATCACAGAAAAGTTAGAGTCAGTAATCCAGGGGAAAAAGGGAACGGGTGCTCCGCTGGCATAGCCTTGAGCACCGTCTGTGCATAAGGAGTTGACGCCTAAGGCGGGCATTAAGTCGGCCAAAGACTCACTTGAAACGGTCCGCACGGCTGCCTGAGAGAAGGAACCACGCGAGAGCCCGAGAGATGGACGCGAAACAAATGCGAAAGGGAGAGCATAGTATCAGTCGATGTCCTTCGTTTTCTCCACGCGGTCCTTCCTCGCTATTCCACCTAAAGGATGAATTATATGACCTCACATGATTGTGTAGAGGAGCAAACTCGCTCAACTCCTCCATCATCCCCAAAGCCTCCTTGTGGTTCTTCGTGACCAGCACATAATCCTTGTCCTTCCAAGGCGATATCCTTTTAGAAGGGTCGCCGCCGTGGACGATGCGGTGAGATATGGTTCGAATGGAGGTGCGGCTGATGGCTATGGGGGCGACGGCGGTCGACATTTGATAGGGTGAAAGGGACTCTAAAAGGTCGACAATCTCAGAGAACGTGTCGGCGTGGGTGCATCCAGCGGAGAGGGCTTTCTAAAGGAACGTAAAAACAAGATAGAATGCGAGGGAGGACAACGCGCAGGCAAGTACAGGAGACGATGTCTCTCGCAACCTCGTATCAAATGCACCCCACTCTCGTCTCGCTCACCTCCTTCTCCTCCCAGCCATTGCTCTTCAAGACTGAGACGGTGAGTTTGACGCCTTTCTTGCCTCCAACGCCTTTCGCAGAGCCGCGTGCTACGCATAACGGCCCTTCCACCTTGCCTCCTTCCTCTCGTCCTCGCTTGTGCTGAAAGCTATCAGCACAGAAGCTCTTGAACTTGATGGAGGAGGAACCGCAGTTGAGCGCTAGGACCAACGCGGAGCCGTCATGAAGGTCCGTGCAGGCCATGTTAGTTGAGGATGGACGAGCCGCCTGAGAATAGACCAACTAGGAACGCGTCCTCGAACGAGCTGAAATGAACGAGGGGGAGAACGAGGAGCACAGGGTTCCAAGGCGACGACGGCCTAGATGTACTTGCAGAGGGGCCCCAAGTCAGCCAGTCGCTGGCACCATGCTGAGAGCGAGTTGTGAGCCACACCGCACGCACTCCTCGATCGGGGCCAGCGGGTGAGATGAGCGAAGCGGCGATGTATGTGTGTCAGAGTTTGCAACATTCGCCCAGAGGAAGGATTGCGTCATCAGCGGAGAAGCAAAGGCCTTACCCCGCTTCCGCTTCTGCTTTCTTCCCCTTCATCCCCGGCCGGGCCACCTCACCCAGTCAGTAGTCGACTGCACGTACGACGAGCCAGCGTTAAGCCGGCGGTGTCGCTATCAGTCAGCCAGGCCGGCGGAAGGTGACTAAGCAACCGAATCGATCGACGTGAAGTCGCGTCGATCGAACGAGCAGCGAGCGTGGTGACAAACGCTTCTCCAGACGAGGCTGATGAGATGATGTGAGAGGTGGATTAAGACATGGATGGATGGGGGTGGTGCGATGATGGGAAAGATCAAGGGCGCGCATTGAGCTTCCTTCTACCCGTGGGGCTCACTCAGATACAAAACGCACCGCACTCGGCGTCCCGCTCACCTACTGTCCTTGCCTACTCCTCCTGCGCAAGCCCGAGTTCCACGGCTCTCCAGCGACAAAGCTCATCTTCTCTCCTCTTCGGCCCCACAGAATTTACTACAGAGCGCCGAAATGGACGCTGTGACGCCTCCTAAACCGTCCCAGCTGCCTCCGCTTGTGGAGGACCTGATGGCCAAAATCGACCTCGACAAGAGCGCCGATGTCTCCAAACTGGAGAAGGATTTGGATATCGAGGGGATCCAGGCGTTCCAGAGGGCTGCCAACTATGTGAGTGCTTGTGACCCTCCGTTTCCGTGTTGCTTACCAGCGTCACGGACGCGGTCCTCATACGAGACGGCGGGTCGTGCTCACGTTCACTCCCCCTCGTCGCCTTGACGCGGGCCATATCTCCTCTCTCATCAGCTCTCTGTAGCCCAAATCTTCCTTCAGTCCAATGCCCTCCTTCTCCGTCCTCTTACCCGGTCCGACCTCAAGCCTCGTCTTCTCGGCCACTTTGGCACCTGTCCCGGGATCATATTCGTCTACGCTCACGCTACCGCTTTGCTTAGGCGACGGGAGCTCGCACGTCATAGGCATGGCGTTGGCGCGGCAGACGACGATGACAGGAGGATGATTTTTGTCCTCGGACCCGGACACGGCGCGCCTGGGATGCTCAGCAGCCTCTATCTGGAGGGCACTATTCAGAAATTTTATCCCTCTTGCGCTATGGAGCCTAAGGGTTAGTTCCGAGCCTGGTCTCCTCTCTGTCCTGCACGGCCGCAACTGATGCTATCGTATGGCTGAATCTGTTATGGTACACAACGGTCTTGCTGCCTCACCTTTGGCGGAAATTGGCAAATCCATTTAGGTTTCGAGCGTTTCGTCAAGGAGTTCTCATGGCCGGGCAGCTTCTTCCCTTCTCACGTCAACGCTTACACTCCGGGCGCTATCCACGAGGGCGGAGAGTTGGTCAGTTTGTCCGAGCGCTATCGCACCTGGAGAGAAGAGAAGCGGGCCGCGTCTCTCTTATGTTGTTTTTCCCATCTCGTCTTCCGTCTCGCGCCGCGTCGCTTTTCACATCGCCTTAACCCCATTTGGCCATCTTTCGACGACAATAACAGGGATACGCCCTCTCAGTTGCCTATGGCGCCGTCATGGATAAGCCTGACATGATCGCGGTATGCCTGGTCGGCGACGGCGAAGCCGAGACAGGACCCACGGCGACGGCATGGCACGCGCACAAGTACATCGATCCCGCCGAGTCTGGCATGGTCCTTCCCATCCTACACGACAACGGATACAAGATCGCTGAGAGGACCATCTTCGGGACGATGGATGATTTGGAGACTGTGGCGCTCTTCACCGGGTATGGGTATCAGGTTGGTCAGATTTATGTATGGTTTGGCCGTGTCGATGACGTCAGCCAGACTCACTTGTTCGCTCGTTCGTTTGTCCCTTTCTTTGTGATCGGTCGTTCCTTTATCACAGGTCCGCGTCGTCTCCTTCGGGCCCACGTCCGAGTCCTCCCCTGGGCCTGGAACCGAGGGCTCGAAGCGTTTCGACATCGAGTTCGTAAGCGCGCTCGAGTGGGCGTACAACGAGATTAGGAAAATTCAACGCAAGGCTAGGACGGGCGAGCCCGAGGACAAGCCGAGATGGCCGATGATCGTGTTGAGGAGCCCCAAGGTTATCCGATTTCTGGCACTTAAGATCGAACGAGAAGCATGCTCGATCCGAGACCGGATGGAAGCCAAAGTGGAATCACTGACATGTTTCTTCGGTAACTTCGGCGCGGTTGCAGGGCTGGGGAGGTCCTAAACAAGTGGAGGGGCACCCGCTCGAGGGCAACTACAGGTCTCATCAAGTGCCGCTGCCAGAGGTGCACACCTCCCCGAAACAGTTCAACATGCTCGAATCCTGGCTCCGTTCTTACGAGCCCCAGAAGTACTTCCATCCTGATGGCGGCGAGGGCGAGTCGGACACGAAGCCGTTCGTAGACCCTATGGTGACGAGAATCGTGCCGGAGAGGACGGAAAGAAGGATGGGCGCGGTGCCGGAGACGTTGGGTGCGGCTGGCGCGGAAGGAGAGGAGGAGGAATTCGTGGTTCCCGAGTGGACGGATAGCGCCGTCGATCGGACCAAGATTGTCAGTGCGATGAAGTCAACTGGAGCGTGAGTATGACGAGAGCATCAGGTGAACATCATGGCGGAAACTAACAGTCCTCCACCGCCTTCTGTCTTCTTCTGCAAACAGCTATCTCAGGCGCGTGGTCGAACAGAATCAGCATTCGTTCCGCATCTTTTCGCCAGATGGTAAGTTGCCCGATCGATTGTCTTGCTTCGCTGTTGTGATCGTTCGCTGATTGCAGTGACGGAACGACACTGGCCGCTCCAAAGAGCTCTCATCGAACAAGCTCGATGCTGTTTTCGAGAAGACACAGCGCAACTTCCAATGGGACGTGAGTAGCTCGAAGACTCTTTTCCCGGTGACATCCCCATTGCGTAACGATGATTTTTTATCTAATCTCCACCCTCGGACGTTCTTCGTCTCCGATGTGTTTAGCCCGAGACGGCGCATAAGGATGGGCGTGTTATCGAGATCCTCTCGGAGCACACCCTCCAGGGCTTCCTCCAGGGCTACTCCCTCACCGGAAGAGTTGGGCTCTTCCCATCTTACGAATCATTCCTTCCCATCGTAACGACCATGATCTGCCAGTAAGTCTTTCCGACCTCGTGTCCTCTTTGCGGACACGGCCGTATGTTCATAGTAGCACGTCGGCTGATTGTTCGTACTTAACCAGGTACGCAAAGTTCATCAAAATGTCAAAGGAGACCAAGTGGCGCAAGCGCGTCCCCTCTTTAAAGTAAATGCAATCCTTAAGGAAACGAGGTGATGTGCGGAACATCTCATCCAAAGTAACCGAGCTGACTTGCAAATGCATTATTGCGCCTGGCTGCCCACCCTTCACGTTTCCCAGCTACGTCGAGACGTCCACTCTTTGGCGCCAGGAGGTAAGTCTTTTCTGTTTTTTTAAAGACAACTGGCCTTTCTAGGCGATTTATGTTGATCGTGTCCCGAACACTTGGGCCCTTGTCAATGCTCAGCACAACGGCTTCAGGTATGTGTCAGGGCGATCTCATGGGTAGCGTGTGTGACTTTACTAACACTGAAACTCCCATCTGACGTGACGTCACCGTTTCCAGCCACCAAAAGTGAGCGGCGGTCGACTACTTCGTGATCCATCTTGGTGATGTTGATGCTGAGAACTTGCTCTGTGCGTTTTCCCTTCCCAGCCCAGGCCTCATCAACACACTGTTGAACCTCCCCCACGACATCTCCCGCGTCTACTTCCCGCCCGATTCGAACACGTGGCTCAGTACGGTAGCTCACTGCCTGAGGTCGAAGAACTAGTGAGTTATTTGTAAAGCCTTTAGCGAAGCCAGCAGTTCTTCAAGGCGGAATTCTGGTTCTGGGCCCGCTTTTGCAACCAGCGTCAACCTCATGGTCGGTTCCAAGAACCCTCAGCCTACATGGTTGTCGAAGGAGGCGAGTTTCTAGCTTTCATCTTGGGTAGCCTCTCCGCTTCGAATCTCGACCTCTATCCGTGGAACTGAACAATATTCTTGTCTTTTTTGTCGAGCAGGAGGCAGAGAAGCACTGTATTGCCGGCGCATCGGTGTGGCCCCGCTATTCGACAAACGGCGGCGTGGACCCGGATGTGGTGCTCGTGGGCATCGGAGTCGAGACAACGGCCGAGGTCCTTGCAGCTGCTGAACTGTTCCGTAAAGACGTGCCTCAGCTCAAGGTCCGGGTCATTAATGTGACAGGTGAGGGATTTATACTCCCTTCTCTTGGGGCTAACCGCGAGTGAGCTCTCTGGTTCACCCCATCTCATTACCTTCTTTCCAGATCTCATGATTCTGGCCGGACCGGGTGTCCATCCTCATGGACTGGACTCCAATAGCTTTGACTCGCTCTTCACTCCGAATCGGCCAGTCGTCATTGATTTTCATGGCTACCCTTCTGCCTGTGAGAGCTTGCTCTTCAGTCGAGAGGGAGCCGTCCACCGCCATCGCATTCACGTGCTTGGCTATCGCGAGGAAGGGGTGAGCCACTCGCTTTCGCTTGGGAGGCTGTGTAATATGGGCGTGTGCACTCATCTACTCACCTGGATTTCTTTTCGGTTTCGCTCACCAATTTTACGCCACGCCGCGCACGTTTCAAGACGACGACGACCCCCTGGTCCATGCTTCGCCTCAACCGTGCTGACCGTTTCTCTGTTGCTCAAGCCGCACTCAAAATGCTCGGCCACCGTCCAGATGTCTCAATCCGGATCCATGAACTACGATCCCTATACGCACACAAGAAGCGCGAGCACGAGAAGGTGAGCGCGTCGTCCCTCATCGTTACCATGGAGCTTCTCCTTAGCGTCTTACGAGGAGGAAGCACGCACTGACTTGAGATCGTTCGTTTTGGCCGACAACTAGTACGTCCAAGAGTATGGCATCGACCCGCCTGAGTATGTGTCTCCTGTGCGAGAAGCCTAAGCAAACAAGTAATGTCATTTGGACGCTCGAGTGGGCGTTTGTGAATACGGCGTGTAGGATTACCGGTTCCTCTGTACGGCGTTCAAGCTGAGAATCAATGATCCAATTCGTTACAAGTACAATTCGACAGACCATGTTACATTTACTCGGATGGACGTAACTGGACAGCCAGAGCCCCCAATCATGAACGCTAGTGAAGCCGCCAGGAGAGCGTCTTCAGTCGCCGGCACGAGCCAAGTTCCACTGGAACAGCCGTTCCTCCTCCTCTTCCCGCCTCTCTCTCCCTCGACGCTCCTCTCTCTCGCGCGCGATGGCTTGGAGAGCTGGGTCGGGACCCGCACCCGGAGGAGGTGGTACGGCCGTCTCATCCTCTGCAGAGTAATCGACGATAGCTTCCTCGACCCGGAGAAGGAGTCGGCGCGAAATGTGACGTATGAGGCGGTAGAGACCGACCATGGCGCGAATGACGCCGACTACGACCAGCACCACGACGATTACGCTGGCCAACCCCCCGTCACCTCCACCACCCCCTCCACCTCTCCGTGCTCTTCCCCAAGCCAACCCTCTTCCCAAGCCAAAGTTGCCCAGGTGGAATGGCCCAAAGAAAGATATTCCAAGTAGCATGTTAATGAAGCTGACGATGCCCACGAAAGAGAAACCGAGAGTGAAGCGGTAGAGAATGCGGTCAAGCCAGCGTGGCGTCCCGGCTTTTGTCGAAACTGGCTTGGAGCGGCGAGAAGAGTGGCGTTCCTGGCGGGGTATGCGAACCGTCCTGGAAGATTGAAATTTCGTCGCTCCGCCGCCCGCGCCGGTGTTTCGATAAGGGCGGGACCGACGGGCGAAGCGATCGACGCGAACGGCGTGCTGGTACGGCAGGTCGACGTCTAGCCCGTAGAGCCAGTCGCCGACACGCTCGAAGAAGTTGTCAAAATCTTCCTCCTCAACCATCTCCCCCTGGTCCACTCTGTTCATCCAAACCTCCTCGTTCACGTCTGCCTCATCATCACCCTCACTACCCCACACGAGTCGCTTGACCTGTCTTAAGGCCTGCCCGCTTCCGAAGCTCCTCAAGGTGTCCTCCATGAGCTTCCAATAGCCGAATCCCGGCGTAAAGACGTGCGTGTTGCCAAAGACGCCTCCACCTGAAACGCTCCAAATGGGCTCTGACGACTTGGACAGCTCGGCTTGATCGGCCAAATCAAGGATCCAACCGGCTACGAAACCTGCTCCGAATATGAGGGCGATGAAGGAAAAGAAGGAGACGAAGAAGAGGAGGAACTTGTTCGTCGCCAACCCGATAAAGCGGGAGCGTCGGTAGCGGAAGGGCGCGCCGCAAAGGTCGCATTGGTAGAAGGAAGATGGACGGGACGAGGTAGAGCGCCAGGTTTCTATGCATTTTTGGTGAACGTACTGGGAAAAAGTGTCGGGGGAGAAGAAGGAGCAGATGAGATTATAGCCTGTCAGCAAGATGACTGCGGCAGAAGGACAAAAGCTGTGGTTATAGCAAAGAAGTCATATTAGGAGCAAGGAGCGTCTAGCTATTACCTTCATGCTCCCTCTGCACCTGCGAGGGCCAAACACAATTGAAAAGAAGGGTCAGCGAGACGGTAGACACACCATAATTAACAAACGCTACGGTCTGCCTCACCTGCAAGGCGCAATTAGCTTCCCCAAAGCCTCATCTTGCGGTCCAAGGCAGATTCTGCAGATCGTCTCGTCCTGGTAAGCGTCCTCCCGGCGTTCGTTGTCAGTGCGGGATTGTGCTCGCTCTTCATTCCCTTCTTCCCCTTCCTCCTCTCGGTCTGCGGTTGAGCCATGTCCTCGTACGCGAGACTGTCCTCCATTTTCGGTCGGCCCTGAACCCTCTTCGCTTCTCCCCTTTTCGTCTTCGTTCCCGTCTTCATCGAGGTCAGACGCAGTCTCGGGCAGATGAGGATCGAGTTCCTCTGTCCTGCGCGAGTAGGCGCCTTCCATGACCTCGTCAGTCACCCCCCGCATACGCCATCCCACACTCGAGGCCACCAAAGGCGGTGCAAAATGCTCATCAATACCTCCGCTTCGTGATCTGACGTGGTCCGATCCGAGAACGGCAGCCCGGTCGCCACCATCTTGGTCCGACTCTTCGGGAGGTCCGCTGGTCTGTGCAGCGTCAGGGTTGAAGGCCGTCGCAGACGGACCAGCTTGGGAAGCAAAGCGATTGCGAAGGCTCGACTGTGAATGCGGTGGGCCGGAGGACTGCATGAGGCGACAAAGGAATATGGGACGGGGCAATGAGGTAGTATGACATGAAGTTCTCGCGAGACGCGAGACGATGTGGCGGCGGGAAGTAAGCCCCGATCACTTTCTGGGGTAACCCTAACAACTGCCTTGGCGCCGATCGCCTTGGCTGCTACGCCCACGGCCTGCCATCAGATAATGCATCATCTCGCGGGTCTTGCGGCCTCACCCTCGGCAATTGCAAGGCAAGAAAGCAGAGTTTCGCGTAGCAATATACCAACGTGATCCGGGTACCCATCAATGTTGCCAGATGACGAGATAGCGTACACCGACCTCACAACAGAGGGGTAAGAAATAGGCAAGGGGAAACGGCCAAGAGCGGCTTTGGAGGTGATAGGCAAACCGGATAAGGATGGAGGAGTGCGTTCACAGATCGTGAGAGTCGATAGCCTGGTGTAAATCGATAAGGTACTCGTTGTACAATCTTCGATTCTTGTCTCCTCCAAGCCCGACGGTGCTGGCGGCGGGCTCTTTGCCGCTCGTGTTGTCGATGCCGAGCTGGAGACCGAGCATAGCCTTGTAGTCCTCGAAGGATTGTGTCGGCTTTTCTCGTGAGATCATAGCAATCATGTCCTGAACATTTGTGCCAACGCAAAGCAAAAGAAAGCCAATCAGCCAAGGGCCACTACACGAGAACACACAGACGAGCTGCAACTCGCCTTGGGATCCTTCGAGAACAGTTCCCAAAAGCGCTTGCTCTTATCAAAGTCGGTGTCGAGCGGCACATCGACAATATTCTTCAGGTTTTGCTGAAGGGCGAGGATATTGCGAATCATCTTGATAACGCCCAATTTGTTGGCTGCGCGGATCTTGCGGGCGCTCGAGACGAGCAGCTCGTCCATGAGCGAAGCAAGGCCATCGAATATGAAACTGGGGATGGAAGATCCAGGAAAGTGTCAGTGACAAAAGAAACGGTAAACCTCTGGACGTCGACGTTTGTTGGGCAACGCACCGATGTTCTTTCCGTGGCAGAGTGGTGGCAATAGCCTCGTCGCATTGAGCTAGCTCGGTGTTTAAGTCAACCACATGTGGATCCGGCTCAACAGCGCCACCATCCTCGAGATAGTAATTACCCTGAACGCACCAAAGCAGGGCAGTCAGAACCTGCAGCTGGATATACTGTCATTCTTTCAAGAAGATCGCCGACGTACCTCGGACGCAGTCAGATCCAAGTAATGAATGGTCCGACATCGGATCTCAAGCCGCAAGGTGCAAAGGACGACATTACAGAGTTCTTGGTACGTCCTCGGTAGCGTTTCATAGCGACTGAGCGTAGCGAAAATAGACACCGATCAGAGATCAGACTTCGGCTGGATGCTAGTAGCGCGCAATAGAACTCACGCAACCATCGACTCGGTCAACGGCAGTTTTAGCTCGATCGGCGTTGGGCTAGACGCGTCTGCAGCATCGCTTTCTGGCGGGGCAGAATCCTGGTGATGTGAAGATGCCACAGTACGTGAGGAAACCTCTGGCCCTCTACGCTCTACTCCATCGCAACGAGACCACAAGCACTTACCTCAGGTTCAAATGTGGCATCGGAAGTAACCTTGAACCTCTCGATATGTCCAATGAACCACCGCAGGCTGTGGTACAAGCTACCAAGCCCGACAAGCTTCTTTGTGGGCATGATGAGGTCCTTCGAAGAAACGTCGCTCTCCCTGACCAGGGAAAGTTCCATTTCGTTCTCCCGCCGTATCAGCTCCTTCTTGCGCCGCTGGATTGAAGAGTCGTCGCTGTCATCAGAGGTCGTAAAGATGTCGCCTAAAAGGCTACTTAGCTCGGCGCGTTGAGCCCATGATGCTGCTAGCTTGAGTGTCGGGCCAGTGGGGATGCCGTCGGCGTCCACCTCCATATTTTCGACCGCGACAAGGACTGTATTGAACCGAAAGCTATAGTGAGGCCGTCGTCCTGTAACTCCGCACCTTCTGGAAGAGAAAACTCACCTTTGAATCGATCATTGCACCGCTGATAGTATTGCACGATCGTGCTGATGATCAGCCGGCTATAGTTCTCCCGGTGGAATGGCATTGTCCGCAATGTGGTGTAGAGGCTGTTGACCAAAGCTGTCAAGTTGGCGGCCGACTGCAGCGGTTATAGGAAAGGAGTAAGAGGTTACTGGCCAACCATATGCTCAGCCACCAAGATACGACGAGAAGCGAGCAGCCGCTAGACGCACCTTGACGATAGGCTTTTGGGCAAGTTTCCGACTCAGCGGCTCCTCCTGAAACGCCTCTGCACCGTCAATTGTTGAATGCATGAAAGACGAGACCTTGTCCTCCAACTGTGGCAGGAACACATCTAGTACGAACTCCTCCAAGAAGCTGGTAAAACCCTTGCTCGTCTCGGCAGCGGCCTCATCAGGCATGATCGCCTGCACACGCTCGACGAACGCTAGCGTGGGTCGGAAAAGAATGGAAACGTTGAAGGCATCCGGACGGACGAGGAGACGGTGTCCGACGCCAGAATATGTCTCAGAAGAGGAAAGGGCGGACATGACGACCTGCTGAGAGGCCACAGCTGACGATGAGGTCTGCTCGATAGATGCAACGAGACCCGGAACGGAGGCCTTGAGAGCATTGTCTAGAGAGTGCTCATAAGGCTTCAGGGCCGAGCCTAATTTCTTGTCCAGTCGCAGACCTGAATCGGAGAATTTGAACTGTGTCTGCAGCGGAGAACATGCAGCGTGGGCGTCGAGGTACTACGAAGGAACGAAGAATTGCGAGAAAGACATACACACTTTGTTCCGATCTCTGCGAGCACTGCCTGTCCGGAGTACCTCGTTGATCGACACAATCGGGTTGCGGCCCTTCACTCTACCGCCTTCGTCGTCCGTCAAGTAGTCATGAAGTAACGTTCGAACCTGCACCGTCAATGAGAAACAGCGAAATCGCCTCATCAGCCACAACACAGGAAAACAAAAAATATCCTGACGAATTTGCGCTGTACTCACCTCGCTCTGCATAGTCTTCCAAACTTCCATGAGCGGCAAAGTGCTGGCAAACTTGGAGTCCGACGACTTTTTGAAGTCGCGCCTCTGCGAAGCAGATTCCGATCCATTCCGTTTTTTTGTCAATCCTCACCGCTTTCACATTTAACATGTCGGAAAAAGTCAATGACTATTCTGTTGCGGCAAAACCCACTCACCGACGCGATTCTCCTAGTAACCTCAGCAACAACTCTATGCCCCTGAAGCACGGCATCCAACTTGCTAAACAGTGTCCAGAACAAATCCTTAATCGTCTCCCCATCAATCTGAAGCCCAGAGCTGTCTCCGCCGGAAGCCATTTGCAAGATGTTGGGCGCACTGCCTGGTGCGCCGAAGAGGGACCAGGGACGGGTGTTGCCTGAGGACATGGATGTCCGGGAGAGTCGACTTGTGAGAGAAGTGACGACCATCGAGCTTGGTCGCAAAAGCGCGGAAGTTCGGCGGAGTGGCTCGTTGCTGCGTGGAGTAGAGTTGACATGCAAGCATGTGAGAGATAAGCTAAAAGCCACATAGATATGGTCCGACGCAAGCGGGTGCCGAGCCTGACTCACCGCTCGTCCACTTCGGTGATGGTGCTGTCCACAAGCGCGTACAGCTCGACGGGTAACCGCTGACTGACCACATCAAGGGCAAGGTCGAGCTTCCCAAGTGCGGCCAAACTCTCCAGAAGCATTTCCATGTACATGAAACTATCGCTCTCTGGGCTGTTGTTGATTCCCAGCGATTGAGGTGGTGTGCTGGCACTGTTGTTTAGCTCGTTGGGGGTAACGGAGTCTGTCGGACCTGAGCCTGGTACCGGTGTGCCTGAGCGAGACACATTCGGCGTCGTTGCGCCTGCCTCCGCAGCCAGAGAGGTGGAAGAGATAGAGACTGTCATAGGTTCGATGTCGTTGATAGCCCCACTCGCTGACAAGGGATCCACCGACGGTCGGAGGGATAGGGAGGTTAAATACCGAGCCAGTTTGGTGAGTCGGGGTTGGGAAGAAGACGAAGGTTTTAAAGTTGCAGCCCGGGCGAGATCCATTGAGGATGAAGACGTAATCATTGTTTGTGGTTCGTCTGCATCTACGCCAAAGTCCACCCATGGCACTGACAGCGTGAGAAACGACCGACAGCAGCGGTACCACACGGGAGCGGAAATGATCGTCAGTCGCGAACAGTTGGACAAATATGCGGCTCAAAGAAAACTCACGTCGATCTTGACCGAAACTGTAACTTTTCCATCGCGTATCGCAGAAGAAACTCTTGAGGTACAAGTGATTGTGCAGCTCTTCAATGAGAATGTCAAACATGGCCTGAGTATGAAACAAGCGCGTGTAAGCCTCGCACGTCCCTTCAGTGTCTTCCTTTAACCAATGGACTCACGGCTTCTTGGCCCTTGAGATAGATTCGCAGGTCGCTTGTCGCACCAATCTCCACCAGGTCAGGTTTTTCAATTGTCTTCACCGATCGAGTCAGGAGATGGACGGCTTGAAGAAAGCGCTTCTCTGACATGAGCGACTCGAGCTGGTCAGGTACGGATTTGAGGTGCTCTCTGCACGTCCAGAGACAAAAGCGTAAGCGAAATAGCAAAGCGATGCAAATGCTACAAACATATTAGACAGACAACTCACAGCGTGTCCAACAATCTAAGCATCTCTCGCAAACTCTCCTTCCGACCCCACATCTGGACGAGATCCGCTCGCTTGGTGCCAAGGGCCTCTCGACTCTCCACCAGCGCGTTGCGTGCGGAATGCAGAGATTGCTGTGCGTTCGTAAGAGAGGTAAGAACGGAGTGGTGAAGAGTGATTGCAGATGCAAATGACTGATAGTGATCTGACAAGACGTGAAGTAAAAGATGGGTAAGACACTGCTCAGGTGCGCTGCTCGGATTACGGTTTTCATCCCAGCCAACATAGATGCATCTTACCGTCGACGGTCCCCTGCAGCGCTCGCTCCAGCTGCTCCTTTGTCCGCTCAAAGTCTGTTCGGTCACCTCCAACGGATGATTCATCCAACAGGGAGAGTGCTAATGTCACGGCGTTGAACTTCAGATGCAAAGTGAAACAATCAGAGCCAATATCCATGTATCGCCTGCTCAAGATCACTTCACACGTACTCACATCGTCGTCCAGAACAAACCCCCAGCCGTTCTTCACCTTTCGGAGAACAGCTGTCAAGCATGGTTGCGCAGAGGCGTAACTGTTAGCAATGGCGTTCTGCGCACGGCCACGTCCAAGGGGGAACGAGTCGCTCACTATTGATCTCCCGAAAAGCCGGCTCATCCTCGGCTTCATCGTCAATCTCATACCTCAGTCCTTTCCGCTGATGCATGCCATTAGCGTGGGCGTGATCCATCTTCCCCTTCCTCCCTGCAGCCCTAAACGCGGCCAGCACGTTGGTCATCTGTGGAGTCGTAATTCCTCGGTTCGTGAGCGATCCGACGCTGACGTATTGGTCGTTTGGTGAGGTGGGAGACAGGCGGTCTCGACCAAAAGGCGTATCCGGAGAAGGCGGTCGTTCCTCCGCTGGCGATATAGCCTCATCGTCATAGTCCCCCAAGTTCAAGTCTTCACCCGGCAGCGCGCCCCTCTTCCAGTCAAAGCCCGCAGTGTTCGGCGCACCAATAAAGCCGGCTCGACTGCCTGACCTCATGAGGGGTGCCGTACCGGGTTCCTCTGCTGCCTGTCGCGGTCGCCGTACGGAGCGTGCGGGACGCATTGGTGGAGGGCCATCGAGGGTATCAAGGGCGGAGAGATCGCGTCGGGAAGAGAAAGTATTGCCAACGGCCGTGCTGGGCATGGCCTGCCGGAGGCGCGAGCGAATATCCCTGCCTGCCGCGGGCACGGCAGTGGCTGGTGGCTGCTGAGAGCGAGACATGATGGGGGCCAGGGCGAGACGATGTGCTTGACACCCGAAGAGGGTTGAGCTGGTCGCTCGTTGCCCGTTGCTAGATTGCTGGTCGTCGGCATGCTCGCGCGAGGTGGTGGTGGTGGTGGAATGCGGCCGGTAGGGTTATTGATCACGTGGAGTGATCGAGACGCTCGGGCCGCCCGTTGCTTAGGAACAGTCGACGAGGACGGGCTACAGAGGTTCCCGATGTACCATAGTGAGTACACAGTGAACAGAAAAGAGAGAGAAGAAGGGTATAAGGAAGCTCTATTCCTCTGTCGCTCGGTTCGACACGAGGTCAAAATGCTCGGAGATGTAGGTAAAGGGCGTACCTGAATTGCTTCTATCTTCTCTGTCGTCTCCTTCAATCTCGCCATGGCTTCATCCTGAGCTTTGCCTCCCGAGATTTCAGTCTTGTCGTCGATTTTCTCTCCCTTGTCGCTGCTCATGTAGATCCACGGCTTGGCGCCGTCGTCTATCACGGTTGACGGCTTGTTTCGTGCTAAGAAGTCGGCGAGAGAAATGGACGACCGGGGAGACCAGTACAGCGCAGTCCGCAAGGATGCTGGTAAGGTGATGACACGCATGTGACTACTCACGTCAATCACACAGGATCCACACGCAGACTATGAAGAAGTCAAGCCAACAAACGTACCTTCGAGTCGAGGCCTAACCGTGCCGTAGTTCGCAGATGAAGACTTAGTGCTGTGTTAAATCCTCAGGTGCATACGTGCGTGTGTGAAGTCAGACTCACCTATTGTTGTGTATAGGTCTGCCTGTTGTTGTAAGGTCGAGAGAACAGAAGCACAAACTTCAGGAAGTCCTCAAGCAGCACAAGATGAAGTCCAACCTCTCAGCTGCCTTCCACTGTCAGCCTGATGGCCAGAGTAAAAGGACCAACCAGACCATTGAACAGTACCTCAGGATCTACATTAACTACCTTCAAGATGGCCGGGCAAACTCTGCAATGGTCATTTTCCCCAGCCATTGGTGTAGATCCTGAGGTATTGCTCAATGGTCTGGTTGGTCCTAAAGCCGGTCCGCAACTCGAATTTACCTTCACGCTACTGGGCCACTCGCCTGTGCCAATGAACATACCAGTGAGCACAAAGAATAAATGAGCTCTGGATTGGGAGTTGCACTCAAGGACGCGTGTTAACTAACCATGCTGCTCGGCCAACACGCGCAAGATCTGGAGGGCAGGCAGAGAAACCAAGGGTGAGCGTCAAATCATTGCACTTCATGCGTATGATGCCGCCATCCCATACTCATTTGTGGGCTCTCCGCCTTAGCAGACATAGGATTGGTAGGGCCTTGATGAGGACATGGGTGACCAGCTCACCTTCTCAGCTTGATGCTTGTCCCAAGCGTCTTCAAAATATAGGCACACAACCCTTTTCGGTCCTTCTCCCAACCCCTGATCCTCGGTTGAGTCCATCTCGTTGGGTCTGCCCGTAGCAATCTTGACCGTGTGCGCCGTTGTCTCCATTCCTAGCGGTCCATCGAGGAGGGAGTGACAGAGTTTGGGGAAAAGAAAATCAGCGCCTTCAGGAGTCGGGAAGAAAAGCCTGTGAAACAAAAAAAATGTTAGCAGAAAAACTTAAGAAAACGGGGGTGAGAGCTCAGAAAAGGATAATCTTCGAGAGAAGTTCACCACTTTCCAACCTTGTAGTTGTGCTTCGTCGCAATCTCTTTGAGATCGTCCTTGAGGCTCGCCTGAGCCGCCTCACGCAGGTCCTTCTTTGAGCGGATTCCCTTAAATTTATTTGCCCGTGTGGGTATGGATTCGTCATTCTACAATCTGGCAGCCACGAGAACTGATTGCTCCTAAGGAACTCGAGGTGCATGACTGTCTATACCTCTGAGCAAACCGACGCGGTAGCTCTTTCTAACGGTCATGTTGATGTCTAACCCGGCACGGGATGTCTTTTACTTTTCAGGATATGGTCGCAAACTATCGATCTGAGCACGGCGAAGGTGTGGACGGTAAGAAGGTCGTCAAGGCCAAACCCGCAAAGGTCGAGAATGATGACGACTTCGACGAGGAGGAGGTACCTTCCGAAAGCAAAGGCGGTTTCACAGCACAAGACGAGAGCGAGGCAGATGAAGATGTCGCTCCTACGTCGAACAAGGCTGAACACAAAGGTGGGGCTCTGGGAAGCGCCGGTGACCGAAAGTCAAACAAAAAGCGTATGGGATCTGCGACCGCCGCATTTGAGCAGGCGACAAGGGGTGCTAGCGACGCCGGCGGCCTGTCCGGAGGGATGGGAACAGGTGGGGCGAAATTCAAGCCGAAGAAAAAGCCTCGCAAGGACCTCTGAGATCGCGACATCATCGTTGGCTTTATATGTACGTTATTTTGACATGGGCGCTTGAGTACACGGAAGTGAACACGATCTGTTCAATTGATGCGTCGGACTGGTGGTATATGATTATGATGCACAAGACAGAGAAACGAAGCCCTTATGTACTGCGGAAGTGAAAAGCAGGATGACCAGAAAAGACCGGGGAAGGGGGCGTCGGTGCGCTTGCTGACGCAACGCATTCTAGCGACCATCTATCATTCGCGTTCTGTGGGCAAGACGAGTCCAAACGCCGGACATATAAACTGGGTGGCTCTGCAAAATTAGATTGAGCAATGCTGAAAGCGAGAACTTACACAATACGCGGCGTAGCTAGCAGGTTTCGCCCGCCGCTTCGACGCTCTTTCGGCCAGATTTCGACGAGGAAGTAGTCTGCAAAGCGAGAGATGCAAAATGCGGAATATGATCAGGTATGAATCAGAGACAAGAACAACTCAGCACCAGAGTAAGTGCAGCGGCGCAACACAAAAATCCTGTAAGGAGAAGTGTACTCACAGATATGCCCCGCCGCGACACCTGCCAAATCACCCACTACGGCGCTCCACTTCCCGCTCAAGATCCAGCTAAATCCAACGAGTGCCCAAGGAAGGTAAGGGGCCGAAATGACGAGAATTCCGAAGAGGGAGAGACGGACGTGCGGATGTCTTCGCGACCACAGGTAAACGAGTGTGAAGGCTAGGGAGGAACCTAGGAAGGGAAGGGCAGTAGGGAGAATCGGAGAGAGAAGCTGTGAGAAAACAAAAAAGTGAGAAAAATTTATTCGGATGCCAGGAGGATAACTCGATCTCCAGCTTGCGCGTGAGGACTCGAACACTCGTCAAGGACTCACAAGCAAGATAACGGAAGACACGAAGAGAAGCCACACATAATCTGCTCTTCGATTCGCATACGAGTTTTCTTCCAGCATTCGAGAGTACCGCATGCTGCAACGAATTTTACGAAACGGTAAGCAAGAACGAAAATTGCGGGTGGCTCCAGAGGACACTCACAAGAAAAACAGGTGGAATATAAAGTCGAGAGAGAGTGGACCGAAGTAGATAAAGGTCGTAATAATCCTCCAGAACTACAAATCAAGTAAACGTGAAAAGAAGACAGGCACAAGTTATTAGCAAGGGCGAGAAGAGTCTCTGCTACTACTGACGGGAAGACGACAGTCATGCTCACCTGACCTCTCTCCAACACGGCCTTCCAAGTGAAGAACAGTTGGAAAGGAGTGATGATGTCGCATTGCTTTCAAGCGTGAGCCAGGAAAAGATAGAGATTGTACCCAGCGTCAGACAAGTGACGATTTATGCGGCGATTCCTCAGCACACCACATCGCACCCCGCCTAGCCAGACAATCTACTCACCACGGCGACCGAGGCGGCCAATGCGGACACGGCCCACGCTTTGGTTATTGGTGGTATTCCAACGAGATCCGCCATACTTATGCTCCCCTTATGTGCAGACTCAGGTATTGGCTTGGGGTTGCGAGCAAGTGCCTGCGAGAAGTTGATGAGGAGGGAGTGATATTGTAAGTTAGCTGGCAAGCGCTCCATTGCAACTGTCACGTGCAGCCTGATCGGCGCACGACCTTGTCCGCGAGCAACGCCTTCCCCTTCCGTTTCCTAACAGCCAACGCCCAAGCCTGCAGTGCTTCGTAGACAGACGCCGCTCATGTTCGACGAGTGAGTCTTTCCGTGTTGCCACACTGGTGCTGCACTAGGACCTTAAGTAACTAGGCTCATTGGCCACCACTTCCACCTCACCTGAAGATTCGTGCAACATGCCGGCGATACGCCCCGGCCTCGCGTCGGGCCTCAGCAGGCCATGCCGTATTACGGGTTCGAGGACGCAGGTATGGATAGCGCGGGTATGGCCGGACGGTTTTTGCCTGTAGAATCTGTCGACCCAGTGAAGGCGGTGAGCATGAATTTGGGCTTGATCGACAGGTTTCCGGTGCCTATAGGCCGCTCACCAGCGTGCCCGCATTCCTTTCGCGTCCTACAGCTCGAGACCGGATACGTCTCCAGCCTTGAGCCTTCCCTTCCAACGTCTCCAATCTTTGAACTGGGACGGGTGCAATATGCGTTGCCAGCTCCTCTCGTCTGCCTTCTCGTCTCGAACAATATCATTACCATGGTGCTAGCTTCGAATCGCGTCGTCCGCATAGTCCGCATCGACCTTGGCAACCCCGAAGTGATCGACGAAGCCGACATTCCACGGAAGCCTGGCGAGGTGACGCCGTACAAAATCTTCACCGATCCTCTCAGCCGGCATCTGGTTATTACGACACATCAGGGCGAAAATTTCTATTTGGCTGCTGGAGCGGGGTGGAAGAAGGCGAAGCCGCTAGGAAGGCTCAAAGGAACGGCGATCGAGAGCATTGCTTGGAACAAGGCGGCCTCGATGGCTCCAGGGGCGGCGACGACTACGAGAGAGATCCTTATCGGCACGCGCAACGGAATGATCTATGAGGCCGTCCTCTCTTCTTCCGATCGCTTCTTCGAGCGAGAGGATCGGTACCTCAAGCCCGTTTTCACCCTAGCAGAACGCCAAGCCATCACTGGCCTTCGATACGAGCTCTTTCCGGGAGAGCGAAACAAGGCTGTGGTGATTGTGACTACCAGCACGCGCATCTATGAGTTCGTTGGCGAGGTGGGCGGCAAGAGAAGCGGGGAGGGCGAGGACACCGTCGGAGGATGGTTTGACAGGCTCTTCGAGCCATATCATGACGCGGTACCCAACTTGAGTAAGCGTACTGTTCCAGTCGTCTCTGCCGTGCAGGGCTTTCCTTTTTATCTTATCCATGAACCACCCTTTGTTTCACGCCCTGGCTTGCAGAATCGGAACTTCCAGGCGATGTGCCCTATAGCGAACTTCACTTCTGGTCTCCTCTCGCTAGGGACGTTCAACAACAAGCCCTGGTACCGCCAAGAGCATTGGCGTGGCTGACCGGTGGGTCGCTCTTTGTGTGTCTTCCCAGAGCGACAGCGTTGCTCATCCTGCTCACTCGCTTCATACTTTCTGTTTTACAGGACCTGGAATTTACCACGGTCTGGTGACCTTCCCGCCGTCAGCTGACATTGGCGACTCTGTGATCGATTCGGCCAACCTCCTTCCTTACCCCGCGACCGAACATCCACCCCATCCGGCCTCTCCAGACGGCGTTGCCAACCACATCACAGAGATCCCGCTCAGCATCGCTCTCACTGAGTTTCATTTCTTGCTTCTGTATCGGGATCGGATCATGGGTATCTGCAACCTAGACGATAGCGTCGTGTTCGAGGAGCCGCTACCGCTGGTGAGCTCTTGCTGACAGTCCGCTCTCAGATTGTTCCTTGCTGGTCCTGACATTCTCCCTATACGCTTTGTGAGAAGGGCCCGAACGAACGAGTCCTGTCTCTCGCAGTAGACCCTATCAAGAGGACGTATTGGCTGTACACTGATTCTTCAATTTTCGAGCTCGTGGTACATGACGAAGATCGTGATGTCTGGCGCATCTACCTCGAGAAAGGGATGCACGAGGAGGCCCTGCGCTATACCAAGGTGAGCATCGCGTACTCTCGCCTGTCCCTTAAACCATCACACCTATTTTTACTTTACTTTTGTTTGCTCCTAGACCCCAAGACAAAGGGACATCGTCCTCTCCTCCCGAGCGGACGACTTCTTTGCCAAAGGTCGATACATCCAAGCCGCACAATGCTACGCGCAGAGCGTGACGAGAAGTTTCGAGGAGGTCGTGCTCAAGTTTGTCGACCTCGACGAGCGAGATGCGTTGCGGTATTATATGGTCGCGCGATTAGAGCGCCTGCGAAAGTCGGTAAGTGTAGGGCCGGAGACTATGGAAGGAAAAGTATTGAGCTCTGGCACTGGACCGACTCACACTCACCCTATGTCTTCCATTCCCTGATTCTTCCTTTAGGATATCACCCAACGTATGATGCTGGCAACGTGGCTGGTCGAGATTTACCTGAGCAAGATCAATCAGCTCGAAGACATCGCATCTTCTGAAGCGGCGAGTCAAGATGTCGAGAATTTACGAATTGAACAGGACATGCTCGAAGAAGAATTAAGACACTTCTTGCTCACGTACAAGGTATGCACACGTTGCCTTGTTTGGCTAGCGCACAATCGGGCGATTAAGCTGATGCAAGTATTTGCCCGTTCGTACTCTCCTTCGATCAGGATAACCTTGATAAGAAAACGGTCCTCGGCCTCATCTCACGACACGGTCGAACAGACATTCTGCTTCACTACGCTACCGTCATCGGGGATCTGGAGCGGGTAGTGCGACATTGGATCCAGGAGGCGGAGTGGACGAAGGCGATCGATGTTCTTAACCGTCAGGTGGGCCCCATGGCCCTTACTTGTATCCATGATACCCTTGGTCTCTATGCTGATGCCTTCGGCCCCGTGCTCACTCGAATGACCTGAAATTATCGGGACAGAGCTCATTGGCGCTGTACTACAAATTCGGTCCCTCTCTGATGCGGAACGCGCCTCAGGAGACGGTGGAGGCGTGGATCAAGCAACCGCGATTGAACCCGCGTCTGCTCATCCCTTCCCTCCTCCAGTACCGCCGCGATGAGGATGGTTCTCCAATACACCAAGGCGTACGATACCTGCAGCATGTGGTCACGCGACAAGCCAACGAGGACCCTTCCATTCACAACTACCTTCTCGCTCTGTACGCCACTCTGCCGGCCGAATCCTTGGACGCAGCGGAGGGCCCGTCTGGGGAGGGACCTCTGTTACGCTTCATCTCCACTTCACCCACAAACCCAGTCACGGGTCAACCGTACTACGACCTGGACTACGCACTTCGAACATGCGCATCGAACGGAAAGATGCAAGCATGCGTGCTTATCTACAGCAAGATGGGCCTTCACGAATGCGCTGTAGACCTCGCTCTGAAGCAGGGTGACGTGGAGCTGGCGAGGATCAGTGCAGATAAGGTGGAGGACGACGAGGGGGTAAGGAAGAAGCTCTGGCTTGAAATTGCCAAGTACGTTGTACAAAGCAAGGGAGACATCAAGACGTGAGTAGGGCTTGTCCGTCCCAGTTTCGTCTAGTGTGCATCAGTATGGCTCACCGATCCTTGGGCGTTCATTTCTTCCACATGTAGCGCGATGCGTTTTCTCGAAACGACGGACCTGCTCAAAGTTGAAGACATTCTTCCCTTCTTCCCCGATTTTGTTGTTATCGACGACTTCAAAGACGAGATCTGCACCGCGCTTGAGGACTACTCGGCACACATTGACAGCTTGAAAGAGGAGATGGACGAAGCAACGCGGAGCGCGGAGAGTATCAAGGAGGACATCCGACGGCTCTCTCGGCGATTCGTCATCGTCGAGGCGAGCGAGAAATGCGAGATCTGCCAGGTCGGCCTGCTCAGCAGGCAGTTCTACGCGTTTTCGTGCCAGCATGCTTTCCATGCTGATTGTCTCATCACCGAGGTAAGCCGAACTGTTCGCTATCGCGAGACCGACGCGCTCCTCCACTCTTTCTCGTCCTGTCTTGATTGACTCACCGATTGACTGATGAATTGGCGCCCCATGTTCCATGCATACCACGCAGGCGACCCAAAACATGTCTCAACACCTGCTTCGTCGCATCCTCGAACTTCAAGAATCCCTCTCACGCGAGACGACTGGCGCCTCCACGCTTCCCCCTTCCTATGCGTCCCTTGTTCCTGGCGTGAGCGGCGGAAGCGGGTTCGGACGAGGGGCGGTGGCAACGGTGCAAGGACTAGAGCGGATCCGGGAGCTAATCATCCCAGAGCGCCTCGTTGCCGCTATCGGGGCTGGAGTGGGCATCCCATCGAAGGCGATGGTGGGTGGGGAGAAGGCAAAGCTGGAGGCTGCGGGGGCTCTCGTGAGGGGCGGTGGGATGAGGGACGCGGATGCGGGCGGCAGGAAGAAGGGATGTGCGAAGGAAGAGAGGCTGGAGAAGCTGAAGGACGAGCTGGACAGGCTCGTCGCGAACGCGTGTCCGCGGTGTGAGGGCGCTGTGGTGGCCCTCGGGAAGCCATTTGTGGGGGAGAAGGAGGATGTGAGGGAGTGGGACATTTGATGTTCGATCGTGCTGGTTGTTATGATTTGGACAGAGAAAGCACTGCGTATACCCAATGCGAGCGCGGAGAAGTAACCATTTTCTTCGAATGAAGCTTGGTACCATAGGAGTCACACTCTAAAATACAAGGACAAAGACGGGAGACGAGAGGGAAAGGAGAGGGGCATCGAAACTGGATGTCTACGTGCGATGAGCGACCCTGTAGAGAAGAAGCGGAAGCAGAAGAACAGAAAAAAAGACAGCACATCAGAGAGACTGACAGAATGAGAGGAGGAAGGCAAGTGAGGGTCAGACAAATGGAAAGAAGAGAAGGAAAGACGCACTTCTTCCCCGACTTGTTGAGCTTCTTCATCTTTCGCTGGAGTCGTTTCGCGCTCATCTGTTGACGGATGATGGAACGGGTCAAGAGAGCCGGCGTTGGAGAGAAGTTGCAATGGTAAAGTCGTTGGAAGGTCAAGTTTGAAAATATGATGGCGTACAGATAGTTGCGTGAGCACGAGACCGCAAGGTCCAAGCAGCCTCCCTTGTCGTCCGTCTCATCGCAGAAATGGAGAAGGAGAGCGAGACGGATGAAGGGACGCTCACCTTCGCAGCCATCATCTCCATCCTAGCCTTTTCTTCTGCCCTTTCTTTACGTTCTTTCGTAATATCTTTGCGTCTTTCCGTGTGTGGAGACGCGGAAGATGAAGAAGGGAAGAGAAACGGATCGGGGCCGCAGAGCGTAGAACAGAAGAAGTCAGCCAACAAGTTCGTAAGAGAGCGAGCGGCGTTCCCTTCCAACATGGTCGTTGGCTCCAAGGCCAAACAGACGAAAAGAAAACTCGCTGGCCAAACCGGACCGCAAAATAAAAGAACCCACCGCTGCTTCTCGGCCTCCTTCTCCTCCCTCATCTCCCTTTCCAATGCCTTGATGGCCTCCTCCTTCTTCCTCTTCTCCACCTTCTTCTCCCACGGCGTGATCCTCCGATTTCCCGAAATGTGGTCGCTGCTCATGTAACCGTGAGGTGAAGTAAAGGAGAGAGTTCAGCTTCTTCTGGCGCAACCCCGCCTTCCTCTCCCACGACTGGCCAAGAAGAGAGAAGGGAGAACGACGACATCATGCGTGTCGCCTGGTTGGAGAGACTCACCCGGAGGCACCGGTGCTGGAAATACTAGTCGGAGACATGCTGGCTCGCTTACCGGTGGAGTATCTGCTAAACGAGAGCTTGCTCCAGTGGCGGTGGGTCGGATATAGTCTATGGGATGGCACTACTTCTGCTCGAGGACGAGGATTGAGTGCTGCAGGTGAAGGGCGAAGTGGTCGAAACGCTGCGGCAGCGAGGTTGAAAGTTGTACAGGGCTTGTAATGATGCTTTATTCAATGTTGTATTCAAGCCCTTTGAACCGTGGATGTTTTTTTTCATAACCAGCTCCAAGTCTTATCTTTCTCCCTCCTTCATCGAGCAACGCTTCCACGACGCAAATCGCACTTTTCGTTTTCTCTGGCACAGGAGGACTAACGCTATCGCCCTTCTGCTTGCCCCCACCTTGCGTCTTCTTTGTCCCGCTCTTTTATTCCTGCGGCCCTCTTCGTCTGGTCTTTGGCCAAGTGTCCAGACTGGTCAGGACACGCCTCTTTTTAGAAATATGGAGCTCCGATCAAACGCCACCCACCCGCCTTCCTTCATCCTTCTTCCTTTTATTGCACTTTCCGCACGCGCGTGACTGGGTATTGGGGTGCGCGGGAGAGCAAGGGCGGGGCAACGCTAGGAGAACACGGGCCCAGGCGTCGGCATCGCCGTGGCGGGGAAGGTCTTCCAGCGGAAATTCCCCAAGGTTGATAAGCTCTCGGGCGCCGGGAGCGAAGGCGCCTCTGCTAGAGGAGGAGCGCTGGGGGAGCCTCCTGCAAGCGGGAGACGATGAGCAGAGCGCGAGCTCGCTAGCGAGCGGGACGAGCGGGACAGCAGATACGGTGCCCGCACTTGGATCTCATCACTTAACCTGCCATGCCTACCACTTTTCGTCTGCTGGCTTGGAAAGCATTTTTTGCCGGCTATCCCGAGTTCGTCTTCGTTAATAACCTGCTTGGACTTCTGCGCCATGGCCGGCTTGCAAGCGGTCCCATTGGGGAAAAGGCAGGGAGGGGGGATGAAGTGATGAAGGCGAAGCAACAAGCCGTCGCGGGAACGGAGCTGCATAGAAGACACTGGCTGGTAAGGCGTCTTGATCCGAAACCGCTCATTTTTGAGGCGCCACGGCTGAGCGCGACGCCGGTCTCTGGTCTTGTTTTATGACGGAACAGCCACAGAGATTGGCCGGGCGTGGCCTCCACATTCGGTGCAGATATGCAGACGAGTGCAGTTGTTGCGACTGCAGCGACCGCTGACGTTCCACATGTTGCTCGAGTTCGGGGCGCCCTTGATCGGCTGAGCGTGCTTCGGCGGTGGCTTCTAGGTGGGCGCTCCGGGAGCAGGCTACCCACTCCAGAGGTCGTATAAAGCCACAGCGTCCTCATCCCGACGGCGACGACTACGAAGAACGCTGGAAAGGGGCCGTCCGCAATTTTTGCAAACGTTCTGTGGAGGAGGAGGAGGATGTCTCGGAAGGAGAGAACGCCGAGGAGACGCCGAGGCCGAGGAAGAAGAAGCGAGGGATTGCTCGAGAAGTCGTGGGTAATCAAGCCTGACGATCGTCCCCGGCGCACGGTGACGCTGAACGACCGAGCCGGAACGTGTAAAAAAAAAAAAAAAAAAAAAAAAAAAAGAAGCGCCTTGGTGTACGTGTGCGTTTCGCTCTCGTCATAATGTCTCATCTGTGGTCATGTATTGTGCCATCGCTCCAGCACTCGTCCATGTGTAATTCATTCGAGTACCCACAACTCCACGAATGACACGTCTCCCACGTTGGACTCTCAATGGTAGGTCCATCGACTAGCCTCGACGCGACTCCGACAAGGGCCCTCAATGCAACCAAAGGACGCCCGGTCGTGTCCGTATCCCGTTTAACTCACTTACCTACCTACCTACCGCATATATGGAGGTTGAAGAACGGGTGCTCGATGCGACTTGCTTGGAACTGCCCTTGGCCTTCTCTATCAGGCACTTTTACGTCGATCCCCGCGGGTTGTGTGCCTGACGCGCGTGATCGGCACCCGTCACAGAATCCAGTCTCGATTCGAACCCCGCTGTTCTCCTTCCACCTCCATCTCCTTCCCCGCTCTCAAGATGACCCAGATATACCCTCAAGAGCAACCCAGGACCCACGAACAAGAACAGGAACAGGAACAGGGGCTGCAACAAGGCCAGGACGACGTCACCGAGGCCGAGCAGTTCCAGTTGGCCGACGCCGTCGCCGCCTCTGAAGTACCCTCGTCTATGGTTTTCGCCACCGAGGACGACGAGGTCCGTCGGAGCGGCCACGACGATGGCGGAGAGCAAGGAGTGGAAGAAACCATAGGAATCTCACCCACCACGGTTGCCGGCCCATCCCTGTCTCCTCCGGCACCGCACACCGTGCCGACCGTCCTCCGGGACTCTGCCATCGGTCCGGCCCGCGCATTCGACCTTGACAGGGCCCAGCAATCGCTTTCGCTCGTCAACGCGGCATCTTCTACCGGCTTTACCGCCGCCCGCCTGGGCACGCACTTTGGCCTCCGTCTCGCCCGTGGCGTCACGTCCGCTCTCATCCAGGCACCTTTCGCGTTCGCTGACCACACTTTCGGCCTGGCGTCCACGGACTCTTCCCTTGGAGGCGGACCGAGCAGCTCAGCGATGCGAAAGGCGGTTGGGGGTCTTTTTGACGCGGTCGACTTTCTCGCTCTCGGGTCTATCGACCTCGCCGCTAGCTTGACCAGCGGCGGTCTCACCGCCGCCAGTAGTGGTGTGGAGGGCCTCAGGAGGCTGTTGGGCAGCGAAGTGCTGAAGAGCTTAAGCACGTTCGGGGCGCTCGTCAAGTGAGTGGCGTCGTCGCCGTACATGAACTTCGGCCGCGAGTCCCCCATCCTCACTTTTGCTCTTTTTTCCATGACGATAACAAGACGCGAATGGAATCCCGACTCCCCAGATCTTCCCCCCGGAGGTCTCCCTGCCTATTCGACGTTCACCGTCACCCGCGCTATCGTCGCCTGGGTGGCGGTGCAGCTCGTCACGCGGAGGTACACTGAGGAAAAGATGCTCCGCCAACTCGACGAGGTGTCCCTGTCGCCGCCATCCGCCGCCGCCGCCGATGCCGGCGAACCCGCTCAGGGTGGAACTGCTCCTGGTCGAGGACTTGCACCTACCTCTCCTCCGCCTTCCCAAACGGGTTCAGTAAGGATCACGCGAGAAGAACACCTTCCGGCTGACGAGGGAGACATTATCGACGCCGAGATCTCAGCATCTTCCGAACCCGCACCGCCCGAGTCAACGTCGGTAAGCGGACGAGGCCAGTCGACAACTTCGGTACGCCCTGCCGGGCCGTTGACGGTGTCCCAGGCTATTGGCCGCTTCAAGCAGTACTCCAAGCTCGTGTTGGGCGTCTATGGCGGAGTGGGGCTGTTGTTCTTCGGCGTCCCCTTGCCCACCTTGGTCGATTGGCTGGATTCGGCAGACTCCCAAGCACAGGCGGCGACGCCTGCCTCTATGGCTTCTCGACTTTCTTCAGGCACCGGTGCATCACACGAGCCTGCGACGGCAATAACAGAGGCGGAGGCGAGCCAGGAGGGTCCACCAGCAGTGAGCGCGCGCGCGGACGAGCGAGAGTTCCTGGACGCCTTAGCTTGTGCACCTCGAAGACGAACGAGCCGCGGGGCGATGCCGGGCGCGTATCCGGGCTGGGAGGAGGAGAGGGACGAGGAAGCCGGCGGCGCCGTGCTGGTGCAGGCCGAAGCAGAGCGAGATGGACAAGCTCCGGTGGAAGCGCCAGATACTGCGGAGCCCACCGCGGCCCCCGTTGACGCTACCACCTCCCCCGCTACTGCGTCTCCTAGAGATGGGCCAAGTCCAGGCCAAGGAAGCACGACCTACTCCTTCCTAGATCTCCTCCGCGGCCGACACGACGACGACTTGCTCCACCGCCTCGGCGGACTTGAAAGTGGAGCGGCGCACGCAGGCAGCTACGACGATGCGAGGATGGAGAGGGTGCTTCTGAGGCGCGGTGCAGAGGAACGCGAAGGTCCTCCGGGAGCAGAGAAAGGAGGGCACGGAGGGAGAAGGGAGGTGAGAGAGGGAAGGGAGGGCACAGTTGCGCCAAGCCGTCCGAGGTATTGTGAGTGATCCAATCCATCTCGACCGTCCGTCCATTCGCCCATGGATGGCGTGGCGCGTCCGCGTCCACTTGACGTGAACCGCTGCATGGCTTTGTCGTTCATCTGACCGGAGCTCTACCACTGCCTCGCTTCCTTTAGACGTCGTCACCGACCATGCTCGCCGGACGATCGTTCTCGTACTGCGAGGCACCATGAGCCTGGGCGACCTCGCCGTCGACCTCACCTGCGAGAGCGTCCCCATGGAGGAGCAAGGGCGACGGAACCGCCACAGTCGAACGGCTAACACGAGGTCCGGACGCGACGAAGCGGCGGGCGGCGCGGGCGTCTCTCTTGGCAAAGAGGAGGAGCAGCTCGTACACGAGGGGATTTATGCCACGGCGCGAGAAATTGGAGGCCGGAGGCGGCCTGTAACTCGGGCGGTGGCGAGGGCGTTGATGAAGAACGAGGGATACGGTGAGCCTTGCCGTCCTGTCTGTTTTATCTTATTTATCTTTACTTCATTTAATTCTAACTTAAATTTGGCCTCATGTCCATCATCTTTATCTTATCTGATTTTATAATCATCAATTCGTTTTACGTTTTCATTTTTTTCCAATCTGTCTCACTCTGTCTCACCTTTTAATTTAACGGCTTGCGTTCTTAATTTTTTTCGGTTTCTGGCGTGCGTCATTGGGTGCTGACTACATCGCTACCTCTGTTTGCGCTGCGCTACGTCGCGGCGCCGTCGCCATCCATCCATGGGATTCGTCAGGTTTGGAAATCGTCGGTCACTCCCTCGGCGCGGGCTTAGCCGCGCTCCTAGCGCTCATGTGGGCGGACCCAGAGACCCAACTGACGACACGCTCGAGCGGCCTCCCAGCGGGCAAGCCCGTCCACGCATGGTGCTTCGCCCCGCCGTGCGTGACGACGCAGAACCTGAGTGCGCGCTCGAGGGGACTGATCACCAGCTTTGTGTATTCGTACGACGTCGTCAGCCGGCTCAGCCTTGGCGCTGTGCTGGACATTCGAAACGCCTGCGCGTGGCTCTGTTTCGAGGATCGTCAGAGCGAGACGCGGAGCTCTGGCGGTTCCGCCGCCGAGAACCAAGAGAATCAGACGGGTGGCAGTGACGGCGACGCCGCGGGCCCATCGAACTCTGTGCGGATGACGGATCTTACCACTCGCGCTTTCCAGTACCTCGGCGGGCAGCTGGATGGGCAGGGGATGTGGGACAGGAAGAGAAATGAAGAGCAGTGGGTGCGTATGTGCTGTTGGGTCGCCGTTTTCTATTGTTTCGTTACTCGGTGGCCCGTGCGCTGATGAACGGGCGGACTGACTGGCTGAGATTATGACACACCGGGCCCGGCTCGGCTTGCAGTTCGTCTCGGTGCGCAAGAGGCTGGAAGCGAACATGCGGTCGACGCACCTCTTCCCCCCCGGCGACATCTTCCTCCTCCTCGAACCTCAAGATTTGCAGGCCTCTCTGAGCGGCGTCGCCACCAGCCCAAGCTCCGGAGGTACGACCGGGACACGGCAGGCCGAGGCCGGCCGTAGACTGTTCCGAGTGCGAGAGGGAGCGGATCTGAGAGACGTGTTTGGTCAGATTGTCTTTTCAACGAACATGCTCAGCTGTCACTTGCCACATCGGTGAGCCCTGGCTGAGTGGCCGTCGTCGTCCTTTGCACCGCTGCTTCCGCCCCGATGCCGAAGGGGCGGAACGGCGGCGTCGATCCAGGATTCCGCCGGCTGGCACGCACATGAGCTGACCCGACCTTGCGCTTGTATCCGCCGTATAACCTTTATATCCGATCGCCCATCAACTGCTCGATGGAACCGACCGAACTTACGTTGAACGGCCGCTCGCTGTCGCCCGCGCGTCGGAAGCTACGACGTGGCCGTTGACGATGTGCCCCTTGCTTGAACCGCGGTCGGGCCGCATTATTTTTTCGTCGGGCCGGGCCGTCGTTAGAGGCGGCTGTTTTGGGGGCGGTCCCGTCGGTCGGTGTCCTTCTGCGCAAGCAAGCCAGCCTAAGTAGAGCCGTTCCTTTCGCGCCTGCAAGCGGCGCCCTGCTTCTCGCTATCGCTTCCGACATGGTCTTCTTGCTCCACTCATTGCCCTCGTCCGACGCGTTCGGACAAGACCCGAATGCAGAGCGGCGCTGTACTACTGCTACATACTACCCAGCGCCTAGCTAGTTGTTACCCACCACGCCTGCCAAGGGCACGGGTAGCATGACCCGTCGTCCGCCGTTACCCACCTCCCCGATCCCCTCGCTCGCTCCTTTCTTTTCCCACGCCCCCCGTTCTCGCTCCCGCCGCCGCCGCCGCAAGCCAATAGAAGACGAAACGAAAACGCACGCGGCCCCGAAGGAAGGCCCCGCCCCGCGCACTGGTGCGGTCGGTACTAACGCGCTCCGAGCTTTCCGAATCATCCGTACCGACCGAACTTCCGTCGAGGATCCCAATGGGCGAACGGCGGCCCCTTCCGTCCATCTGTTCGTCCGTCCGTTCTTCCGGGAATGCTGAATGCTGACCCCATCCGAGCCGAACCGACGGAACTTTCAACAACAGCCCTCGCGGGCGCAGGCGGTCCCCGGATACGAACGGGCGAACGGTAAGGGCGTGTGGCCAAGGGTTCGGACGCGATGGAAGGGAAAGGGAAGGCGGCCCATCCCATCCCATCCCGTCGCGCACATCCTTCGCCCGCCGTCGATCGCATGAAGATCATGTTGGCGAAACGAGAGAAACGCGAGCCGAAATCGAATCGAATCGAATCAAGGAGGCGGAGCCGAAAACCGGAAAGTGAAACCGAATGTCAAAAGTTGGAATCTCGAAAAAAAAAAAGAAAAAGAAAAAGAAAAGAAAAATTGCGCAGGTGGCCGGGGCGGGAGCGTGCCGCGGCACGAAATCCGTTGCAATCCTGGTGCGCCTCCAGCTCGCCCTACCGCCGGCCCGTGGCTCTCATCCCTCGTCCGTTCGGCGGGCGTCTGTATTCCGTATATGCTCGACGATACGATACGATACGATACCGACACGTACGGAACCGCCGTCGCCGTCGGCGTTCTCACCTACCTTCGCAAGTACCACCCACGTACCACATACGTGCAACGCCAGCAACGCAAACTCGACGCAACGCAACAAAGCGCAAACAAAGCGCATGCCTATGCGCCATTCCAACCGATCGACGAACGAAGGAACGAACGAAACGCTCCTCACGTCCTCTCCACCTTCCTTTCCGCCTCTGCCTCCGTTCTCGTTCTCGTTTCCGTTTCTCCTTCCGCTCTCCCTCGTCTCCGCTCTCCTTCACCTCCGCTCCCTCGCCTCCGCGCACACCCGCCCGCGCACCCGCACACCAGCCTCCTACCTCACACACACCGGCCTCCTCCCGATCCCTCCCTCCCTCCCTCCCTGCCCGCCGCCCGGCCCCCGGCCCCGTTCACTCTCGCTCTCGCTCCCGCTCCGTAGCGGGAGGTAGGTAGTAAGGTAAGGTAGGTAATAGGGGTTAGGCTAAGCGCCTCCTCGCCTCCTCGCCTTCTCTCTTCTTCTCTCTTCTTCTCTCGCCTTCTCTACCCCGATGCCCCCGCCGTACGAACGAAGGAACGAAGGAGGGGAACATGTGATGTGATCAACATGTGTGTCGCCGTCTCGTCTCATCGATGGCCATAAACCCATCCCAAGTCCAAGTCCCCGAGTTCCCAAGTCCCCAAGTTAGAAAGAGAGCCCGTCTTATCTTACCCGTTCGCTCTAACAGGGTCCGTGGAATGGAGTCGGATCGGACAGCAAAAGGACGACGATGAGTTGCACGATGGAATATGCAAGGAAGGCGTGAGCGAGCGGGCGGGGCGAGAGCGAGCGAGGACGACGGTCCGTGGATAGGTTAGGATGCTGTGTGTGTGTCGGGAACGTGGACGTGAACGTGGGTTGAAGGGATGGGATAACAACAAAAAAAAACAAATGGGACATGAACGAGGACAGCAATCAGATCGGATCGGATCGGTAAACGAGAGCCATCGCGATGGACGGGCGGGCGGTAGACAGCGAACGGACAAAGGACAAAAGGTAAAAGGAAGGAAAAAAGAAAATAAAAAAGAAATGGAAGGGAGACGAGGTGGGCGAACGGACACCGACCTCGCCGTCGTCCGGTCAAGCGAACGAAACGAACGAACGAGCCTAATTTGTACATGCTTCCGAGAGAGAAGAGAATGCCAGAAGGGGATCAGTTTAGCCAGTCGATGGATGGTGAGATAAAAAAGAAAAAGAGGATGATTGGAAGCGGAACGGAACGGACTGTGGTGACCGGTTCAGAGGCTGGGCTGCGTTATGCTATCTGCAGAGAAGAACGTCGTGTGAGAGCGGACGGACGGTCAGGGGCGAGGGCAAAGAGAAGGAGAAGGGAAGAGAGAGAAAAAAAAGGAGAAAATTGGGAGCGAGATGGGGCAGCGGGGGAGCATTATGCGCGGTCGACTAATGTATGCCGAGTGGCAATGAGAAAGGAGCGCGAGGGCGCAAAGAGAACGAAAAGAAAAAAAAAAAAAGGCCAAGTGGACCACCCAAGCCCCAAGAGAGGATTGTTCAGAAGCGCCCTCGAGTGCGGTCAAGGGACCGGCGGGGCAAGTGGGGTAGCGCGCCGTTTGAACGACGGGCGGCTGGCTACTAAGACTGGAACATCTTGGAGTATGCGGCGCGTTCGCGCTGCCTGCGCGCCTCGCGACGGGCGAGGACGGCGGCAAGTTCGGCGCGAATGCCGGCGTCGGTGGGTAGGATGGCCTGCGCCGCTCGGAGGTCCGCCTCGGCCTTCGCGTCTTCCTTGAGCAGGACGCTGGGAGAAGAGAAAGCGAGGTGGGTGAGAGGCGACTTGGAAACAAGAGGCAAACCGGTCGCTCACTTTGCCTTGGCCCTCCTGAACAAAGCCTTGGCGACCTGTTGAGAGTCAAGCAGATCCCGCTTGTCCAGCACGATCGTCGACATTTCCTTGGCCAGCATTGGCTGCGGGTGTCCTCCGGCGACGGCGGACTGGGCGAGATTGAGCTGGATGGTGGTGCGGAGAGCATTCCAGTCTTTGACGAAGGACGGTATGGTGGCGTGCGAGTCGGGAAGGACAGGATGGACGTTGAGGTAGCGGATCGCTTTTTGATATTCTGTTTGGGACAAAGGCGATCGGTCAGGAGAGCAGAGTGGAAAGGAAGAACCGGGGGTCACACGCACTGGCGATGGCGTCTTCATACTGTTTGAGCTTGACGAGGTCGTTAGCGATCGTTTTGAGTTCGGAGGCTATGCGGAAAGCGATTTCGGGCTGCAAGGCGGCGGGAGGAGACGAGGGTAAGATAGAGGCAGGGCGGCGAGCAGACAAGGATTAGAGGGAGGGTATGCGAAAAGTCCATCATCGGCACACGCACCTTCTCCGTATCCACCTCCTCATCTTCGGGGTAGTCCTCATGCGTATCCCCGGACGGGTCTGTCTCGACGCCGTCCTGCTCTCCCAGCTCGAGCTGGCCGGCGGCCAAGATGACGGCCGGCGTCGTGGGCCGATCGTCCGCTCCGCGCGGAGCGTTTTCGATGCGACGAACGACGGAGCGGCCCTTGAGGACGCGGCCGAAGACGACGTGTTTCCCGTCCAAATAAGTACACGGCGCGGTGGTGATGAAGAACTGAGAGCCGTTCGTGTTAGGACCGGCGTTGGCCATACTGAGGAGGAACGGCCGATCGTGACTTCCGCCGTTAAAGTTTTCGTCCTCGAACTTTTCACCGTATATCGACTCTCCGCCGGTGCCGTTACCCCTGGTGACTGGAGGGAAGTGGGAGAGCGTGGACGAGCGGGGTCAGCGGGATCGGGGAGGGTGGGAGAACGGGTGGGCTACGCACAGTCTCCGCCTTGGACCATGAACTTTGGAATGACGCTGGAAGGGAAAAGAAAAAAAAATGAGAGGGGCAGCGAGAAGCAGGCACGGAACGGAAGGCGCTCACCGATGGAAGACGCTGCCTTTGTAGGACAGCGGGAGGCCGGAAAGGCCGTTGCCCGCTTCACCGGTGCAGAGGGCGCGAAAGTTTTCTGCGGTCTTGGGGACAATGTCGGAGTAGAGCTCCATGACGATGCGGTGACGCCTGGTGATACCATTGATCTGGGCGGCGGCAGGTTCGGCGGGGGGAGACGGGGAGAGGGAGCCGTTGGCGCTGGAGGGAGGCGAGTGGGAGCGGGCGCCGGAGTCGGTGGGCCGTGGTGGGGGGAAGTGCATGTCGAAGAAGACGCGGGGGCGATCGGGGTGGTCATCGCTGTCCGAGGATGTCGCGGATCGGGCGATGGCGGTGGCGGTGGTGGTGGTGGTAGTGGCGGCAGCGGCGGGGGGGAGATGTGAGGTCGAGGAGGCCGCCGCCGCGGGCTCGTCCTGGTCGACCTGCATGCGCTCCGAGGCGAAGGAGGCGGAGCGCGGGGGCGCAGGGTTGAGGAGGTCCTGGAGGGTGAGGCGGTCGCGGGCGGGGGGAGGATGACGACGACGTTGGGGGGGAATGGTGGCTATGGTGGGCGGGCTCTGAAAGGCCACGAGAGCGTCGAGGGCGGGAATGGCGAGCGTGGGGGGTGGGGAGGAATGCGCTCGCGCGAGGTGGTGGAGGAGGGAGGATAAGGGGGCGACGAGGGCGGGCGTCGAGGTGGTGGTGGTAGCGGTGGTAGTGGTGGTGGTGGTGGTGGTGGTGAACAAGCGGCGGGTGTGTGGAGGTGATGGTGAAAAAGAAAGGGAAGGAACGAAACCGAGTCAAAACCAAGTCAAGTCTCTCGCTTCCTCTCGTGCGTCGCGCGTCGGCTCGGTGGTGTATATGTACGAAAAGCGTCGGGCGGAAGGAAAAGCGGTTTTAGGTGATCAGATCTCGAATCCGAGGGACGGGAACGGCAGAGGCGTGGATGGACCGAGGGAGGAGGAAAGGAGGCGACGGGACGGATACTGACCGACCGACCGACAGGCGGATCCAAGCCGGCGCGGGGTCGACGATGCGGCCCAGCCAAGTCAGCTCACTCAGCCAGCTAGCTCACTCACTCGTCCGTCGGTCAATCGTGCGGGTGCTACCGCGGAAGGACAAGGTCAAGGAGGGGGCGAGGAAGAGGGAGGGGAGGGACAGACAGATGGCGTCTTTCTGTCTGTCTGTCTGTCTATCCGTCGTCCCTTCGTCCCTCCGTCGACCAACCAACCGAGTCGAGTCCCGCGCCGTATGTATCCTGTCCTTCTGTCTCCTTCCTATCTATCCACTGCTATCCTGTCCGAAACGACTTGGCTGCCTGGCGCTGGCTTGGCTCGCTGCCAGACTGACTATCCCTCCGTCTGTCCTGCCTCTCCTTCCCGTCCTTCGTCCCGCGTCGTCTTTTTGCGCCGCCGGGACCGACCGACCGTCCGTCCGTTGCAGTCTGAGACGACGATCTAAACGAGCTCCCTACCTATCTCCTCGCGCGTTCGCCCAGTCAGTCGACTATCCTATCTATACCCTTCCTCCTATCCGCAGGTTACCAGGGCGGGAGGGGAGGGTTGGGGGAGATACACACACGCACACACACTCTTTCTCTCTCTCTCAGACAGACCAGACAGACGGGAGGGAAGAGGGAAGGCGGAGCCGGCGGCTTAGGCTGCGGCAGCGAGAGAGGGAGGAAAGGGGAACGAGGCGAGGGTCGGTCCGACCGACCGACTGGGCGGAACGCGCCAGACCTGGGCGGCCGGAAGCAAACGGAGGGTAGGGGGGGTAGGGGAAGGGAAGGCGAGAAGAGAAGGGGAGAAACGAGGGAGAAGGGAGGGGGGGGCGGATGCGAGACCCGAGGCGGGCAAGGCGTGATGCCGATGTGATCGATGCGATTTTGCGATGATGCGATGATGGGTGTATGGATGGACGGACGGCGAACGGCTGGACGGGATCGTCGGCGAGGAAGCAAAGCCAGGCCAGGCGACGAGGGAAGAAAAAGGCCAAAGTTAAAGAGGGAAAAAGAGAAAAAAAAATTCGGAGGCGTGGGGCTCTTGTATGTGCCACACCACCCTCCCTCCATCCCCTTCCCTTCTTTCTCTTTCCGCCCGTCGAATAAGACAAATACGCACACGCACTCGTTGCGTTGTGACGGCCCTCCCCTGTCTACCTGGCCTACTTACTACCACTCCACCCTTCCTTCCACTCGCGTCGCCTCGCGTCTCCCTTCCAAGTCTACCCTGCGTACATACCTACGTACATACATACAGACGTATACACGTACACGACGATGTGACGATGTGACTACGTGAAGGCACTGCATACACCACATGGTGCGTTTATCAAAAGCGCGGCGAGAGCCAGCTTGGTGACAAAAGCGAGCATTCGAGGGAAGGAGGGGGTACGTCCCTAACCCACCACACCACCACCGGCGAGCTGAATCGAATCGAATCGCAGCAGCTACAGCTACCTACACCTACAGTTACGCCCCTCATTCTGCTCGCCGGGCAGGTCCGTGATGACCAACGACGAACGTGCGCTCATTATTGGTCTGGTCTGGTCTCTCTGGTTTGGTCTGAGAAGAGAAGGAGAAGGAGAAGGAGAAGGAGGGACGGACGGACGGGCGCACGTTCTTGCTTTCATTTGCACTCAGCCGCCCCCGCCGCGGACCCACGACGAGGGCGTGGCAAGAACAAGGGAAAATGAAAAACGAAATGAATGAAGGAACACCAGCTCGCTTCCGAAAAAGGCGAGAGAGAGGGGCAGTGACCGGCGTGCTGCTTGCATGGCATGCTTAACTGGCGTCCATATACGTACGAACACGACGCTCGTTGCATCCCGCAAGGATGGATGGACGGCGTGAACATGCGCGCCGTACCTGGGAGACTCGGTTTGCCTGACCGACGCTTTCGCCGATAACTCGTCCGTTCCTAAGGACAAGCCTCTCCTCTCCTCTCCTCTCCTCTCTCCACGCCGTCGCATCCGCCGGCCTGCCTCGTCGTTATCGCCACCGCCTTCCCTCGTCGCTCCCTCGGCGTCGGCGACCGCGGCCGATCTCCGAAGCGGCAAGGAAAAGCGGGGGGAAGTAAAAGGCGGTGCGGTGATGGGCCCGACCTTCCAAAACGAGCGCCGAGTTACATAATCCATCAGAAGTTAGGTAGGTAGGTGGGTGTACAACACAGCACAGTACATACAGCAACGATTCGGGGCTAGCCCCATGCACATCCCAGCGTTGTGCGGTGCTGTACATGACTCTCGCTCCAGACCGTCGCCGTCGGCGTTTCAGGAAAGCGCAAGCGGCACGAGCGAGCGCCCCACGTCATTCGCCTCGCCTCGCCTCGACCAACCCAAGATGGGAGGTGGGAAGAGAATCGATCGATCGCCGACGGGCCCTCTCTCACAACACGGCCGTCCGTCGCTATCGGGCCAGTGCTTCTTTAGGCGCACCCACAATTGGCACGCCGCCGCCGGTCAACGGCTTACTCACCTCCCTTTTACGCCTTCCCCGAGCGTGCCCAGTCTAGTGGCTCACGTACCGACCCGCTGGACTGCGCTTCGGCTACACTTGCACCCAGTTGAACTGCACCCCCGCGTGCCAGCCAAGCCCAAGACAAGACGAACCGCTTCATCGTCCGTCCGTTCGTGTCTCCTGTACCGTACGTACTACAAGCCTGCGCTCGTAGTCCTCCCCCTCCGCCCTCTCTCTCCGCTTCGTCTGTTTCGCCAAGCAGAGGCAGCGAGCAGCGACACGGCGACGCCAGCGAGCGAGCGGACTGCAGGCGCGTGCCACCGGTCTCGGTCTCGCTTTCGTTCTTCCTCTCCCCGAGGGACACGCAGCTTGGCGGGCGAGAAGCCGAACGACCGACCGACGGACCGATCACCTGCCGGGACTGATCAGCTTACTCCTCACCCTTCCTTCCACCCACGCTCTCCTACTCCCCCTTCTTCCCCGTCTCTCGCATGCAAGCACAGGCGAGGCACGCATGGATGGCATGCACGTAATACGAAACGGCGCTCGCTTCGCCCGCGGTGGAGCTCGGCTAGCCACATTCCAGTTGCTTTGGCGGTGGCAGCGACGGCGTGCACGTTTCAAAACATCTCGGGCGCTGACGCTGAGCGCCCTAGCAGCTAACAGGGCGGGGTAGAATGTTTGCAGCGTCGTCGCAAGCGCCAGTCATACTCCCCCTTCCGTCTCGCCCGTCTGTCCGGCTCTCCCGCCGCTCGTACCGAAGAAGAGAAGCAACCAACGCCACACGCGCGCCCATTCGCCTCGGGCGCGGGCGCTCCCTCGCTTCGCCTTCGCCTTCGCGCCGTCCTTAGAGGTCTGAAAAACAAGGCCGGGTAAACTAAAATCGATGAAGAGGCGTGCTGATGTTCACGCACGGCGCGTACGCCAACGCCACACATGACCTGTACCGTCCTTGTTCTGCCCAGTCTCGCCTTGACCCCTCAGCCCAACCGTTTGCCCGGGTCGACGCCGATGCATAACAGCGCGCGTGCTGCCTAATAAGCGACCGATCCTTTCATTCTCATTCTCTCATTCATTTACGAATTCATACCTGAGCCACTGACCAACTATGGTAACCTTGTCGGAAGCGAGTAGCGCGCCGAACGACGGTGCCGTGCCGTCCGCCGTGTCCAAACAACTCGACCACCGTCGCGTCCGTCCGGTGCGGTCCTCGATGGACGTACGAAAGGGGACTGGTTGGGACAGGCAAAACGCGCCGCGCCGCTCGGCGGCACTCGGCTGTGCGTTGCACACCGTATATCCATGCCCATATCGGTTACGTGCATGCGGCCCTCTGCTGCCTGTTCTGCCTGTCTGTCTGTCTGTCGCCCCGTCCGTCGTCTATCTGCCTGTCTGTCTGTCTGTCTGCCCCGTCTGCCTGTCGCTCGCCCATCTCCTTCTAACCCTTCACCCTTTACCCGCGCGCACAGCCCGTGTGATCCTCGTGGCGCTGGGGGCTAAGCCGAAGAACGGCAAAGCCAGCCGGCGAAACACGAGTCGAGCAGGAAAGCGCATGCGCGGCTGGCCAGCGGCAGGAGCAGAAGGAACAGCCGAGACTGCCCCGTCCGCCACCCGGCCGTCCCTCTTTTCTTCCCTCTCGCGTCCCTCCATGCTCGAAAAAAGGCAAGTGAGCGGCGGGCGTGTCGCCTGCGAAGCGAAAGCGAGACAGACGCGCCTCCTTCCTTCACGACCTTTGCCGAGTTGGCTAGTTCGAAGGGGAACACCTAGAATAAACGGCGGTGGAGACGAGCGAGGGCGGGGCAGAGAGAAAGTGGCGCGTGAGATCTATCTGATCAGACCTGCACCAAGTCGGCAAGTCGCTTTCGCCGCCATGCTTCTTAGCAACCCTTATGCTTATGAAGGAAGCTGCTGCAGACCCTGCTCGACAGGCAGGCCACGCGTGTCGCCGCAGTCGCCGCCTCTGGTTGCCTCCTCGCCCGCGCAGAAGCGGCGGCCGCCCGAGCCGAGTCCAGTCGGCCGTTCTCGCCGCGGCTCGCCCTCGCCTGGCTGTCGTCGTGCTCAGCCGCAGCCGCAGCTCCTGCCGCAGCCGTCGGGTGCTGCGGCCGGCGGACGGAGGGGACGGATCTTCTCACTCTACCGTTCACCTTCGTCATCCACGCCAGGCCCGAACGACAAGAAGCGGATATCGATCGACGACGCTGAGCGCAAAAAAAGAAAAAAAAGGCGGTGGGCGGCTCGATCCATTTCCTCCCATCTCATCTCGCCCACCCATCTGCTCCACACCCGTCCTCCTCCAGCTCTTACCCAGTGTGCCAGTCAGCTATCTCCATCCACGAGCGGCGCGGCGGCGCGGACGGGGTCTGAAAACCAACGGTCCACCCCGAGCAATCGCCCGCGTGTGCTTTGTACGTATGCCCCTCCTTTTCCATGCACGCCGCTCCCCTCTGTGCCCCGTCTTCTTCTTCGATGACGACGACATGACAGCTTGCGCATGTCATACAGGCGAACCGGAAACTGCGACTTCGGCACGACTTGAGCCGATTGATTGATTGATTCGTGTCGCTGTGGGCGGTTGGACGCGAGCATGCCACCCTCACCCCCACCCGCACCGTCCCCTTCACCGTCATCCAAACCCGCCCTGACCATCAACCCGCATCGCCCACCGCCGCCGACGCACCGCCAAGCACACGCCAGCACACGCCAGCGCTCCTCCCTTCTGAGCCTCTCCGGAGGCGAGGCCACCGCCGCCGCCGCTGCCGGGGCGGGAGGTGGAGCCGCGCCGGGCTTTTGGTCGCCCACGCGGTCCAACTTTTTGCGCGCGTTCATCGGCGACGGCGGAGGCGGCGGCGGCGTAGACGTAGACGTAGACGTCGCCGACGATGGCGTCTTCGCCGGTGCGAGTAGTGATGATCGCCGTCGTGGTCCGAGTGCCGACGCCGACGCGCTCGTTTGGAAAGGATACGCCCTCCTCCTCTTCTCCTCGCTCGCCTTTTTCGGCGGCCTTTGCCTCGTCTTGAACGGACCCCCGCTTGGCGGCGCCGACGAGGGACCCCGCAATTCGGTGGTGGGTTCCTTTCCTTCTTTCTGTCATTCCCTTTTTTATATCCTCCCTCCATCGATACCAGCTCGCAGATCAGAACGCCCTCACTCACCCCCACCCGCTTTCCTTTTCCATCCCTTCCCACAACAGCGAACCGCCTCGTACCTTCCTTACCTCGTCCCCACGCTTATCCCCGTCGGCACCTACTTCGTCATAGCCCGTTGGGTGGGAGAGAAGTACTTCAGACACTCGTGATGGACACAGAGAGGGACGACGGTCGAAAGAGCGGGCCGAACGACCACGGAATGGCCGAGGACACCACTTCCGAGGTTATCTTTTCATACCCTTCGGCTAGGGAACTGGTCAGGCGGAAGGGTCATGGAAAGTAACTCGAAGCGCCCAAATTGGGTACAGCAAAAGGCAGTTCCCCATCTGGTGAAGATCTCCACCCCGCTCGTTCGGTCGAGGGTCTCCGAGATGAGCAGGCTTCCGTTCTCTCGTCCGATTTTGACGCCGAACAGCCCCGCCGTCCAGCGAGCGACGGAGGACGCGACTTCGCAACACAGGACGCATTCCACGCCTCTTTCGTTCATCCTCGCCTCGCATGCCGTACCGTATGCACATAAGAGGCGTCTCCCGGCCTCCGATCCGGACGGTGTGCCCTTCTTACGCGGCGCCGCATCCTGAGTAGGCCCGCGCAAACATCAAACAGCGGCCCCCACCACCACACGGTCTCCCGTGTATGTGCACACCCTTCGCTTCGCAGCGACGACACAGCGTCGCGCGCGCTGCAGACTCGCTTCCCTTTTTTGAACGTCTGGGGACGCATGCCACAGGTCGCGAGACGCACGTCAAAAGCCGGATCAGGGCATCTCCCCTCCCGTCGACGACGACGATGACAAAGCCGACCTGCCCGAATTCCCGCCGCTGCCGCCTCCTCCTCCTCTGTGCGGGGGCGGATTAGACGACTGCTGCCATTGGTCCGCTTCACCGCGTCGGCTCATCACGTGGTCCACCAGGCCGAAGGCTTTGGCTTCTTCGGCTGTCGATGCCGGCCGAGCGCGCGTTGTTGGATTGGACCGCCGCGGGCGACGGCATGGGGAGGTTGCCGTACCGCACAGCAGAGGTAGGCGGGCGACGTTGACGTTGGCGTTGAGAGTAGCGGGGAGACGACGGCGAACGAGAGGAGCGAAGTGAATGAGAATCGTCGTCCTACCTCGCTGTACTTTATTGTCACCCACGGCGAGACGAACGGTGCTGCTCACCGTTCATGAAGTAGTCACGTTCCAAAGCCCGCTCTGTAGGAAGAGCGAACAGGATACGCGGAGTGAAATGGAGAGGACGGATACGACGTTTTGCGAGGCGACAGCGCATGAGTTTCAAGGCTCCCCATAGATGACGACGGAACTGATCCTCAACCATCAGGAAAGGATAGAAGACGAGGACAAAAAAATACTCACCGAACCGCTCCTCCACCTCGCTCCTTTCCTCCCCCTCCATAATGCAATGTCTCCCATAAATCTCGGTGAGCCGCTTACGCACCCGCAGGATCTCCTTGGCGTGGATGGCGATGTCGGAGGCTTGCCCGGATGCGCCGCCGGACGGCTCTGGGAGAGGCAGCGTGGGTTCGGACGAAGAGGATGATGGATCAAATCGTGAAAAAGGAAAAGAGCCGATCGGTCGGTAGGTCACGTCAGGACAAGCGGTGGCGGAAAGGCGCTGGGCCAGCCGGTCACGCCCGATCCGCTGTCTGTCGCCGCGGACACGTACGGTGGATCATCACGCTGGCGTTGGGCAGAGCATACCTCTGATCTCTTTCGCCTGCGTGCGGCGTGAGAAAGGGTAGAAAAGAGAGAGATCAGGGGGGGTTGGGGGAAGGAGGGGTGAAACATGAGCGCACGCGTCTCGTGTGGAAAGAGCGCGGATCCACTGGCCGTTCGTCTATGTGGCCGTCCATATCTCGTTCATCCTCTCATTCCAACCTCTCACCTCCCGCTACCAGAAGAGAAGCCATGCTGCTCGCCTGGCCAATGCAGAAAGTTGACACGGGACTCTGTATGAATTGCATCTGCGGTCATTCATCGAGCCGAGCACGGTGACGCGAGGGAACAAACAAGACTATCGGTCAGCCAGCCAGTCAGCCAGCCAGTCTGTCAGTCAGTCAGCCAGCCAGGCCACTCGTGGCAGCAGTTCTCTAACGTCGCCAACCACGAGAAGCAAGTCCACCGCCGGCGCACATGCCGGACACTCACAGTGTCGTAGATGGCGAGTCCGGCAGTAACACTTCCTCCGGGACTGTTGATGTACAGGGATATCCGCGCCGATGGCTTCTCGGCTTCGAGGTGCAGAAGCTGGGCGACGACAAGCGAGGAGAGGTCGTCCAGAATCTTTTTGGGAGTAGGTACGGGAGGTAATAGGACAGAATCGATCAGACCCAAGTCGGCGAGTGTCGTCCACAAGAAGCAAAAAGGAAGGGAATAACTGCCACGAAGGCCGAGGCGAGCTCGTTTCCGCACGCTCACTGGACCGTTCAGGATGACGACGCGCTCTTTGAGCAGTCGTGAGTAGATATCATACGACCTTTCTCCTTTGCCCTGAAGGACACACGATGACATTCCATGGAAAGGAGGAAGGGAGGAAGCGATGTCGGGGAGTGAGTCAAGGAAGCTCTTTTAATGGCCCGCACGTTCATATGAGAGCGATGATCCGGATATGTGCCCCTGCCTTTCAAGAAGGAGGTCGGAAGCTGGGGTGCAGCGCGAGCAAACGCCTGCAAGCGACCTTCCTACATCTCCTCGCGTACCCTACGTGCTCACCGTCTGCTCCACAACGATGGGAACCAGAGTGCTGGCCCTCGGCCCGATCTCCCACCCAGCCCATCCCCTTCCCTCTCCGCCCACATTCGCCGTCACCTCGGAAGGCGTCAGCGAGCGCGCCTGCGCGATGGCGGCGTGCGCTGTGCCAATCTCGATGGAGCTGGACGGGGCGGCGCCGCTCGCGGCGGCTGGAGCGTCCGCGGGCGTAAGGGGAGGTTCAGGGCGCGAAAGAAAACCGAATGCTCGTGTTTGCAAGAGCGCCAAACACCGGTTGCTCAAAAGAGCCCGGAATGAGCCGAGCGTGGGGCGACCGAGAGACATTTATAGGAATCTTTCCTCTAGACAGACACTTGGACGCTGGGAGGAGTCACGGACCGCGGATACGGGTCGATGATGCTCCAGACTCGCCGCAGCACGGATGTACTGCGGCATGGTAACAACGTATATTTTAAGGACATTTGCTCGATCGAGGTCTTAAGACTTGTTCCGCTGTCATGATGCAGATCTACGACGAACGCTTTCGTTGAGTCCTCCTAATAAAAGGATTTTAGGGGCTGCTCGTTGCTCGCACACAGCTGTGTCAGTGCTCTGCTCTCTCCTTCCCTTCTCGCCAGATTGGAGGCGTTGACAAGGTACGAAGGTTAGAAGATAAAGACGTTCGCCTATCTGGTGTACGGGCGGGCCGCGCCCATTTTTGACACAGAGAATGAAGTCTTCGTTCTGATTGACATCCTCCGGAATGGAGCTGGTGCTCGCCGATCAATCACGCCCCCATCCTCTTTACGATGAGGGGCATCGCCACACCCTCATCCTCCTTCCCCACCACCATCGGCCGAATGGTAAGGGCCTGACGCGGAACCACGATTTGCCCGGAGGGCGATTCGAATCGGAAGCGACGGAGAAGGGAGACCACTGCGGTGCCACCCGAAACACGAAGAGCCCCGTCACAAGGATGTCAGCGATATTACAGGACGTGCCGAAACTCGGCCCGGAAAAAATAAACCGAAAAGCTCACAAAGAACTTTGGCCTCGCAAAGAGCGAATCTGTTCCCGATGCTGAAAACAAAAAGCATCGGAACGGACAAAATAGTGTCAAGAGGAGACAAGGGACGAAGAGTCGGTCGGTTTATTAGCGCTGGGCATTAGCGCTGCCGCCTCACCATGTTTTCGGGCCGGAGGAGAACGCGAACAGCGGGCTTCCGCTTGGGAACTGAGCTTGTGCGTGGGTCTCCGGGAGGTTGTCCCACCTCTCAGGGCTGAGGTGTGCGGCGAGAAGGGACGAAACGAGCAAGGTTGAGCAAAGGGGAGAAAGAACAGGTGATTTCAGCTCCGGCATCTCACCGAAACACGTCCGCGTCGTCTCCCCAGATGGCCTTGCTACGGTGCGCGGCTAGGATGGAGAAAGTGATGATCGTGCCCTTGGGTACAAAGACGGAGTCGATGAGTCTCTTTCCGTCGCGCGAGCGGAACGGTACGCCGATTGGGATGGTGTCATCCTTGGTGGACTCGCGAAGGAGTCTGGTGAGGAGCCAATGTGGTCAAGTGGTTAAGGCGCCCAGATAGCGAGGAGGAAGGGATGAACGAGACCGCCGGCTCACTGAAAGACTGGCGGCACCATGCGGAGTGCTTCTTGGACGACATTGTCGAGGTAGGGAAGAGCATCGAGCTCGTCGTACGTGAGCTCCCTCTCATCCTCCACGGTGGAATAGGCACTCTGGATCTCGGCACGCAACTTGTCTTGCGCAACGATGTCCAGGGAGAGCTGCAAGTGACACAGACGGAATGAGAGGATTCAAGCGCCTTTCAAGTTTGCCAGGTCGTACTCACAAAGTGCAATGCCCACGTCGTCAGTGTAGACACTGTCTCATGACCCGCAAACATCTGCGTGACAGCAGAGATCAGACAAGGCTTCAGAGGTCAGGAAAGGACAAGTGGCTTACAAAGGTGATCATCTGGCCAATCAGCTCGTTTTCCCGAAGCTTGTCCTTTTCATTGATATCCTCCGCCATGACGGCGCGGAGTAGGTTCTGAACGATGTCCCGTCCCTTGGCCGCACCACCGAGCTGCCCATCGAAAACATCCTGGCTGATCTTTTCCTTGCCAACCTCTCCACCTTGAAGCTTCAGGATCGCCTCGATCTTATCATCCAGAATCTCCTGTGATGCGGTGCCCATGGCCCTGCGTGCCTTCCTCATTTCCACAAAACGTGGAATCGGCAGCCAGAAGAGCCAGGAAAAGCAGTTGATGATGTAAGTGGAGATGACAAAGACGAGTCGATCGGTTGTGGCAGCAGTCTGCATCGACCGCCCGGTTTCGTGGGCTAGATGAGAGCCACCCGATATGCCCTTGGAAAGCGCGTCAAAGCGATACCCGAAACCAGCCATACCAATGCTGTGAATCAGGGAACAAGGAGCAGCGAGAATGCACGGAAGAGGCGATGAAAATGAACATGGAGGTGGCTCGATCATATGAAGCACATATCCAAATTCTACTCACATGTTCAGCGTCGCGCGCACCAGTAGCTCCCCGACCTCTACGGTCGAGTCAACTGCCTCACCTGTCTTCTCGTCCACTTCTTCCCCAAGGCGATCGCAAAGCTGGCTCGCGTACTACAGTGACACACCACCACCAAGGAGGCTCAGCAAACTGTCACAACGAGCTTGGGTTTTGGATGGAGACGTACCTCAAAAAAGACGGGGACCAGCGCCTTGATGTGTTTCACCTGGAATGCTGGGTTCAAGATTCGACGTTGGCGTCTGTGTTGATCCCCTGGACGTTATCGGACAGGGACAAAATTTTCAGACGCGGGAGGAAGGGATAAAGTGCCTGCGTATGTGACCATTCACCCCAAACGGTGACGAGCCCGGGCCCAAGGGATCCCTTTATCAACCTCTGAAAGCCGGCCGGCTAAAATTGGCCCACAGGTGGATAAGATGCTACTCAGAAATCCAGGGGGAGTCCGTGCGCTTTCGTCGTACACCAGGCCTCATTCACTGTTGTCACAAGGTCATACTTACTCGGACATAGTTATTGTACCTAGGGCCGAAGATGGCATAGACGGCGCGAGGATCGGTGATCTGGGCGCGGATCGAAAGATGGCATGGGCCGAACATTCCGGGCACCTTGGCTCAGCAGGTGCGCTGGACAAAGCGTTTCCTTCCTTGCCATTCGAAAGGACTGCTACTCACCAAGAGCTTCTCCTTTCCGAACGGCTCCCAAAACCTGAGCACACCAGCGCCGCTCACCTGCTCGAGCCATGCCTTTTGTGCAAAAGGGTCAGTGAGCTCCCTGAGGTTGCCCCACCAGAAGGAAGTGCGGCGGACGGTGGGGAGGTCCTTCCAGGGTGAGAAGAAGGGAGCAAAGACGAGACGGTAGACGAGGATGGAGATGATATAGAGCGCGAGTCCGGCCACGGACAAGGAGAGCAAGGTCCGCCACGACCGAGAGGCGGTCATATCGTCTCGTGTCCAGGTCACCGTCAAGGGATCGGTCCAACGCTTGAAGGCAAGAGTCATGATACTTCTTCAGTCGACTGATGAGAGTGGTGAGAGAAACGCTGAGACAAGAATGGGGCGCGAGGAGAAGGCGGATGGAGCCTCTGCACGACGCTCGTTCATATATCGTGGTTATATGTCTCGCTCGCGTCAGGAATGCTCAGTCACCGGGAAGTCCACCCGGTGGATATTTTGACCCCCGAAATGGCAAAGGGAAGATGACGACGACATAACTGGAAAAACCGGGGCCTGTGAGCCGGTCGAGATCGGAACGTCGGCGAAGCCATCTGCCGGTGTACGAGGGGTGACTGTTTAACCCGAAGACACAGACCACGGGATCGAGATTCGCACGTAAGAGTGAAGTGGACCGGCCATAGAGACGCGTCGTGCGGAAGCCACCATGACCAATCGCCACATTTGGGTGGAAGGGAAGGGTGCACCGTACGCGCGCGCGCGGGGCGCGGAGGGAGGGGTAACACTTACTACCGGAAAAGGAAGTAGGAAAAACCATCATCCATGCACTTGTACATAGAGGTCTGGGGCGCAGTCGGGCCAAATTCCCACGAAAACGATCCGAACTCAAAAAAAACCAACGATCATTTTATATTATTTAGAATAACCTCTGCTGCAAAAGAACGCTCCTGACTCGTTGTGATTGCGATAAGGGAGTGAACAATCGTCTGATAACGCGTCTGATAACAAGGAGGAGGAGGAGAAGGAGTTAGATAGGAAAGCTCCTTCCTCCCTTATCGTAACTGTGCACTCCCTTATCGCAATCACAACGAGTCAGGCGCGTTCTTTTGCACTCAAAGACAGGTGATTTCACATACAATCTCGCCACAGACGGTGGCCATACCGTGGGATTTGATCCGACTGCGCCCCAGATCCCTGTGTATTACCATTGCGCCCACGCTCCTTCCTGATAATTACATACAACGTTATCCTCTCAAGTCAATAGTCCAAATCACAGGAAAGCAGCTGACTAACGGGAAGGGGAAGAGGCACGGAGGACACAGAGGTCACCAGTGGTCACCCTCCAAATACCGCTCTATAATCGGCCGCCCGCCGTCCAGCATACGAATGCCGTGCCAAGTGAATAACTTGGTGTGACAACCAGCATTACATCCTGTTAGAGAAAAAAAAAGTAGGGTATTTAGCATTGCATTCAACATTGGTCCGAGTGGGAGCGGGTGTTGTTAATTACCTGGCGAAGCACGATGTGTCCTTAGCCAGCGGCACTCGGGCATGCAGACGTGGAGGGATTTCCCTATGTGTAGCATATCCCGAACCGACTCCGTGAGGAACGCCAAGTCGAAAAGATGTTGGACGCCCTTGCCGGCGTCGGTCATTATCAAGTTGATGATGTGCTGCTTCAAAGCAGCACGGTCAGGGAAAGGCCCATGATCGATGCGCTCGGCGACAGCGGCGTCATCGAGCTCGATCACAAATCTGCGTAAAGCGAAGCCAAATGAGCTGTCATTCAAACTAGCATCCAAAAGGGGTCCTGGTCGCAACAACGAAATATGCTTACACCATCCAGCTCGACCTTAAGTCAATGTTGAAACCTCTCTCGAGTGTGAGGATGAGCTTGTTCACGTTAGAGGAAGTGGGTTTGTCCCGTGCCCCACGGAAACGACGCTTCAGTTTATTATCCTGTACGGGAGAAAAAGAAGATGGGAAGGAAGGAAGTGCGCGGTACGCATGCATGGTCAGAAATAACGATACGACAGAAAGGACGAGGCCTTTGGGCTAAAGAAAGGAGCGGGAATGCGCAAAAGGGCAGAGGCGACTTACGCGAAGCGCTTCGAAGATGTTGGAAGCCTTTCTCTTGAGTTTTCTTGCTATAGTCTAATTCGAAGCAGAATAGGAGACGGAGGGAAGGATGATGAGATAGACGAGAAAATGGGCAGTACGGCGATGAAAAGGCGCCGGGAGGGGCAAGATTCGACAGAAGCTTCGTCAGTGAAAAAGGGAAGAAGGCCAGAGAGACGTTGAAGACGTGAAGATAGAGAACAAAGGCCTCACGTCGCTGCTCTCGTCCTTGCCATTTTTCTCCTCAACCATTAGCGGCGTCGGTTTTGGCGGGTGGATGGAGGAACAGAAGGAAGGATGGAGTGACCAGGAAGGGGACCTTTTACAGAGCGACGCCATTTCGGGTGGAGAGGTGCCGAAGCGCTCGGACAAAAGACGTTAAAACGTACGCCGAAGAAGCGTCGAGTGAGGGTGTGTTGTGTGGTGAGCGAGGAGACGACAGCGGGAAACGACGAAGGGAGGTCGACCTTGACTGGTCGTCTGAATTGCAATAACGGAGCCATGGCCCGCCCATATTATATATAGTCCGTCGATGAACCCGTCGGATGTGTGAGCTGCCCATCGTGGGTGTCCAGTCAGCCGCGTCGTCACCATTCACCGTCTGAGAACAATAGAAGAGAGGAAAGAGAGGGCCAGGGCCTACAAACGAGCACAAGACATCGTCGATGGTGGCGAAGGACGCGAGACAGGCTGACACGAGAACGACGTTGCCATTGGCCCCACTTCGGCGTGTAGGTTCGACTTTACGATCCGGTTCGAGAACAGCATTCTTCAAATCCTCCCCGACGCCCTCTTCCTCCTCACCGCCTCGCTATCCATCGTCCGCCTCTTCATCGTGCGCCACTCCCGAGCTAACCCTGGCAACCAAAGGGCGACGAAACGCGTCTTAGACTGGCTTAGCGCTCTTCCTTGGCGCCCTGCTCGCCGCCTCCCAGGCCGCCCTTCTGGCGACTTGGACAGACGGCTCGGTTCGAGGGACGATCGGCAAGGTCGCCGGCGCGGCGGCAGGTTTGAGCTTGAGTGCTTCGGTGAGCGTGAGCCGCTCTCACGACACGTTCATCGAATGCGCTCGCTATCGACGTGCGCATAGCCACTCCGACCAACCCTTCCTTTCTGTCGCCCTCTCCCTCAGCTCTTCCTTTTGCCCTTCTTTTTTCCTGAGCGACCACGCACGCCCCGTAGAGGACTGTCTGTGCCAGCACGCCCGCACACCGACGTGACCAACAAGGTTTGTTTCGGTGCTCCGAGCGACGTGCTAGAGGTCCACGATCGATGATGGCTCAGAAAAGCGCCGGATGAGTTGTAATCATTGTACATAGTTATAATAGATCCGTGATGCCGTAGATTACACCACTATTTTCCACCGTGGCTCAAATGGCTGGCTCCGATGACAGGTCGGCGGCGATGGTGACCCTCACAAGTATCCTGCGGTTCAGTTGCACTCTCGCCCTCGCTACCGTCTTGACCGGAGGCGGCGACGCTGGCGTGCGTCTGGCTGGGGAGGCACAACTGAGGGGACGTCGACATTTTTTCTCTGCTTACGCTCATCTTGTCCACGTGCTAGTCATCTGCTTAGTCATCTGATCTCGAACCCCCGTTTGCCCCGCTCAGACACCTGCGAAGGGGGCCAGAGACGAGGGCTGGCTCACCCGGGGCGAGCTCGAGTTGGCCGATGGCGCTACCGTAGCAATAATGATGTACCAATTGTTGGATTTTGGTTTTCTTTGCTTCAAGGCCAGTTCTGGTGGCACGGGTTGCTCATCTTCTCCGCCGGGAAATTTGTTCCATTTGGCCGGGTTTTTGCTGTGCTCGAGGGTGACTTTCAAAGGGGAAATCGCGGCGAAGGTGACACCCCCGTCAAAGAGGAAATCGAGGGGGTGACACCCCCCCGTCAAAGGGGAAATCGCGGCCAAGGTGACACCCCCCCCTCAAAAGAGGGTGACCACAAAACTAAAAAGAAGCAGCACCAGCTTCCACTGCTGGTCCCTTGTGAGGCCGTCTGAGCAGCATGTTCCTTCGCAAGCTCCTTGATGCGTTCGAGCACATCTTGTTTATCGAACCAGCTGTGTGCCTAGCCCTGGATCGGCGGGACTCGATTGGTTCAGGACGTTGGCAAGTCCTTAGTGGCGATATAGCTGCTTGATTGATTGATTGATTGATTGATTGTTTGAAGGGTTGATAGCTCAGGACGTGGTGCGCCGCAGCAAACTCGATCGGAGGCGCGCAAATGAGCGCGACAGTCATTTACCGGATCGATCGACGAGCGGGGGCAAGCAGCCGGCTCTCTTCGGCCATTGACAGCGTCCGCTTGCCTTCACAGTCCCGATAGCGACTTTGACTGCCACTGTCGCGATCTGTCCAGCGTCCGTCTGACCCGGCCCGCTCCTCCAAGCCGAGCGTCAAGATGGGTTCGAAGCGAGGCGGGGTGAGCAGTGATCCGATCATACCCATCTACGGCGTGTAACCAGCAAGCGTGCACAGGACATGGTCCTCAGCGACATCTCACTCATAACGCGCACATCCCTTCGTTCTCCCTCTTCCATCCCATCCGACGCGACGGCAGTACGAGCTCACTTCGTATGTCATCGACGTCTCACCGTCCCTGGCCAGGACGAGGACGGTGGATGACCTGATGATCGATCCGGTCACAGGCGAGCATGTCGATGGGAAGCGGGAGATCACTAACCTGGATTGGATGAAAGAGTATGTGGAGCGCAAAATGCAGGAGAAGGTGAGCGGGCGTGCCTCATTGGACGTGCGTGCCCGAAGGACGACGTCGTTCACGGGGAGCATCTGGTGGCGATGGCCTGCCACTGCCACCTCGCTCGACCTACTTTTATCTCCGCCGTAGATCCTTCGGGGGCTCAAGACCGACAAGGTCAACATCCTTCTTTACGGTGCAAAGAGTGCGTGCTGTATGGATGCTCTCATATTTTGGCGTGCTGCGATTGGCACCCGCTCATTCAACGGCTCCGATTTCTTCGTGACAGAGACGAAGAATGACGTGAACAAGACTTCAGGCGGGTACGAAGGTATTTTCGAGCTCTCCGGGTTTCAACAAGCGGATATCACCACGCTGGACAAGCTAAGAACGGTCAAGCCTACCGAAAAAGGCCAGGTAGACGGCGGCGCGCAAGGAGGCGACGGTGAGTCTTGTTCACCGTACCTGCCGGCCTCATTCAAGGGCAGTGTCGCTAGCGCGCCGCTACTCGCTGCCGACACTTTTTTCAATCGCCCTTTTGTCTAGCCCTCGACGCCCTGGTAGTGGCTATAACGCACATTAGCAACGAGTTGGGACCAAAAAAGATCACCGAGACGACTTGGAAAAGGAGTATCGTCCTCTTGACAGACGGCGAGACGCCGCTCATCATGGACGAGTGGGAATCCATCTCTGGCAAAGCCGCGGAGAATCACATCGGCATTCGCATCATGTATGTCCATCTTTCTGGAGACGATTTTATGGGACCGCATCGACATTCACATTCACGTTGAGTGTCTATTTGCCCTCTTCCTCCTTCTCGTCGATAGAGGCGTGGATTTTGACGACGAAGAGCTAGGAGTCAAGGAGAAGGGCAAATCAAATACGAAGGTGAGCAACAATGCTTTTCTGGCTTTCGAACAACATCCACGGCACGCGCTGTGCGCTTACCTCATGACCTGGTTGCCTTTCCTACAGCGCCAAAACGAGGATTTCTTCCGACAATTTGTTTGCGCAATGCCTGAAGACCCTCCCTCCGTGTACGCCACCTTCAGCGAAGCGATCTCCATTGCGCGTCTGCCGCAAGTCAAACAGGTGCACAGCGCGAAGAACAACCTCGTCCTCTGCTTTGGCGACCCGGAGAAATTCCCAGAGGCCAGCTTCGAGACGTACGTATCCATGGCCAAGCTCACGATGCTCGCTCGGCCGGAACAGGCAAAAAAGGTTAGCGCCCTAAGCAGCCGCGGTGGGAGGGCTGCGAGGGAAAAGATTAGCTATAGTCAGGCCCTGCGTGCGGCTGGGACCGCAGCGCTAGATGGTGATGACGAGCCTTACGAAAACGAGGTGGAGAAGGAGGAACCCGTATTGAAGGCAGGCGCCGTCTCCTCGTCGCAGCAAGACCGCCTGACGGGCGTGGTGAACCGCAAAGTAGAGCATTACTGGCTCGACGGCACCGCGGCCGGTCCATCCTTGACTCAAACTTGGACTCAGCGCACTGGCAGTTCTCCGGACAGCTCACCGAAGAAGCGGCCACAAGAGCCGCAAGCGGAGGAGCACATCGTGGACGAGATGAACGAGAAGCTCGAGAAGGCTTATAAGCTCGGCGCCACACTCGTGCCCGTCGATGAGGAGCTCATGCCAGGATTGGAGACCAGGAAGGGGCTGGAGATTGTCGCCTTTTTTCATATGGCCAAGGTGAGCTAGTCGCTTCGAAGTTCAAATGGCACTTCGGCTCACAACGATGCGTTTTCTCTTGTACGTCGATATCCCCACCGCGCTCGTCATCTTGCGTCGCGCAAGTTCGACAGACCGCTGCTCATGGGCGACGTCTCGTACGTTCATGCCGACCCGGGAAATTCCAAGGCTCAAGTGGTCCTGTCCAGCCTCATACGCGCTCTTCACCGGCGCCATACCATCGCTCTTGCGCGCTACGTGTACAAGGATGGAGCGGATCCAAAGGTGAGCCCGGAACGTCTTCTTTCACCTTTCGCCGCGTTCGCCTCCCAAGGCGAAATCCTGAGTAACCCCCGTTCTCCTTTTCGCTGTCCCTCAAAATCGACGCACGCAGATCGGGATGCTCTATCCGGTCGTGGAAGAGGAAAGAGAAATGTTCTACTTCGCCCAAGTGAGTCGGCTCCTATCGCAACTGCTATTACGTCCGGTCTGCTCACCCGACCGTATCGGTCGGCTCATCTCGTCTTGTAGGTGCCGTTCGCAGAAGACGTCCGAAGGTACGACTTTCCCTCCCTCACCCGGCTGGTCACGACGAGTGGCAAGGAGCTCTCAGGGCATCGGAATCTGCCCACCGCCGAGCAACAAGAGAAGATGGACGAGTTTGTCGATGCGATGGATCTGATGCAGGAGGGAGGGAGTGACGACGAAGGGTGCGTGCACGAGGCCTGGCTTCCTCAGAGAATCGCGGCGAGGTTTCTCGCGCCCGGCTTGACGGGCCAGGCTGAACCGCTCCCGTTTTTTCTTGCCGTCGTCACAGCAACCGCGTACCCTGGTTCGACAAGCGCGACTCGCTCAACCCCAACATCCACCGACAAAAAGAGGGCATCTTCTGGCGCTCGGCCCACCCGACCGGGCCGATCCCCAAACCACACGAAGAGCTTGTCAAGTACTTCCATCCGCCCGCTTCTGTGCTAGAGCGATCCAAGCCCTTTCGCGAGGCGGCCATCCAGGCGTTCGATATCAAGAAGGTACCAAGCAGGACGCCTTTCAACAAGAAGCGTGGGAGGGTGGGGGAGCAGGAGCAGCCGCAGACGATCGATTTGGACGAACTACTAGGCAAGGGGTGGGACGAAGAGGGAACCGACGGCGCCGCGGCAGCCGCGTCCCCGTCCGAGGGCCAAGCCAAGGACTGGAGGGACAAGGACGGGGACCCTGTACCAGCCTGGTCCAAGCCTCAGCCTGAATCCGAGCTGGAATCCAGCAGAGATACGCAAAGTCCGAAGAAGGTCAAGGTGGAAGAACGGCCAACGACCGGCACGCCATTGAGCGACGCCCAAACACGTGGTGCTCCGCCTCCATCCACTAGCAAGTTCAAGGCTGAGGACGCGGAGAGCGAGACAGATGAGGAGGGATGAAGAGATCATCGATCTCGCGCATTCGGACGGGTCACTGTTAGGCCGAGGACTACGACTACGGGGCCGCCCTGAGCGGGGGGGGGGGGGGGGGGGGGGGGGCGGATATACGCACTTTTCCAGTACCTTCGAGGTCTTCTCTCACGCCCCATTTACGGTAGCTGGCAGCTCCGACCTTGTATGATTCGATATTGAACCCGTGCTCTGTGTCGACGGGCGAGACTGGTCCAACTGGCCAGCTTCCGAGTGTTCGCGCATGGGAATGCATGGGCTTGGTCTCCAAGCTCGAGCTCGACCTTTGGGCGAAAAAAAAACGCTCAGAAAATGTCCTTGGCGTTCTGCGTCCTTCTGCGTGCCCAATCGAAAAAGGTCGTGCACTGTGACGTCCGATCCATACCATCACTACGTATTGGCTGCTTTCCGTGACTTGTGCACTAGATTCAACTCGAGCCATGCCCCATGCCCCCGCGGATCCCCCGACGCTGACAAGTCCGGGGCCTCCTGTCCATGTTCCCTTTCTCTCACCCGCCTCCACTCGGGGCTCCCTGTCCTCGTCGGTCGGCGTTGGGCATGCGCGTCGGTATATCGGCATCGCGATCGTCAAAGGGGTCATTGGCCGTTGCCTGGAGGAGCCGAGCCGGGCAAGACAAGGGGACGGTGGGAAGAGGGTTAGGAATCGGGGACGACGAACTGTGAGGAGATATGGTCGACGCAGTGCATCGCGTCGCGTCGTGTTCGTGTCGTGTGACAGAGGTTGGCGTTTCGATTGCACGAAGAAAATACGATACAACCTGGGGGCGATACGATACGATACGATACGATACGATACGATCGCTTCGCCGCTGTCCGCGCTCCCTCCCTACCTCCCTCGGAGCGGGACGGGACGGGACGGACGTTCAGGCGTGCGCCATGATGAGTGGACCGGGCGGATGGCGGGGGTCGTGGCGGGGGTCGTAGCTCGGCCAATGGTCGGGGCAGGTGAGGGACTGGCCGGCGGCCACGGTCGACTTTGACCTCACCCTCCTCCTCTCTTTCATCGCTCCGATCCTCGACTCCAATGGAAAAGCTTGTAGGGGGGAACGGCGCGCGACGGAGCGGCCGTCGCTGGCCGCGAGGTCGATGGGATCGGCGAGCAGGCTGGCCGGTTTGGGGGGGGTGGCCAAAATAGGAGAGCGAAAGGGAAGAGGCGGTGGTCGGAGAGGGTTGTCCTCGTCGTCGTCGTCGTCGTTGTCGTTGTTCTTCACTTTGGCGATCGAAGAAGGGTCAGGGTCAGAGTGAGAGGATTGGGAGCGGACGCTAGGGGACGAAGAGCGTTGTGATGGGTGATCGCTGTCGCTGACGTCGGTGGGCGGCGTGACGAAATAGATGACTTCGTTCACTGCCTCGTGTACCGGTGGGTCATTGTGGTCGTCGTCCCGGGCGGCTTCCGGAGCAAAGGCACAGGACCCAGACCGGCAGAACTCGACAACGCCCCGATGGGTCGAGGTGTTGGACGCGTCGTTAACGCCACCATAAGAAGAAGACGACGACGCCGGCAGAGCCAGAGGGTCGGGCAAGGCCAAGGGCAAGGGATTCGCACCGCCAGTGCCGGTGCCGGTGCCGGTCCTGCTGCTCTGCAACTGCTGTAGAGGCCCGTGCGGGTGCGGGCCAGCGCGCGGGAGAGATGATCGAGCGCTAGCGCTGGTGTGATCGACGACGGCGACGGCGTGATCGTGGTCATCGTGGAGGCGGACGTCCACAAACTTGGGCTGCGAGTTGTTGTCCACCGAGGAGCCGGCGGTGGTATCGTCTACGTCCACGCGCACCTTGTCGACCATGACCATGCCTCCGAACCCATCTCCACGCTCCTCGTCTTCCGCTCTAGCCGGCCCTGTTATCTCTCCAGCCTTCTTCTTGCCCTTCCTTGCTTGGCAAGCGTAATAGATGAGATAGATGCCGCCAGCGACAGCAAAGGCGACCAAAGGGATGGCGACGGCGAGCACGAGCCATATCCAGTTCGTTGCGCGGTAGTATCCGGCGAAAGAGTCGGTGGTGGAAGTGGAAGTCGAGGAGGAGGGTGCGGCAGAGGACGCCATGGCCGCGTCGTCATTGCGGTGTCCAGCGGCGTGTTTTTTCTTTCTCTCGTCCTTCTCGGCACGATGTGGCCGCGGGAGGTGAGTGTGAGCGGGATGGTCGGTGACCGTCACGGTCACGACAGCGTAGGCGTTCGGAGCGGCGGCCGAGAGACTAGACCTAGAGGGGATCGGATGTGCACACGCAGAGTGTCAACGTCGAAGTTGGCAGAGCGAACGAGGCGAGGGAAGGACGTACAAGGGCCACTGGTCACCGTCCCGTTCGTAGTATGCCATGCGAGTCGTCTCGAGAGGGGCGGCAGCAACCAGTGCGGCCGACGAGGCGAAAAGCAGGGCCCAGGTGAGGAAAGCGAGAAGGAAGCGCATACTACTTGCGGGGAGGACAACGGAGGCGAGGGAAGGGACGGGAGAGAGTAAGGGAGCAGCAGCAATAGGGAGCAAGACGTGGTGGACGAAGTGGAGAGAAGACAAAAGGAAAGGGAAGCTGGGCGAGGGACGGAAAGCTGGCAAGCTTTATTAGGGGTCGGAAAAGAGTGAGCAACTGGCTGGAAGGTGGGGATAAGGTCTCATCAGAACGGGCTCATGGATCAACGTGAGGATGGGGGACGACGGAAAAGGTTGACCTTGACCTTGATGAGGCCGGAGACAGAGACGGAGACGGAGATGGAGACGGACGGCGTGCCTGAAACCATCCATGGTCGACGAACGCGTTGGGAAGGCGGTGGGGTGGACGCCGCGCGCGAGAGGTGGTTGCTTTTGTGAACGCCGCGCGCGAGATGCTGCTTTTGTAAAAGAAAGCAAAAGCGGACGGCGTGGAGAAAAAAATGCCTGGTCAACGGGGTCGGTGCGCGAAACGTCGAGGAACGACAAGGCAAGATGAGTCAAGATGAGTCTGTCTACTTCTTTCCATCTGTCCGCCTCGCCCTCCCCCGCTCCCCACTCGGACAGACAGACGGACGGACGGACGGTGAGCGGACAGAGAACGAAGACAATCATTTCCGATGGCGGCGGCGGCGATGGCGATGGCGGTAGTGGCTATGGTGGTGGAAGTGGGTGTAGCGTTACAAAGGTCTCGATTAGGAGGAGCGAGGGAGTCGAACCAGTCCAGTCGATCGATCAGAAAAAGATCAAGATCGCCCGCATCTCGAGGTGGACGGACGAACGCGTCGCGTAGTCGCGCGTTCGTCGTTAATCGATCGTCGATTTGGCCAGCCGAACTCGTCCGAATCGGTCCGGTGCGATCGCCGCGCCGGCTGAGTGGTACGCCGAGAGGGAAAACCGATTTGTTTCCTCTCCTTTCCTTCAATTCGGAGACGATGGATGCGTATGGAACAAGCGGCCGGGTCCGGTGGATCGATCGGCGGGTGGCGGAAGGAGCGAGGGAGCCCGTGTGAAAGGGAGGCTGACTGGGGTGTGCACGCGGGCGTCTGGAGGGAACGACGGACGAAAACTAGGAAAGACAGCGAGATGGACAAAAGAAAGATAAGACGGAGGGACGTGGATAGAGGGAAGGGAGGGAGAGTGAGGACACGTACAAATACAAGTACACGAGGTGCGGAGACGGGAGGGAACGGCGGGAAGGAAAAGTGGGTGAGGCGGAGGAGGAGAGCGTACGTCAACGTCGACGAAGGGACGTCCGCGGGTGAGCCGTCACGAAGACCTCCTGTTGGGACTGCGAACGTGGGTCATGCCGACGGCCTCATAGGTCTCGCTCATCCTGGGCTGGTACTCCCAGCTGTCGGGTGTCCTTTCCCTGGCAATGTTGACGCCGACGACGGCGCCACCGCGATGATCAAAGTGGGCGGGGCGGCGGCCATCGACGTCGGCGTCGTCGGCGCGGGCGTGACCGGCGCCGTGGATGTGGACAGGGTCGGCGCTGGGGACGTAAGGCTGAGAGAGTTGCGGGTGCTGGTCGTGGGGCTTGGAGACGGTGGACCACTGTCCCTCGCGGGAGCGCTCCTGCTGCTGGAGATCTCCCTCGCCGGCCTGTGCGTCTTTGAGCTGGGCGGCAGCTCGGCGGCGGGAGCGGGTGCGGCGGAAGAGGTAAAAGGCGATGGTGCAGAAGACGAGGACGACGACGACGGAGAGGACGACGGAGACGATGATCTGAGATGTCTGTGAGGGGCTGGCGGGCGGGCGAAAAAGACCGGATTTCAGTTCGATCCAACCGATAGAGACGCGATCGAAGGACTTGTTGTTCGCTTGCTTGCTCGCTCGCTCGCTCGCCCGCTCACCTGCCACTGCCACTGTTGGCCGAAGGCGTAGTCTGACCCGAGCCCGAGCCGACGCCGGTGCCAGCGCCTCCTCCGACGACCTGACGTCTGACGAGGTCGAGGTTCCTATCCGTGTCCGTGCCCGTATCCTGGCCTCGGACAGGTGCGAGTCGTCGCCGCCGTCGTTGGCGCTGCTGCTGTCCTGGCTCTCCTACGTTTGCGCCGCCGTCGCTGGGAGGCGGGGGGCCCCTGTAGCCATCTCCTGCGCCGAACCGCTTGAAGCGGTCTTCGAGGCGGAGCGGGGACGGGGAGGTGGAAGCAAGAGGAGAGAGGGCGGCCATGGTGGAAGTGGAGGTGGGCGAGGGCGAGGGCGAGGTGGGATGATGGTGTTGGTAAGGAAAGAAGAAGGACAGGCGGGCGGGGACGAGCACGAGCACGAGCACAAGCTCGAGCTCGCGGCCGGTCTTTCGTCCAGATCGGATGGGATGGCGGGTCTGGCGGAGGGAAAGGCGGAGGCGAGGTGAGGGAGTGGGGAGGAGAAGCGGGGCTGGGGAGGAAGGCGGGTTGGAGGGAGGGTGGTGGTCAATTGTCGGTGGTGGAGACGGAAGAGGAGGATGAATGGATGAATGGGTAGATGTGAATAAGTAGCCAGAGGAATGTCTCGGAAGGCGCATGGGTGGTGAGCCGGCGGCGACGGCCGTAAGAAGGCGAGGCGAGAACTGGTTGGCGACTACGGGGTTAGGACTGGCTGGCTACAATGGAAGGAGGGACGGATGGAATGGGGACTGACTAATTGACTAACTGACTGATTGAACAGGCCAAGTCAAGTCAGAAGCGTCGCAGCGAGTCGTGTTCGAGACAAGACGAGATGAGGTATAATAATAATAACAAGATAATAAAATACAAGCCCGCTTGTGTGCCGTGCCCCCATTGCGACCGCCGGCTGGCCTCCTTCCTTGGCGCAGACAAGCCAAGCCACGCCGCATGGCATGCAAGGCGGGCCTAAGAAATCCCCTAGGTTTAGTCCTCGGCCCACGCGGGAGCCATGCGGTGCGGGCGAGGCGAGGGCAAAGGCAAAGGCGAGGAGGAAGGAAGGAAGGAAAGAAAGAATGAAAGAATGAAAAAAGGGGATGGGACCATTTGAGGCATGACAGATGGCGGGCAAGGAAAGGAGCGAGTCTGAGCCGGGCCAGTCCAAGTCCGAGACGCTGAGGCGGGCGAGTCTGAGTCGCGAGCAAGTCGAGTTCAATCGAGTCCAATCGAGTCCAATCGAGTCCGATCGAGTTCAATCGAATCCAGTCAATTCCAATCGAATCTCAATCGAGTCCAGTCGCATCCAGTCGAGTCCAGTCCAGTCCAGTCCAGTCGGGAGCCGAGGCGTGGGAGACAGACAGACGGACGGACGGACGGACGAAGGAGGGAGAAGCTTGGGACGGAGGCGAGGACGATGGCAGGACGCTACGAGAGCCTAGCTCCGACCCATTCATCTCATCTCATCTCATCTAGCCGTCGGTTGTCTGTCTAACTTCGGCCACATCGTCAACTTGCTTTTTTTGGCGAGGGGGCGGCGACGACGACGACGAACAACAAAAAGAAGGACAGAGAGCCGCCACCTGTCCTGTCCTCGCCTCCCTCCATCGTCCCTCCCCTTCCCATGCGGGGTCGCCCTGAGTACTGAAAGAACAAGCCGCGGCAAGTGGCGGGCTATACCTATATACATACATACACATATATACAGCCGTACATACATATACGTACATATACGTGCATGCATGTGCGCGCGCTAGGCCGCTCACGGACGCGGGGCAGGCCCGTCTTTGGACATCCGTCGTCATCGTCGTCGTCGGAGAAGGAGGAGGAGGAGGACGGGCAGGCGGGACGAAGGGAGGGTTAGCAAGGAAAGGCGGACGGGCGGAAGGGAAGAAGGAAGGAAGGAAGGACGGCGGGCGGGAGGAGCGAAGGCGTGGAAAAATAAAACGAAACGAAAAAAAATAAAAAATAAAAATAAAAATAAAAAGCGCGTTCGAATTCCAACCGACAAACGGAAAACAACAAAACAAACGACAAATGACGAAGGAAGGCAGGAAGGAAGGAAGGAAGGAAGGAAGGAAGAAAGGAAGAATGACTGGATCGAAGACGACCAATAGAACCGAGCGAGCGAGGCGTATGCATGGCGAGCGCAGTAGCACCACACCACACGCTAACCTCCGGCACCACCTCCAACCTCGCTCCCTGTTCGTTCCCCATCCCATCCTATCCCTTCTATCTTTTCTTTCGTCTTTCGCTCTGAGTAATGAACAGGGCGACTATTCTCGCTTCACCGTTGTTAGACTAGACACCCCACGCGTCTCGCTTGTCTATACGATACCATTCCAGGGAAAGAAAATGAAGGAAAGACGAAACAAAAAGGAAATCACAAACAGGAGCTGGACTCCTCGCGTCGAGAGCCTCTCGAAATCGAAGTGCGCCCCCATGCCCGCTGTCTCGCCGGGACACCACCGCAACGGCGAGAGCGGCCAAGGAACCATAAGGACAAGCTGAAGCTCCTCCTTCCCCACTCTAGTTTCCCGCAACGTCTCCGGGGTATGGAAAGAACGACGGGAACCGAAAAGCACAGGCAGACGGACGCGCCCGTGGATAAGCAACATCCGTCCTCTTCCCTCCTACTCGTTCGCTTCGCCGGACCCATTTCCATTTCACTTCGCCAACGCCTTGGCCTCCCGCTTCGCCACCCATTCCTTCACCGTGTCGGCCTGCGAGGAGATACGCGGCGAGGCAGACGGATACCGTCAGCGCCGACAAGCTTGTTTATCCCCCACTAGCAGGCCCACGCGCCACCGCACTCACGAAAGAGACCATGCAAATTGTCTGCCAGATGCCCAAGCAGATGCGCGGCGACACGCCCCGGTACAGACCACGCACGCCGTGCTCGCTGTAAATGTACTTGAACGTGTTGGCGATCGTCAACTTCTCAGGACGACGCGAATCGGTGGCCGCCGCCTTGGACATGGATTGCATCTCCACACGGATGACCTGACCGACGACACGGATCGAAAGCGAGGCCGGATCAGAGACTTGCGCCGCGCCTCATCAGCGGCTCCCGTCCACGACGCGCTCACCTCGATCGGCTGGTTCCATGTAGCCAGCGCACCGCCTACAGTCCGCGGGGACACGATTCCACAAACGAGACGAAATCAGCTATAGAAAAGCCATACCCGCACGCCAAACCCTCCCGGACACCCACCGATGGAACTCGCGATGATCCTCTCAACGGCAGTAAGCTTCTCGTTCTCCCCCTTGCCCTGGAACTTGCGGAACCCGTTCTCGGCCAATCGAGCGAAGCCCATCCTATCAAGGTCCAAGTGCGAGACAAAATATTCAGTAAATCGCGCACACAGACGCGTATGAACACAAGGAAAAGACGCATGCTCACCTCGAACCCCAGTTCGTGCACTGGCGAACAGCGACGGCTAGGAAGGGGGAAGTGCAAGTGCAGCGCACACTCGGCGTCAGTGAAACAAACAGGGAGCCACCAATCCCCTCATCCGCCGACGCATCTCTGCCCTTCCGCGAGCTCACCGTTGACACCCTTGTTGATGCCCTTAATACCTTCCCGACGGTAGATGTCCATGAACACCTGGAACGTGCTCGGAGGCTTTATGCCCGCCGCGGCCTGCTTGTGCCTCGTGATCTCGGCCGTCTTCATGCAGGTGCAGAAGCCTGGTGACGTCGGATGGAGAATGTGGGCGCCCATCCCAAAGGGTTAAGTACCAAGCGCCGGCGCATCGAACAGAACGGCTGGGAAGGCGCTCACCCATAGTGGCATACGCCTGAGCGATGCCGCCACCCATGCCACCGAGCAGGCCGGACACACCGCTGCCAACGCCGAGGCTCTTGCTTGTCTTCTCAATTTCGCTAGCGGTGAAAAGAAGGACAGCACCCTTCGTGGAAGCCTCGATCCAAGCCTGGTTAGCGGGGGTGAGAAATTACGGGATCAGTCGCTGCCGTCCGACTCCGAGGATTAAAAAGCACGAGGACCGGAGAAATTAAAAAGAGGACGCGTACTCCGTCCTCCAACGTGCCTCAACAGTCGCGAGTCCGAGCGCGTACAGTCCCGTCCACCAGCCTTAAAAATCCCTTCCCGTCCGTCAATTCACAGGGAAGACTCACCCAAGGAATCAATCCCTGATAGAAGCCCAAAACGCCGCCGCGAGACCAGATAGTCCTTGCGGCCTGGGGCATCGATTCGCCACGGTTGGCCGCCATCTGCGTCTTGAGCACTTCGAGGGGCTGGCCCAGCGTCGTTACTTCGAACTGCGTGGGGGACACGGGGAACGGCAAGAGATAGAAGGGGTGGAGCGGACGGGTGGAATGCGAGTGAGTGGGACGAGGCTCATTGTGCACACCCTATCTCTGCAATGGTCAGCCTCACGGCCTTACGACCGGTACGTGGATTAACAACTCACCATGTTCATGATCCCACCTGTGCGTCACACAGCGAAGGTCAAGATAAGGGAGACGCACCAATACATGTCGGAGCAATCAGCACTCGCCAAAAGAAGGCGGGAAAGCACGCGCAGCGATGCAAAACAATGAGGGCTGTTCCCCAAACCCCTCTGCCTCTCGGAACGGTAGCCCTGGCCCTCCACATTTTGCAATTCATCGCACCGAACTGCCGCCGAAGCCGACTGCTCGCACGCATGTAGCGGTTCAATTCGCTCGTCTGCCCCACTCACCAACGGCGATGTTGGACCAAGAGAAACCTTTCTGCTGAGGAGCCATTTTTTTCCCTTTTTTGTTCTTTTCGGATGCCCCTTGAGATAGACTATGGAAGAGGGAAGGCGGTGAGCGCGTGGGAGGCCGTAACGCTAGAACGGGGCGACGCGCAAACGGCGGAGGTGAAGGAGATGGAGGGGGGAGGAAAACGGAAGAAGGGTAGGAAAATGGAGGCGAGTAAAGTGGCGGTGGTGGTGGTGGTAGTGCTGAGGTATCGACGGCACCGAGTTAGCATTTCTTCGTCACCCCGGAACGAGCACGTTTGGGGGACGACTGCGGAAGCAAGGCTGCCACGTGTGACTCCTTCCTAACCGAGAGCCGAACGCGCTCGTTCCCCAAAGACGGAGCGAGAACGAAACGGCCATGAGGTTCATGACGGGGAAAGCAAACAGCGCAAGCCAGCGGGCGTGAACGGGTCATAAATTCGTAATGACTACGGAAGTGGTGAGAAAAGGGTAGAGACGGAAACGATATGCCATCGGCCCTTTCTTCCATCCTTTGGTCCCGAGCCGAGTGAGCGAGCGGCGGAAAAGTAGACAGGGCGAGAAAGGCCTCCAAACGAAAACAAGGCGAAAACGAAGCTCAGCGGACAAAATGAGGGAGAAGGGAAGTTGAAGTGAATGGACGGATGGAGAAACAAGACCCGATGAGCGAGTGAGCCGGTCGACGCAGAGGAGGATCGGGTATCGATATGAGAGAGGGGGGAGGTTGGCCTTGCGAGTGGCGAATAGCGGCGGGGAAGGACGACAAGATGTACGGAAGGCGGTCGGGATAAAAAGAAGGAGAGACAAACGGGCGCATGTCGATCACGGACAAACATCAGTGGGATACGGAGGAACGATCAAAGGACGGCCGAGATGGCAAAGGGGCGCTTGGACGGAGCGGCAGGTGGACTGTTGTCTCCCACACTACTCGGCTCCCTGAGCTTTCTTCACCTCGCCCTCGAGACTGTGGAGAGTAATGAGATGACTGGGTCAGCCAGCAGGCGAGCGACGCACAGCGTCAATGAACGATCCAACGGTCTCCCTCTCGAAGGAAGTGCTTCAACAGTGCCATCCCTAGAAGAAAAGGTGAAGTGAGGACACATGGAGCAGGCGCTTACTTCTTGATCTCCTGCTTGAGGTTATCGACCTCTTCAATCTCCTGCTGCAAGAACGACATTTCGAGCTTGGTGCTCTCCAGCTCCTTCGTCCTCGCAACGTTCTCCGCCTTGGCATCCTCGAGCTCCTTCTTGATGCTCGCCAGGACGGCCTCGTGACGGTGCGAGATGGCCACGATCTTCTCGTTATGTGCGGCGTGCAGCTTTTCGAGGTCGGTCTGGAGAAAAACAAATAAGTAGAGGTTAAGGCTAAGCGTCTTCGGCCAGAGGATGACGTGACAAGATCACGCTTACTGAATCGGAAGTCCCAGTCGCAGACGGTTGCTGGACGGCAGAGACGCGTTCGGATAGCTCCTGCTTCTCGCGATCCGCGCGCTCGAGTTGGTCGCGGAGGGACTGAAAAGACGATAGTAAATGAGATGCAAAAGGCGGTAAGACGCCCAAACTCGACGGGATGTGGTCAAGAAAGCGGAAGCGACGAGGTCGATGACTCACCATCACCAGCTCGGAGTTCTGCTTGTGCCTCTCTTCGTGTGTCTTGACCGTTTCCTCGAACTCCTTCTTGAGCTTCGCCTCGGCCGTCACGCGAACCTCAGCAGCCTGCTCCATGTCCCGAAGGTGGTTCTTGTTTATCTCGTCTATCATCTCAGCGTAGTTCTTCTGCGCCGATTCGAAAGCCGTCTTGAGCTCCTTCAGCTCTTCCTCCGTCTCTCGCATCTTCTTCTGCATCGCCTCGGCCTTCTCCTGTTCCTCCGAAGTCATCGCTGGCTTGGCCGCAGCCTCCTCCTGCGCAGCCTTGAGAGCGGCCTCGGCGGCGGCGGCTTTAGAGTGAGCCTCATCGAGTTCAGCCTTCGCCTCGACAAAGCTCCCTTTGGCCTTGGCCAGATCCGTTTGCGTCGCTTGCAGGTCAAGCGTGAGCTTCGATACTTGGGCCTCGAGCGATGCAGTCTGTTCGGAGAGAGTGGACGAATGAGCCGACTTAAGAGTTTCGAGCTCGTGGGCGTGAGCTTCGCGCAGCTGAGCGACAACGGCATCGGATTTTTCGCGCAGTGCCTGCAAGTCGGAGGAATGAGCGGCACCGGCCTCCGCCTAGGGTAAAATAAAAAAACGGCGTTGCAGGAATAGGTGATCAGCGAAATTGTAAGCAGCCGACCCATTCAATGCGTCACTCACCCTAGAAGCATCATACGCCTCCATGAGCTTCCGTTCGTGCTCTTTCCTGATGGCCTCAACTTCTGCGCTCTTCTTGGCGTCCAAGCCCTGTCCAACAAAAGGAAGTGGTAAGTTATCGTTGGGAGCGAATGCTCTTGTCCTTCCCGATGATGATCAGAGGGAAATCAAAACCCACCGCAAATTCGTCTCGAACCTTTGCCAGCTCCGCATTGAGCTTTTCAGCGATTTCAGTGGCCTTGTCCTGCTCCTCCTGACGAGCCTTGGCCTCCAGCTCCTTGCTCTCCTCGAGCTGCTTCTGAAGAGCTTGAGCGTGCCTACGAGGAAAATACGGCGACTTCCGATTGAGTCGAGTAGACGCAATCACAAATTGGCGAAAGCTGCAAACCAGGAACAGACAAAGGTACGCACACTTGGAAAGCCTCCTCTTCTCGTTCCTTGACGGCGTCGTTAAGAGTAGTCACGGCACGCTCGTGCTCGTCCTTCTGGCTCTGGAGCTTAGCCTCGTGCTCGGCGGTGAGCGCCGAGCGGAGCTGATCCTCAGCTTCTTGAACAGCCGTCTTAAGCGCTTCGGCGTGCTCGGCACTGATCGTCTCCTTCGCCTCGGCAAGGGCTTTATCCAGAGCAGCTATATGCTCGGACTTGAGCGTGTCCAGCTCCTTCGAGTGCTCTCCAACTGCCTCCGCCAGCGCAGCCTTCCTGGCGACTTCGACAGCTTCGTTTAGAGCCGCTTCGTGGGCTGCACTGGCCTCAACCAGAGCCTTCTCTTGCGCCTCGGCGTCCGACGCCAATTTGCTGGCCTGCTCGTCCACCTTCTTCTGCAGGTTCTCCAACTCGGATGTAACCTCGTCGCGCTGTTCCTTGACGCTTTCAAGCTCGGCCATGACGGCGATGAGCCGCTCCTTACCGGCACTCGCCGCGGTGGACGCAGAAGTGGCAGCCTCTGCCTTCTTCAGCGCATCTTCCAGCTGTGCTTTCAGGCTTGAAAGCTCAGCTTCGAGACCCGCGACCTGGGCGTCTCGTTCAGAGACAGCAGCATCGTGAGCCTTGTTCGTAGCGCCACCTTCGGCCCCAGCTTTCTCCATGGCTTCCTTCAAGCTGGAGAGCTCTGTGTTGAGAGCATCGATCTCCGCGGCCTTCTCCGCCAGCTTCGCTTCGGCCTCGGAAGCCTTGGCTTGAGCCTCTTCCAGCGCCTTCTGCCCTTCGCCCTCTTCAACAGAGGCAACCGGTTGCGCTGCTCCACTCTCGGCGACCACCTTCTCCAGCCTGGACTCGAGAGCGGCGAGGTCGACGTGAGCCTTCTGAAGGTCGGCGTCCTTAGTGGAGAGATCGGTCTGGAGAGACTCGATCAAGCTGTCCTTGGAGGTCAGGTCAGCGTGCGCCTTCTCCATATCTTCCGTAGCCTTAGCTAGCTGCAGGCACCACACATTGTTACAGAGGGCATAATGCGAGATCAGATAAATGAAGGTCAATTCACCACCTTCAGCTTTCAACGACTGGACGACTCACCTTCTCCTCAGCTGCCTTCAAAGCCGGGCTCTTGACTGCCGCAGTAGGCGCCGTGGCCCTGGCAGTGGCTCCAGCCGCACCGGGGCGAGCAGGAGCAGCAATGGTCTTCTTCGTAGGAGAGGTCACGCTGGGAGCGGTTGACAAGCGACGAGCATGCGTAGCACCGGGCCTGGAGGAAGCCGTAGATGGTGCAGGGGAGCCAGAACGAGCGGCTGAGGGCGCACCAACAACGCTCGCCCTCTGTGTTACAAAAGCAAGGAGGGACAAGCCAGAGGGCACGCTTGAGAGCGGGTCTCCACTATACCTGCAAAGCGCACAAACTACAGGAAGCGCCGCTCACCTTAGCCGCCGTGCTGGTGGCCACAGGCTTGGTCGCGGATGCAGTAGAGCTCATAGTGCTCAGTCGCCTGGTCGCTGCAGACGTCGTGGTGGTCGACGGCTTGGCTCCGGTAACAGTCGAAGTCCTGGGAGTGGTCGCCGGCCTGGTCGCGCTCGTAGCAGCGGCACTTGGCCTGGGCTTAGCAACAGAGCTGACCGAGGCGCGCGGGGCACGCGGGGCAGCTGGAGCAGGCGTTGTTCCAGCTACGGACTTGCGCACGGCGCCCGCTCCAGCTGTAGTCGTGGGCGCCGTTCCTAGCTTACGTACGGTGGTAGTCGCACCCGGCTTGGCCGCCGAGCCGTTGACGGGCTTGGCGGGGGCACCCGGAGCAGGCGACTTGACTGCCGGCGTCGTGGGCTTCTTCTCTGTTTCGCCGCTGCCTGCTTCGGCGGCCGGCGTCACAGACTCATCGGGCTTCGCCTCTTCGACAGAGCCATTGCCGCTGGTGGCAGCAGGTGTCAAGTCGGTAGGGGGGACATCAGCGGGAAGCGAAACCTCCTCGACTGGCTCGGAAGATGGAGGCGGGGCATCAACGGGAGCGTTCTGGACGTCGGTGTCGGTCATGTCGCTGATTGGGATCGTTCCTGAAGGTCTCACCGTGACGGACGAGACGGAAAAGACTGGGTGGGCGGTCGACGATCGCGTACGTCGATGCTTTCGGTTGCCGCAGCAGCGCCTTCGAACTTCGCTCCGAAAGCTCTCTCAGGTCTAAGGAGTCATGTCATTATCGAGACCTGTCCAAGGCCCTCGCAAACATTGATCAACATGGTAAGCTACGAAGTTCGTACATTTTGTTCCGCGAGAAACCTTGCGATAGATGGGGACCGAGATTCGAGCAACCATAGGCAGCGCAGGGCCCGAAGCGCCGGCTCAGAATCAGAATTTCTCCCTTGGGGTGTTCCGAGCCTCTATAACCAGTAAGACTCTGGATACCGAAGAAGTATCAAACCCTCGAGAGATCGGAAGCACGGTAAGTACCTAACGCATTATCAACGTAACCTGCCGCGGTATCAACAGTGCGATTACAAACGTGCAAGCGTGCACGGGGATCACGACAGAATGAAGAGGTACAGTGGCCGTTAGGTAGACCTTGGGAAGGATGTCGAAGTGTAACGTCAACCGGACTGACGGCGTCAACCAGTGAACCTGCCAATGGCGCCCCGCACAGCGCGCTCGGCAAGACCGCCAGCCAGACCTCCGAAACTACCGAGGCTTCCGAGCATGCCTCCAGAGGCCATGCCTTGCGCCCAGCGCTTGCGAGCGTCCCGGTCGGCATAGGAAAAACCAATAGCGTTCGAGACATTGAAAACTTTGCAAAATAAAGATCATGAGCAGTATAAAGAAACATAGAGAACGACGTAAGCACAACAGACGATGGGCAAAAGACACAGGGCGCGCGATGGTTCGTACCTAGCGCGAGAGCAACGATCGGGAGAAAGCTAATGCCAGTAAACATACAAGAAAAATAAGAAAAGAAGGGTTGAGAATCAGAGGGCACTGGACCACGTACACCCGGAGATACAACGTATCGACTCACTTGAGCGACAGCTTAATGAGGGAAACGACCATGAGCAGCATCCATATGACGGGCGTGGCATAGATTTTCGTCCAGAAGAATCTGCGGATGACATTATTGTTTCGACGATACAGGCAACAGGTTTGGTCAGACAAAAGTGGGGCGTGGAAGAGCTGCCTTTCGCTCGAGCCGGACCCACCTAGCGTCTAGAGCGTTGGAAGGTTGCGAAGGCTGTGCGAGCGAAACTGGCATCCTTGTTAGCAGGCAAGCAGCCACGATAACCATAAGAGCCTCAGCAGCAGAGGTTGCACAGAGACGGAACCGCTCTTCCCAGCCAACGAGCGCCAACCGACAGCCACTCACATCACGGCTTTCGAACACCCAGTAGGTCGTCCCATCCTCCTCGACTTGATTCCAATATCGAAGTCCCACGAGAAGTCGCCCGCTCACGTTCTGTAGGGACAATCGCGTCCAGTCAGCTACTGAACAGCATTTCAACCAACTTTCCGCGCTGCCACTCACCCGGCACGTCCAGAAATCTGCCGACAGGAGGACGACGACGATGACCGTCTACAAGAGAGGTGGGGGCCAATCAGATGAATTTGGTCAGTCCAGTGCGCTGGCACAATGTCAAAAGACCAGAGAGGCGCCCAGCGTATACTCACCGAAAGTACGTAGTTGTCAGTGAAGAAACCGCAGAAGAGATAAGTCGCGATAGCTGCGACGGCGAAGAGGAAGAGGAAAACGAGAGCAACCGGATGGCTGCCCTCCGCAAAGGAACAAAGGCACGCTCCATCATCGTCAGTTCATCACCTTCAAATTATTCCCAAGAGTTTGTCCATGGGCGGTATAAAGGGGATCGGCTCGAACGCTCACCTGGACTGCCGCCATACAGAAAGATCTCCTCCCCCTCCCCCTCCAGCGGCACCATTCGTTCCACCGCTGCTCATGCTCCCAGCCGTAACCGTCGCCCCCGGCCGCGCCGCCCCGAGCTGAGCTGTGGAGGCATGGCCCTCTTCCAAGTCGGCGTCGATGGTGTCGGAAAGCAGTGGGGCATTGGCGGCCATGTTGCGCTCATCACAACCCTAGACCAACTCAAGTTGAGTGTTTTCGAGACGGTCCAACTTCTGGAGTCCACGCGGGCGATCTGGGACGCCATGCCGCAGTCAAACAATTCCTTTGGGAAGGCTGTCCATACAATACATACTTTACGGATCCCACTCTCGATTTCGCCGAGAGATACACGTCAATCAAGTTCAATTGCCCCCAGAAGCATGACTTCGAACGTGCCCTCGCCCTTCACGCCGCCTCTTCCAGTCTCGGAAAGTGTTGTCCTGTCCTGCTCCTGTGAAACTCTGCGTGGAGACCAGCTCAACAGCTGCGCATCACTTTCCGGCACGGCCCAGTCTATTGACTCGGCACGTCGTCGGGCGACGAACACGAAGATGTCCTCCGTGTTGGTCTCTCCTTGGTCCTGGTCGCCTGTGATCGTATTGTCACCGCGTCGAAGGAGAGCGGTAGGGTGATACGGCGAAGAAGGCGAGCCGAACCGGTGCCAATGTCCCTGCCGTCCGTCTACACAATCACCGTTCAATGTTTCCCTTGCATGAGAAGCAGGCGAAACGCTTCGACAACCGACGGCCTCATAGTCGAACCAACGGCCGAACGCTGTCCAGAAGGGTTGCTCCTTTGTAAGGGATCGGATCTTGTAGCTTATGATCACCTCCGGCGTCGCCGATAAGTCCACAGTCGGAGGCAGCTCTTCGGTGCAAGATGCCCTAGGGCGCGGTTGGGTGAGTTGGATCAGCGAGCGCAGGAGAGGTGCCAGAAGGTGAGGAAAGAAGACGAGGTCGGAGCAGATGATATGAGTGAGAGAGGGCTCGCTAGCCTTCGAGGTCTTGTACGCCTGGCCTCGCTCCAGTTCCGCTAGGATTTGCTCTCCATCCGCGCCGTTGCCCCAGGCAAGGGTGCGCACAAGCACTTCGACGCCAGAAACCTTCTGGTCTGTCATAGTCGTCAATGCGACATCTCCTCCAACCACAGCTGTTCCGCGAAGAGGCGCCGCTTCGGAAAACCCAGCCGTGATGCTGTTCCTGAGCAGCAGAGGGCCCACCTTCTCTAAATCCGTCAGGACGACGCGATGTGGAGCGGAGAAGGATTGGGTATTGCAAGGTGCGGTAGATAGCGCTCGAGCGAGATGAAGCCCTACATAACCTTGACCAGCTCCGAGCTCTAGGGCGGTGACGGCGTTGCGGTAAGGCCTGTCGGAGAGTGGAACCGAGAAAATGGAGCATGGCGGATCGAAGTCGAGGTATGCCTGTGACAGACTGGGCTTTGTTAAATATGAGGGGAGAATAATGGTCCCTGGAGGCTGTAGGTACAATCTGAGGGCATAGGCGGCTTCCCTGTTACGGACACGGGAAGGATGAGAGAATGAAAGTCAGTGCTGTAAGTCCCGGAGGGTCCTAACGGTAATGCCGTCCGTGCCTCGCTGCAAAGTTCGACCCTACGCACCATATCCGACCGGCTATTCCCCATCGCTCGATGTCCTCGGAGTCGTCTTCATCCCAGTTCCTTCTCTCCTTCGCCTCCCCAGCGCTCGTCGTCCCTCCACACTCTCCTGAGCCGGTGCGTGAGCGCACGTCGCTACCGCCGCATCGCTGACGGTACTTGGACGAGCTGGGGACGATGCGCAAGTCGGGCGGGAAGTTGGGATCGTGAAGTTGGACAGGGAGGGCCATTCGAGCCGTAGCTGGAGATAGCCGTTTGACCGTCTTGGGCGCTGCAGCGAGTTGGAAGAAATTGCGCTGCGGCTACGTTCGAACGTCTCGGACTCGAGTTAGGAAACGTCGCTGAAGACAACGACCAGATATCGAGACGAAAACAACGAGTCTGAGCTCCTCTTCCGCCTTCATGAAGTTGGCACAGATGGCGATCGGCCGGCTGCAGTCTTGCCACCCGTTAATCGTAGTTTGCCAGTCGACAGCGAGGCCGCATTCGTACCTGGCCGCAGCCATCTTCATCACCTCCAGCACGTCGTTCTCCCAGCGAATCCATAACATTCCTTTGCCATTGCCCACCACCATTCCTTCCAAGTGTCTTTCCAGCCTTTTTTGGCACCCCACCCGGTGCTTTGTTCTGTCTCTCGGTTTTCTCGGAGCCGTCTCCGGGTCTCAGTCCCGTGCCATGAGCCTACGATCGCCCACCATCAACGCCGGCACAAGCGCCCAGGCCTTAAACGAGGCTGCAGAGCCTCCGAGACTTGCTACCTCCACGCTGGACAGGAAGGGCAGGGACCAATCCGAGGCAGCAATAGAAGCGAAGCGAGCCGAGAGGGCGGCGAAGAAAGAGGCCAAAAAAGCGGCCGCGCTGGCCGCCACCCAGGCGGAAGGCCTAACGCCTTCTGCTTATCTTTCATCACAGCGCCAGGATGATGTTCCGCTGTTCAAAAAAAGGTTGTGGGGCAAGGTAGAGGGTGCCAGGGAACTTGAGGAGGGTAAGAGGAACATCAGGATTGTGAGCTGGAACATTCTCGCTCAGGGTCTCGTTCGGAGGGAGCTTTTCCCCGGGTCGGATTGCTTGAAGTGGGCTCAAAGAAAGGAGGCCTTATTGGCCGAGCTGACAGGGTATGACTTCGATGTCGGCTGCTTCCAGGTGAGCTAGTTCATTTTGCGGACATTCGCGCTTCTTCCTCTATTTATTATTCTTTCCATCGGTCTCCCTCCAGGAAGTTGACCGGCTCGACTCTCACCTGGCCGCCCTAACGCCTCTCGGATATTCGTACGTGCATGAGAAAGGATATGCGGCGAAGCAGCACGGACTTCTCATTGCGTGGCGCTCCGAACCTCGGCCATCATCGTCGTCATTGTCAACGTTGGGAAGGAGGGAAGCTGTCTTTGAGCCTGAGCCTGTCGCCCGCAAGGTGGTCTATCTGGATGAGGCGACGGTCGATGCCAGTGGTCGAACAGGCTGCTCTCGGATCACTCGTAACATCGCTGTCTTGGTCGCCCTTCGCTTTCGACAGCCATCACCTGCTCCCGATTCCCCCAAAGGGATCATCGTCGCTACGACCCATCTTTTCTGGCATCCTAAGCACGGCTATGAGCGCTCCCGGCAGGGTGGCGTGTTGGTACGGGAGGTCAAGCTGTTCAGGGACCGTGGGCAGGAACCAACACTGACGTCCGCTTCCTCTCAGGAAGCAGACAGAGCAAAGGGCGACGAAATAGGTCGCGCCGTTAAGGAGCAGCTGGAGAGCTGGGCGAATTGGCCCATTTTCATCACGGGCGATCTGAACGACCAACCATGCTCTGCAACATATTCCTTCCTAACGTCTTCTCCCTTGACGCCCTCCAATGTCGCTGAGCTCGAAAGCTCTCGTGTGGTCCACAAGAGCATCGACGAGCGGAGAGCGAAGCTTGCTGCGATGGCAGACGTCGGGATAGGGGAGGGGAACGGGCACGCTCAAGACGGCGTGGAAGGCATCGAGGGAGAGCAAGACGTTGGCGAGGCGGAAGCGGTCGACGAGACGGAAGTTGACGTCGAACAGTACGACAGTGCCGAAGGTGACGAGGACAGGATCTTAAAGAACTGTCGACCCGCCCGACCGGAGGACGGCCTGCTCTCCAACGATGAACTTCGCGCTCTTTACGCGTCTTCCAGCGCTTCCTCTCTCGACGTCGACGTGGACGCCGATGGGCAGTTGTTTTCAGCGTACGGCACGTCATACGATCGGGTGCAAGGGGAAGCGGATAATACGTTTTGGAGCCCAGGGCGTGCGATGGAGAGGGTGGATGAGGAGAGGGATCTGGCGGCCGCGCAGGGTGAGGAGTCGGTCACAAAACTGAGAGAGACGAGACGGTATGGAGAGGGCATCCGCGGGAAGACCCAGGGCGAACCCATGTGGACGCTTTGGAGTCCTCTGTTCAGATTGACGCTAGGTAAGTGGGAGCGCTTAGATAGCGAGGCGGGACAAGGTTTTTGGTTGTTCTCCTTGCGGTACTGAGCAGATCCGATTTGCCCTTTGTGTTACGCAGACTACATCTTCGTCCTCCCTCCAACTTCGCCTTCCTCGTCCCCATTACTCTCCCCCGCTTCCCCGAGCACGCCTCGAGTACTCTCCCTTCTCAAGGCGCATAGGTCCGCTGACTTGGCACCGGGTCTTCCGCGCAAAGGCGTTTGTGCAAGCGACCATTTCCTTATTGGAGCGGAGATAGAAGTTTGATAGACGGCGTTCTCTCGGCTGGTAGAATGAGAATCGGGAGAGTACAGGTCGAGTACGACCCTCGTTCTCCTTCCTTCTCCAGTCTCGTCCTTCGTTGGCGTTAGATAGAGTCAGTAGGACGAATCGTCATGCTGAGGGCAAGTAGCGGATATCGGATCACATGTCTATGCTCGTGAGGACAGGGCAGCCCTGCCCGGGTCGCTCCGGGGCAGTTGCGTGTGACAATGTGGCCTGTCGCCTCCGGTACCCGCCAGAGTTTGAGGGACGGCATCGAGGCATGATCGTCCATACGCTTTATTCTCGCGGACACTGCGCACTGCGTGACACTGGATGCGAGGGGTATTTCTGTCCGATTCTTCGCGTCACGCATTGTCGAAGTGGTAATGCCCTGTTTCTCGACCCCCAAAGTATCATTTTGCAAGCAGCCCCGAAGTCAGTAGCGACGACGGCCCGGTCCTCATATGGAAGATGTTTTGACTGGCGGCCAGCTTTGCAAAGTGGGTGTCAGGGTCTGCCAGGAGGTGTTTCGGCGTTCCGAATTCGACAATCCTTCCGGCGTCTATGACCGCGACGTAATCAAAGTTCACAACTGTGGCTGCAGCAGAGGAGTCGCATGCGACGCACGCGAAATCAGCTTTGGTCTCTCTGTGAGCGTAAAGGTCGACTGTATGCAGATTCTCTCACCGATTCGATGCGCTACGGAGATGATCGTCGAGCCTTTAAGGTCCGTTTGTATCACCCTGCGCAGGGCCTGGTCGCTCTCCATGTCCATGGCGCTCGTCTGCGGAAACGAAGCGTGAGATGAGCCGGGCCGGGCGATGAGCTCAGTCACTTGTGACAGGTGGTCGAGGGGGGTGGAATATCTCACCGCCTCGTCCAAGAGGACGATCCTACGCTTCCTGAGGAGGACGCGAGCCATACCTGACATTCCAAGACGAACCGATAGAGGCAATATGAACGAAGGTGTTGAACAATTCCGACACCAAGGACATTGTTAACTTCTCACCGAGCAGCTGGCGCTGGCCTCTTGACAGAGCCGCATCTGCAGACATCACGGTATCGAGCTTGCTCTCGAGCGCTCCAGTGGCGCCGGTAAGCCCTAGCTTGGAGCGCTTTCCAGATCTCGTCGTCAGTGCACTGCCTGTCGGGGTCCAAGTTGTCTCGAATGATGACAGCCAGAAGGAACGGTTCCTGAGAGACGAGGCAAAGACTGTCTCGGAGCTTGCTGATGGGTATCGATGACACCGCTACTCGAGATAAGAGAATTGTGGGCGTGACGCCATTGACCGGAGGGCAGTAAGGGACGGTAAAACACTCACGCTCATCGTCGATCTGGATTGAGCCCGTCGTTAGGCAGGTGTCGACGCCGCGGAGCAAGCCAAAGATTGCGGTAGATTTGCCGCTCCCTGAACGTCCGACGACGCCAAGCTTCTCCCCGCCTTCGAGCACAAAGTTCAAGTCGGAAATGGACTCGGGAAGTTGACGTCTGCAAGAAAGGAGAACGCTCGAGCAAGGGCGATCCGAGCACGCTGTCCACCGCTGACCTTTATTCCTCGGTCACCTGCAACGTCGAAAACGGAATCGGCCATTAGCAACAGAGCCGGAGGCCGAAATCCGAATCGAAACGCACCGATCGGAGTGTCGAGTCCTTGAGGGAACCTGGCGCTGACAGGCAGGGAAGCGAAATTGCAAACCGAAGTGTGAGGTGAGCGCGCCTTCTCGATGATATTCGGAAGGCCGTGCGTTTTCACTCACACGTCCACGTCCAAAGCCGTCGCTCTCAGCACCTTGTCCAAGCGAACGGGGTCCAAGGGACGGTCGAAAAGAATGTTGCTTCGCACGCTGTCCGGCGTCACCCATGAGCTGTCGGAGACGAACGCGCATCCTCCCGCGCGATGGACTCGGACGGAACCGGCCACATGGTGCATCTCAGAGAGCAAGGCTGGAGAAAGGCTGATTTTCCCTATAAAGAGCGAGAATCGGGTCAAAAAGGCGCCGGAAGACCCGAACGGGAGTGTCCGATCGACAAAAAGAAAGTATAGTTACTCACGGAACCGACAGTGTGAATGACGGCGACAAGCGAGCCGCGCTCGATCTCGAACGTCAGTTCCTTCAAGAACGGCTCCTTGGCGGCCTTCTTTGACCAGGCGAACGAGGCGCTCTGTCCGCTGATGAGGATATCTTTAGACCCTGGAGCAGCAGTACAAGTGCCTGGTACCTTTGCGGGCATGTCCGATGGAGACGGATCGTACTCGTCGAGGAAAAGAAAGTCTTGTATCCTCCCCAGAGACGTCCAGGCGGCGAGAAGAGTGGGGAAATGTTGTCCGATGAGATCGATCGGCTCGTTAAGGCCTTGGACGATAGTGACGATGGTGAAAATACGACTGCGAGTGAACGGCCCTCGAATATACCCGCGATTGATCAGTGCCGTCGTCGATCCGAGGGCTGCTAGAAGGGACAGGTTCTCGAGGGTGTTGGAGATGACGCAGCCGGACACTCGGACGGGACGGGGGCGCGGGTTGGACGCCGTCTCACCAGGCAACGATGGGCGAGGTGGGAGAGTCGTAGTCTGAAGCACACCGGGTCGACAAAGCAGGAGCGTTTTATCATGGACGGTATCATTTAAGGAGCCAGGCGTGGACGTTCTACGGCAGGAGAGGGAAGGAGTTGGAAAATGAGGGTAAGAATGAGTAAGGAGGCAGGGAAGCGAGGGCCTGTAAAGGAACCCAGAGAAGAAGGAGGGTGGGCCCAACGGGGCTCACCGTGCCATTGCTGTGGCTCAACACGCTCACGCCTCCCGCTTCAGTCTCCGACTCTCCCTTTTCGTTTCTTCCTGCCCGTTTCCTTCTCACTTCCCCCTCCAGCTCCACCCACCCCAACCTCTCCAGAGCGCGCTTGAGGTCGCGCGTCGTCGAGGCCTTATTTGGAGGATGGAGGAAGCGAGGGTGGAAGAAGCATTGGGAGATGTGTGGCTGGAGGAGGATGGGCATGGGGTGCGTCTTTGCTAGAGGCGAGCAGAGGAGACTTGGATTAGGGGGGCGTACTGGGCTGTCGATCGGGAGACATCAAGCGGAAAGGGGTATGCGGAACAAGTAGGTCCCGTTTGCATTCGGAGGGACAGGGCGAAAGTGGCATGTCGACGGCACCGAGCTTCCACTCACCCAATCCGATGCCCAGTCCATGCAAAACGCAAGCAATGAGCAAGCGCTCCAACAGCCCGATGGGCGGCGGGAAGGACAAGTGTTCGGTGATAACATGTATGGCGTGATGGGCGAGAGCAGGACTTAAAATTGAGAAAGCGTAGTAAAGATTCGTAACGAGGATGAAAAAGGGAGATGAAAGTTAATAAATCGGCCACAGGGTCAAACGGTGGGAAAGGAAACGAAGTCACCCTCGATAGTGAGCAGGAACAGCCTCATACCACTCATCCGCCCGCTGCATCGACTCGTCTTCCGTGCGAGTTGTAGAAGATAACGTGGCGGTTTCCATTTGGGCCGAAGGAGGAAGGGCGTCGGTCGTTGGAGGTGTAGGGGTGTTGAAAAGGCGAAGAAGAGGGTCCAGCGACCGAGGAGGCCAAAGTGCCCGTTGCGCTCCTCCTTCCCTGGCCTCAGCGCTCGTACCAGTTCCGGGACCAGTAGAAAGTCTGTACCTGCCAGCCCCAATAAACGAAGATGCCCCGGCTGAAGCACCTCGCTTGGCTCGTCCACCGTACGTGAAAGAAGTGGAGGAAGAGGCGGAGGCGGATTGTGCCGTACTCCACGCACGGTCTTGGTAGTGAACCCTCCCACGCCGGAATAGCAGCCTCCCTCCTCCTCACTCCCGCTAAACGCCTCCGGACGTGCACCGACCCCACCACCTCTCAACCCCTCCCTCCTAAAGTCACCTCACCTCGTTCGCTATCCTCTCTTTCCGCGCTCTCGTTTCCTTCATCGCGCTCTCGCTCTCGTTCTCGTTCTCCCTCTATCCCGCGTGCACCGCCTTCTCCGCCCGCTTCGCACCAAGGTCACAGCGCTTTCTTCCCTCCTCGAGCGACAACGTATTGACACTCCGTCTGAGGATGGAATCCGTCAAGAATCCATACGTGGCAATGACGAGGCCGCTTCAGAGCTCGATCGAGAGGACGACACTGTCGTTTTTCGAAACGCCAAATCTCGCTGCCCTCGCTTTTTCTCGCACGCCTCGCCTCGGACACGGACACAGTCATGAGCGACGACGCCCCGGCGTCGACAACGACGTCAACGACGTCAACGCTTCCAGCGCTCGCGGCATTCGATCTGGAGTGAGTCCGTCGTACGGGATCGTCTTTTTTCCCCTTGCGCTCCTGTTCGTCGCGCCCGCGCCCTTCTCTCATCTCGTCTGCTTTGTCTGCTCGCTTTGCTCGTCTGCCGATGCTATTGAAGCGTGTTCTTAGCGCACGTCCCAAGTAATTGAGACCCTCTGCTCGGTCCGGATGTACCTCGGGCACCAGGTCGACCGCTAGCCGCCCCATCGAGATACAAGCAATAGCGCGACGCCCAAGTTCTTCAGCCGCCCCGCCCGGTCCGGGTGCCCCTAAAAAAAAGGCAATCCAACTTCGCAAAGGGACGCTTGGTTTTGATGTTCTCGGTAGACAACATGACGTTGCAGGCCGCAGTCGAACAGGGTCCATTCCTGAGGCACGACTTGCCGCAGGCAGAACTGGAGGTCGTATGTAGCTAACTTAATATGTCAGGAGCTTGGTGGATGCACGTGTGGACTTTGCCTTGGGCGATATCCCCGAACCGCCTTGCGAATGCTGTTCAACCCAAAAAGGGGGCGTTCACCATCTCATCATCATCCTCATCTCGTCCTGTCACTTCCATATTCTTGCTCCGTCTTATCGAACCGGCGTTTGTAGCGATCTAGGAATTATCCGCGGCATGACCGCTGAGACCTTTGAGGCTGCTCCGACAAGGTGAGTCGAGTCGCTTACCTTTATGGGATGCGAATGTTGACGCTACGGTCTGCCATTCTACAGGATCGTCAAGCTACGACTGACAGGTTCGTACAGCAAGGTGCACGTTCCGATGTAACCTGTAGCAGAAGCTGACGATAATTGAGCGGGCACGCGTGTAGAGATTCGGCTCAACGGCATCCACCTCGTGGGCCTCAGGTTGAGAGAAAGTTTTCGAGTTGTGCGTGTCCTCTTATTGTCATAAATATACCCTAGAGGCTCGGCCGCCGCCTTGTTGACCAACGCTTGCCTGTCCTCTTTTTTTCCGGCCCGCTTTCTCCTAGCGCTTTGCGAGAGTCTTCTGCCATCACCATAAATGTTTTCCGAACGCGCTCTTCCCTGAGTAGGATGCTCGCGCCAGGCGAGGCAGGTAAGCTTGTCGGCGGAACTCGAAAGGAGCTAGGAGACTAGCTTGGACAAGAGAACGCATTGGCCGGTGAGTCTGCCACTTCATTTCGTTCTATCTCTTCTTTTACTTGACCTTGCTGACGTGCATGCGCTGTTGGGCATAGACGCAACTCGAACTTGTGAGCTGTGGAACGATAATAGAGTCGTCCCTGGAGCCCTAAGCCTCAAGTTTGTCCTCGAGACCGTCAGAGACTCGGCCTTGCCCACCAAGATAGAGATGGACATCGTCACTGACCAAGTTCAGACGGCTGACAATGGTCTAGCCCGGCTCGACCGACCCGGGGATCTTTCGAGTCCTTTCGCCGCTTCGTCGAACGTTGTGGATAATGTTCAGTCCCTCGGAGCGAACGTCCAGTCCGCTTACTTGAAGGCTGGTGATCTCGGCCAATGGATATCCCCTCTCGGCGAAGCGATGGGGTATCTCGATCAGGTGCTCAAGACGATCGAGGGCATCACACGCGTAGGTCAAGGGAGTCGGGCTCGGGCCGGCTTCGTCTATGCTACGAGAGATGACCAATCATTCTCTCTCCATTCGTACCTTACCAGGTGCACCCCTATCTCGCGACGGCGTTCGCTGCTCTGACCGGTGGCTACAAGGTAGGAGCATGGCGACTGCTCAAGGCTTCACGGACAGGCATGGCTGGACGAACTACATGGCACGTTGTTTTCGATTTGTGGGATCGTTAGGTTCTTAAACAACAGGTCGAGCAGGACAGCAATGTTCGAGATCTTGCAGTCACCATGAGGGATGCCCTTGCCTTTGCAAGAGAGGCGAGCGAGCTAAGGAAGATTGAAGGAACGTCTGATG